>OX422214.1:492702694-492712694 GCA_949130495.1 Sambucus nigra
ATTAACTAGTTTCAACTAGTATCTTTTATATAACATTATCTTTGCTTATTGTGTTCAACTTGATGTTTAGTACATTTTGAGTATTTATGCTAAAATCTTGATGATGGTTTCTATATTTGGTTTATTATATCATTATTGATCATTTTTCCCTTTATATCTAGTGATTCGTATCCCGTATGTATATCATCTCTTTATGCTTATTTTCTCTAATTATGTCATATAGATGCATTTCTTGTTGCCTTATTGATCCAGTTTCTTAATCAATTCGTATTTCCTAAATATGGATTAGTTTCCTATGGGGAGAGAAGACTTGATTAAGGGGGAGAATCTATTTGTGACCAAAGAAATTAGCTATAGGCTAGAAAAATAGAAAATTTATGTTTTGGGGTTATATTTTTCACATGAAAGTAGTTAGTGTTTAAACATGTTAGGGAGCGTTTAGTAAGGGATAATTTACGTGTTGGTTTTCGGTGATATATTTTTTTGCATAAAAATAGAAAATGATTTTTAATTTTTTAGATTATGTAATTTTAGGACTTAAAATAATATTGATTATGGATATAGGACAACAAATATTTCGTTTCTATTTTTAGTCCCTATTTTCAAATTAAAGGGACATGTGGCATGCTGTGATTGGTTGACGTTTTATGAATATGAGTCCGCGCCAACGACTTTATTAAAAAATAGGGACTAAAACCATAAATAAAATGTTTGTTGTCCTATTTTCAAAATACATTATACAATATGTCCAAAATTTACAAAGTCCCTTAATTTTTTTTAGTTTAATAAAAATATATTTTTGCATAAAAATTTGAAAGAAACACACTTGTGTTTGTTTTCTCTCACATTTCTTGAAGAGAATATCAGCCGTAGATTAGATCTAAGACGTAAGGACCCTATATGTGATACTTGTGCTGAGTGGACCAACCAATAGAATAGTGTTACCCGTTGGACCCGTCATTATCAATTGGATTAGTTACTAAGTAGCATTACCAGCCGTAGATGTAGGCGGTAGTAGGTGACTTTGATCTTAGGCGTTCGTTTCATTTTCTTGCGACCGAAGTCTAGATTTTTCTGTTCATTGTTATTTAAACCATGAGTTGTAAAGAGAAAAATTAGGGTTTTGTCTCTTTAACATACAAAACTAGAGAGAGTGAGAAGGAAGGAGGAGAAGAAAAGTGTTGGGGTTCCCACAATAATAACCTACGTTTTTGTTGATCTTGACATTTAATTTGATAAATGTTAAGAGAAACATAAAATCAGTCGCAAAAATCCACATTTTCATTTTGTCTCTCCACAGAATTTCAACCACTATGGAACAGCAGCCTTATACATACAATGTGATTGAGCAAAACATTAATCCCTGCGACGATAAGCCATTGCCAGCTCTGGATGAAGTTCTTATCCATCTTAAAATTATTGAGCCGATCGTGGACCATTATGATGAAGATGATTCCTCTCTGGTATCAACCGAAACTGAAGCTACAATACGAGTAATGTCATTCAGATTCGGACATCAAGTGTTGTCTAGAAAATAAATTGCAAAGACGGCCATAGTTATGATGCTTGGTTTTGTCGAAGATCTTGACGAGATTGATATCCATTCACCATTAGTAGAAAGCATCTACGCTGCCGCGGTTTTCGTGGTAGAGAAAACTTGGGGTCGCAAGGTTGTGGTAGAGATTAAGTTTCCGCCCATACACTGTTTTAGTTACATGCGAGACTCGGATGAGGATGAGGAATCAGATTTGTTCATGGAAGATCAAAGGGCATTGACAGTGCCCGCAACGAAAACTTCCATTTAAACATTAGAGAAGGTGAGACTTCAAAGTGCGGAGACATGTGCAGTATGTTATGAGGAATTGTTGATTGAATCAAAAGTTACTCGTATGCCCTGTTCTCATGTTTTTCATGAAGAATGTATTGTTCCATGGTTGGAGACGAGTCACTTGTGTCCGTTGTGCCGGTTCAAGATGCCTATAGTCTAAGTCAAATATTATAGATACTTCTTTCTGCGGTTATTCTGTTTGCGTAGAGTTTTATTTCTTTTTGTTCATTTGGTTTATGTATTTGTTCTTTTTTTCATATGTTTTTTAATCGTGTTTTTACAAACTCGTATATATAATCCAACATGCACTTTCATGTTTAGTAAAATCAATAACATGCCATATGACACTTCACATGAAAATGTAGTCGTTTGGTGGGAGGAGGGGTGGAGGTTGGGGCGGTTTGGGCTCGTGGGTGTACTAGATGTAAAGTTAAGAAAAAGAACTATCCTAAGGAACATATAATCAAAACTTGGGAGGACTCTTTTAAGTTTGGTAGTGATGAGTTTGGCCCTATTGAGTCTAGTGAACATGCATGTCTTTCTATGCTAGAATTATTGAGAATGTTGTTGATGACTGGATTGATTTTACTGATTCAAATGTTAAATTTTCTGATATGGATGATATTTTTTATGTGATTTGTGAGAATGATATATCTGTGATAGTGTAATGGATAGGTGTGCGAGTCCAAATTATGATGGGTGGCTGAGTTCCAATTTTTTACAAAAATGAAAATGTAGGGGACATTACTTCACACACTAACACCTAACTATGACATTGGAAGTAAAAATAAAACCCCAAACTATCAAGAACTTTACTCTATCAATTTAAAAAGGTGACTGAAATTTGATAAATTAATTAAGAATTTAACTAAGAAAGTAGGGGTCTTGAACAAAAAAGTTATGTTAAATGTTAAGCAGTACAACACTCAATGCCAAATGTTTGAGACTCGAAAAGTGATTTTTAAAAACAAAATAAAAGAGTTGTCCGATTCAAATGTGATTTAAAAAAAACACAAGGCCACTTTCATCGAATTGGAACAATATAAAGAAAAATGTTCCATGGTTTATTAAAGGTATCATGACTTTGAATCTGGCACTAATCAACTTGATCATATCTTGAGTGTTAGGCAGACTGAAAATGACAAGTGTGGATTAGGTTTTTATTCAAAACCAAAATTCTTTCTAAAATAAATAGACCAAGTTTTTTAAAGCAAGTTCAATTAAAATGTAAGTACCAACACTTGAGAATACGGTCAAATTTGAAAAAACTATTTTCCAAAATATAATAAAGAATGTTATGTCTCATAAGTATAGACATGAATAAATTATTAAATATAGCCCCCCCCCCCCCCCTCCACCCCACCCTTGTTAGAGACATTGAGAATAAAACAAAAACTTTTTCAACCAAACCTCTAATGGAAAAAGAAAAACCTATTTTAAAACTATTGCCAATAAATTAAAGCCAATGTCGGATAAATAATGTTCATATTGTGTTGTATTTGGGCACAACAAAGACGAGTGTTTATAAATAAGAATCAATACTCATGTCTTTAAAAAATTTCATTAATCTCAAATGAGGTGAAATTATTATGTCTTTCCCAAACAAAATTTGAATCAAAGAAAAAACAAAAAAACTTATAATAGGTCCAAGACCAAACGAAAACAATTATGTAAGAGTCCTAGGCCCTCTTTTATATATAAATGGAAAAGCAGTTTAAAAATAAGGTCAATTGGGGTTATAAAGGATGAGTTAATACCCCAAATAAGGTGCAAGATCTTTATTTTTTTCCCTTTAAATCATAAAGCGCCTCAAGTGGTGGATGATATTTAGACTCGGCGTGTTTCAAGAGCATGAATGGGAATGAATCACCACTATGCAACATAACTAAATACATTAGTGAAAACATTTTATTTGGACACAGTGAGTCCTCCCATATCATAGGGAAATGGATAATCAAAGAGGAAGGACTCCCAATACTAAGTGAGGCTGAGAAAGCACGTGCAAGTGTTATACAAATTTACTCGTATTTTAAGTCAAACACACAAATTCACTTTCGACCAAATTTTATCTTGATTTAATTTAAAGTGAACCTGAAAAATAAATTACGAAGCTAAATTACAAACCAAATAAGGAGAAGTAGAATTTGAGAAAAAATCCCTTTCGAGAAAAATCTATATTCAGCACTATTTCAGAATTAACACACACAAGATGACTTACAGACTACTTAGAGATATATTAAGTATAGAGCGGTAGAGTTTTCAAATCTTCAATAGAAAACGAATCAGTTCATCACCGCCCATGGGAAGCAGATCTTCCCTCGGTATCCACCGACCAGCCTCAAGAATATGCAATTACTTTCTTCTTTAGCAGTAGAGCCTCAAATCCACAAATTAATAGTAGTAAAAATCTCTACAGGGGTTTTGAACTTTGATTATGTTCTTCTTAATTTGAAAAAGTGATCTTCAATGATCCAATGGGTTTGGATGAAAAAATTATAGAGATTGATAAAAAAAAAACTCTAAAAAGGCTTGTTGAAAAGTCTAATCCCACATCTTTATTTATAAGGAAAGTTGTTGCAAAGAGATAGGAAGAAATAATAATAAGAAATTACACTTTTATTTTCTATTTCTATAATAAGAAAGGAAATAGTCCTTCGTCTTTTTGATGTTGCTTTAATAGCAAGCATTTTTGTTTTCCAATCAGAGAAATTCTAGGATTCGGTGGAACAAAAAAAAGGCCCGGCTAGGTATTGACCAGGCCAGGCCATGGGAATAAAAGGAACAAAATCAAAGTAACGGGGAACTCTTTATTTTTCTTTATATATATTTTTTCTTTCTATTGGACCTTTTGAGCCCTTACTTTATCTAAATGGAATTTCTGATAAAAATTGTACATATCATATTCATATATATATAATATAAATAATATAAAGAAAGAGAAGAAAAGACTTTTGTCAATCTTTACTTCATGTGTAATGTAACATAGTAATTATGTAATTATCTTTTTCAACTGGGAGAGATGGTTGAGTGGACTAAAGCGGCGGATTGCTAATCTGTTGTACGAGTTATTCGTACCGAGAGTTCGAATCCCTCTCTTTCCGTTTCCATTGATGATTGATTTATCTTTCGAATTTCGCAAACCCTTTTTTATTTTATTATTTTATTCTTCACGCCCAGGATTACGTCCTGGATCATTAGATAGGAATCCAAAGATGAAGAGAGAAACAAAGAATATCACTAATGTGTAAACGAAAAGTTTGAGAGTAAGCATTACACAATCTCCAAGATCATTTTTTGGAAAAAACGAGAAAAGAGAATAGATCCTCCATTTTTATACCATAATATATTCTATTTTGACACCAAGAAATGAAGTGCTTTCTAGAAATAAAAAAGAATTTTCCGAAATGAAAATTCATTTGTAATAAGAGTCTTTCATATCCACAATTAGATATTGTGGGGGACCCTATTAGGGTCTTTCATTGGAAAAAAGGTCAGAATGGGGAAATGAGGCGAGCCAAATTTGGATTTATCGCAGCTATCCCAGACTTTCCATGTTTGAATTGAAGGTTCATACTGTACGACTTAGTTGATCTTATTAATTGTATTTGTATTGTTAGAATTTTTTTCTCGAATAAATCATGAATTTTCTAGGATAGTATTAAAGATTTCATCAAAAACTTACAGCAGCTTGCCAAACAAAGGTTAAGAGAAAAAAGAACAAAGGTATGACTGGCATAAAATCTACGATTGGATTCAAAAAAGCATAGGCCTCGGGCAATTTGGCGAATAAAAGACTACTCGAATAAAGGGCAGAATTAAGACAGATACAGATCAAACTAAAGATATTAAGCATAACAGACATTTTTTTCTTGGAGATAATTGCATTTTGATTGAGTTATTGATATAAGGAAAAATCAAGTAACGTAAAAAAAACCTTCTTTTTCTTTGAACCCACCCAATCAAAAATCCTCCAATTCTCAAAAGAGAATAGAAGAAATCATACTTTCATACAATATCTTAATTGAATTCTATGTAATGATCAATAAATTGAGTTGAATTCTATATCTACGCGTGTCAAAATCCTAGCAAGAATCTAATCTGTTCTAGAAACATTTTCTATAGATATTTGGACTCGAATTGACGAACACGCAATACCAATATTATTCTTTATTAGTGTCGAATAGAAATCGAAATGGGGCGTGGCCAAGTGGCAAGGCAACGGGTTTTGGTCCCTCTATTCGGAGGTTCGAATCCTTCCGTCCCAGAGCATATAAATTCTATCTAAATTTTATCAGAATAAAGATTGCATTGCTTTTTTAAACTTTTAAAACAAGGTTCTGTTTAAAGGTCTAGGAGAGAATGTGAGTCTTGTTTCTTTTCTTATTTTTAATGATTCTTTTCTGAATAATATCCTTTTTTTTCGTGAATCGAAATACGAAAGATCCTATCTTCCCTATCTCTTATTCCCTATTCCTTAAACTTAAATGAGGTATCCAAATTATTAATGTTCTGCGGATCTCTTGAATTCTAAACAAGAGTAAGAGGGGGTTCTTGGTACTAATTAAATTGACTCAATGGAATTAAGTTTCTTAAGACTGGGTTAGGGTAAAATCAAAAATAGGAGCAAGGGCTTAATCTGTACTTGTTTATCTTTGTCCCTAGACAAGAGAGTCTGCATTCCGTAAAAAAGGATCCTTTTTTCTTTATGTTATGATTCATCATTCCCATAGAATTCGGGGAGTAGATAGGCGTTAATCAGCAACGGAAGGTGTTAATTTTAATATCTGTGTCTGTCCAAATTGCAGTAACAAAGAATCAAGTTACATATGTAACGGATGTATTTTCTGAGATGGGGGGTGATTCATATATTTTATGAATTTTACTTTATGGCAAGATTGCAGAAAGATTACTTAACTCGAGGTTAAACAAAATACGAATATATATATAAAATGAGGAAATGCTTAGCTTATATGTATGTATTGTTATCGTTCGATTTCATTCTATTTCAGTAACAACAATCTTTCGGTTTTTGTGAAAAAGAATTGTAATCCCTTCTATGTGAAAAGTTTAAATTGAAATATTTAACATAGAATATCCATAACAGTGACAGTTGTTCAGTCTATTTGATAGATACCAAAACCTCCTATTGGTTCATCTGATTGAGAAAATCAGACTCAAAAGAATAAAGACCTAACTCTTTCCTTACATCAGTATTTTTTTTTTTTAGTTTTAGCCATCTCACGAAAAAAAATGAAATGGGATTTATTGTTCGATCTATTTATATACTTTAAATCATTGATGATTCAATTCGAAAAGAAACAGAGATTTAACATTCTTAAGATGATCAAATGTAATCTTTAAAGATGGGGTCTTGTTAAGATTTTTTTGAAAAAATCTTTACCATCTATGTATAGAAGAACAAACAAAAGTAGACATTACTATGTCTATATACCGACTGAACCAATGACTATTCATGATTCCATCATTGAATCAATTCTATACTAGTTCCAAATTAGAGGAATGTTATGGTAAAACTTCGTTTGAAACGATGTGGTAGAAAGCAACGTGCGACTTTAAGGACACAATCCGGTGTGGATTCTTAGTCTTACATCCACCATTTTATATAGGAATGAAGATGCTCTTGGCTCAACATCATTTGTTCTGTTCCCCTCGAACCCCTATTGGGGGTTGTAATGTAAATAGTACATGATGGACTTCGAGTAGAAAGTATTGATTCATTTCTCAAGGGCAAGGATCTAGGGTTAATGCCAATCAATAAATTGGAACAACTTCGTAAGTAGATTTTCGATATAGAAATTGAAAGGATCCGATTCAAGCAAGTTTTCAATTCAAAAATAAAATTTGTTGGAAGTGATAAAACTTTTTCGATCCAAAGTGTATCACGCGGGAATCAACCGTTCGTACGATTCTTTGATAGAAAGAAATCACAAAAAGGGTATGTTGCTGCCATTTTGAAAGGATTAAGAAGCACTGAAGTAATGTCTAAACCCAATGATTTTAAACAAAGATAAAGGATCCCAGAACAAGGAAACGCCGTTTCAATTGTCTTAATAACTGGATCAGAATAAGGAATCCAAATAGATTTTAAACGAGACAAAAAAAGGGGGGTTAAAGACCACTCAATAAATGAAATTGAAATTGCTTAAAGATTTTCCTTTGAGCTATTTTGAAAAAAATTTCAACTTGAGTTATGAGTACAAATGATTTCTTTTTTCAAGAAGGAAGAAGAAAAATGAGTTAAATCGTAGTCTAATTTATTTTATGGACTATTTTGCTATTCATTAGAATTCTATACATAGACAAAACTTTGAATCATTTTTTCTCGAGCCGTACGAGGAGAAAACTTCCTATACGTTTCTAGGGGGGTGGTTATTGTTCATCTACACCTATCCCAATGAGCCGTCTATCGAATCGTTGCAATTGATATTCGATCCCGAAGAGAAGGAAGAGATCTTTGGAATGTGGGTTTTTATGATCCGATAAATAATAAAACTTATTTAAATGTTCCTGCTGTTCTATATTTCCTTGAAAAAGGTGCTCAGCCTACCAGAACTGTTCAGGATATTTTAAAGAAGGCGGAGGTTTTTAAGTAACTTCGCCCTAGTCAAATGAAGTTCAATTAAGGAATTAAAAAGGGGGGGGGTAGTGATTCGTATATGACTTTGTATAACTTTTCTATACTATGTTTTTTTATTTCCCCCCTTTACTTGTTCTATTAGTATCTATTTCTCATTGCTTCCATAGAATCCCATGTTTTATAACGAAAAAACCTATTTGATTGATCCTAGAAATAGAAGAAATAGAAAATTCTGGCATTCCCTTTAATTGGGCAGTTTTCGTTGGAACTCCACTAACAAGCAACAAACAAGGAATAATTTTTTTATTCTAGTTATATTAATTGAATACAATATTGATTGACTAAATATCAATTTGATATTTTTTTTCTACTTCTTCCTTATTTATTCCTCCATCTAAACTTTTTTGTATCTCTGTAGTGCCAATCCAACACAAGTCCTTATTTTTTTACTATTAGTGAAATTGAATTTCCTTTGTTTTTTCCATTGTATTATTTTCTCAACATTTATATTGACAACAGTGTATCGAACAAATATAATTCATCGTGATAAGCGGATCTATTTATTTCTGTCCCATAGGTTTTCTTTTTTACCTTATGGTGGCTTCGTTGGATTCGCTTTGATACAAGAAGTCTTTTTTGATTGAAAAAGTAAAGCGGATAACGTAAAGTAAAGATAAGAGGTGGTCTCTAAATTTTGACATTTATCTATCTTTTTCTTTTATCGGAGAATTTCTTGTATTTTAATCTGATCTATTCATTTTTATGTTCCGAATCAATTAGAAATTTTTTGTTTTTTTTTATTCTTTGCTTTCTTAGTTCAATGGTTTGATTACCTCGTATAATCATTTATTTTGATTCTGATTGTATCTACACACCCTTTTCTTTTATTTTATTCGGGTTGCTAACTCAACATTAGAGTACTCGGCTTTTAAGTGCGGCTAGGATCTTTTACACATTTGGATGAAGCGAGGGATTCGTCCATACCATCGGTAAAGTTTGGAAGACCACGACTGATCCTCAAAAGGAATAAATGGAAAAAATAGCATGTCGTATCAATGAAGAGCTCTGAGAATATTTCATTCTTTCCGGATCGGTACAAAACCTTGTTTAAATTATTGAAACGGAGCAAAATGAATTAAATTTCAAGTTGGCTCGAATGAATAAATAGATAGAGATCGAGCCCTATGGCTTCAATTAATTATAGGGAGAGAAAAAGCAACGAGCTTTTGTTCTTAATTTGACTGATTACCCGATCTAATTAGACGTTAAAAATATATTAGTGCCTGATACGGGAAGGGTTTCTACCATGAGTGGATTCTTTATTTTTTTAATGAATCCTAACTATTGTCGTTCTCCATTATGCAATGGAGATGCGTGTGTAAAAGAAACAGTATATTGATAAAAAAAAATTCCAAAAATCAAAAGAGCGATTGGGTTGAAAAAATAAAGGATTGCTAACCATCTTGTTATCTTATAACGAACATAAACCAATTCAATTAAATGGAAAAAGAGAGGATAGAGAATCCGTTAATAAGTTTACCTGTATCCGAGGTATCTATTATTACTAGAATACC
>OX422214.1:496320194-496755194 GCA_949130495.1 Sambucus nigra
GTACATGTAGGTTATTTTGATACATTACTGCTTTTATGATTTATGGAGCTTCTGGTTATATTAGTTTGGATATCTCTATTCTACTATTTTATGCTTCACAATCGTGTTGCTATTCTATTACGTCCCATATCATGTGGTTGAAACTATTTTTATCACATTATTCTTTTATTGTTGATTATTTATGTGACTTTAACTAGCTATGAATTTTCATGCTTTATTACTCTTGTATGTTGGATATGATGTTTATTATTTCTGTCCTCCCTTGGTATTTCTCGAGAAAACAGGGGAGAGATAGTTGTGATGTAGGGAGAGTTTATATTGAGATTTTACTGACGTATTATTATTTAATGTTTATTCCTCCATACTTAACGAGGTATTGTTGCTTCATGTGTGTAGGTTACTTCATGAGTTTTAGATTATGCTACATCATGTTACATTGAGATGCTAGCGAGGTCCATTTGTCTATGTCCACGTATTTAATTTTTTGGGGGATTTTTGGGTTGGGCATAGGTGGCTTGTAGGCCTGGCTAGCTTGTTTCACTTTTTATTTTAAATTTTTTCCCGGAATAGCCAAAGGGGGAGATTGGTAAGGACAAATTTCCATTTGAGGCAATTTGTATGTAATTGGCTTGATTCCGGACAAACTGTTTGAGTCATAAGATAGACTTTGAGTTTGTAATCCAATAAGGCGTATGACATTGTGTGTTGAAGATGCAACGATTGAGCATCAAAGATTGATATACTATGTGGAGTTTAGTGACATGTTTGTCTTCACATTTACTGAGGATCTGTCAAGTATGGGTGCGTATTAATTATAAGTAGACCTAACAAAATGAAGCACGACATGACACGACACAAAATTATAAGTTAATGGGTTTAGTCTTATTGGGTTTGGGTCATTAAAAGGTCGACACGGTAGATCCGTTACCATAACGGGTCATGTTTGAGTTTGTACTCTTACACGATTAAACCCGTTTATACCCATTATCACCCATTAGTGGTACCGGGTTTTATTGGGTCATGTGACCCGAACTAATATTACACCCGTTATAACCCATTAGTAAGTAAACAATATATATATATATATATATATATATATATATATATATATATATATATATATATATATATATAATCCCTAAGTTAATCTCAACCATGATAAGAATAACCATTAAAACCCATTATTTTTATACTAATGAAGACTAATGGGTATTAACGGGTAATATAGGGTCACCCAACCCGTTACCCATTTAGACCCGTTAATATTAATGGGTGCTAACGGTTCGGGTCGTGTACCCGTTAATATTAACGGGTCGTGCTTGGGTATTATC
The DNA here is from genome assembly GCA_949130495.1 of Sambucus nigra. Classification (NCBI taxonomy): domain Eukaryota; kingdom Viridiplantae; phylum Streptophyta; class Magnoliopsida; order Dipsacales; family Adoxaceae; genus Sambucus; species Sambucus nigra. Next base: position 496,321,526 of record OX422214.1, read on the forward strand.
ATTGGTATAGGTATATATATATATAATATCCCTAAGTTAATCTCAACCATTATAAGAATAACTATTAAAACCCATTAGTTTTAAACTAATGAAGACTAACGGGTAATATAGGGTCACCCAATCCGTTACCCGTTTAGACCCGTTAATATTAACGGGTGCTAACGGTGTGGGTCATGTACCCGTTAATATTAACGGGTCGTGTTTGGGTATTATCATTGGATCCGTTAGTCTTAACGGGTCATATACGGGTTAAGGGTGTTTTCACCCGTTAACCCGACCCTTACACGACCCAACACGACCCGTTGACAGGTCTAATTATAAGTCCTTAGAATTTTTATTAAGGGTGCTTGTTTTTTTTTTGTTATATGATAAGATTCTTGTTCGAATGAACTTAGTTTTAGTTTGAACGAGTAGCCACCTCGAAATTGATGCATTCACTATTTAAAGCCTTTTCGACTAAGAAATTTTAAGAACTTTTGACAAAAATCAGTTTCCAACCTATTTATAAAAGTTCTAAATCTAGAGATACATCCTTTAGGTTTCAAGATCCAAGAGTTATAATCTTTATGATTTGAGATATTGTCAGGCACCTTTGTTTATTTATTTTATATAGAAATAATGCATTTCGTGCAGTGGACTTCGTACTTACTACGTTCTGTGATGATTGCTAAGCCATCATTGGTGGATACCGAGGCATGCGTGGACTCATGTGCTGTAGCAGCTTGTGTTTGTCGACACTTGCATTGCACTGTGGTGGAGCAGTTGAAGATAGAAGAGCATCAAGGCTTGTGGGTGATCGATTCGTTTTGTAAGTTTACTATCTATGCTTTGTAAAACTGTATCATAGTGAATTGTCTGGATGGGCAGTCTAAGGTTTTTCCTTTTGTTGTTTTTCTCGTTCATCAGCGTCTTGTGATTTTATTTCTTTATTATGTCTATTGGTGTGCTACTTGTCAGTTGGTAAAGGTGGAGCACTAACGACCAGTAGGAGAGTTACAACCTTTGGACATCCCTAAATGGATATGAAAAAGCATCTCGATGGATTTTATTGCCGAGTTACAATGGTCATAGTGCGACCATGATTCCATTTAAGTTATCGTGGCTAGATTGATGAAGGTGGTTTCCTACCTGACACGAGCACAAATGTGTATCTAGTGTGCGTGATATATAGGCAGAAATGCAAGCCTTCCACGTTATTAATAATCCGATAAGTCAGGATCATCTCCACAGGTAACTAGGATGAAAGATCGTAACGATGTAGGAACGAAAGACTAACCCTAAATTAATTATAAAAAAGAAATGAAAAAGATGATTAATTATGAACTAAATGACTACGACTAGATGAAAAAGAAATTTAAACTATTTCTAAACTAAGTGTACCGAAATAAACCACTGCAGTGAAATGAATATGAATAAGGGAAAGATAGGTTAGGATACACTCCACCAAACCCTAGTAAATTTACCAGATAGAATACTAGTCCTTGAATTAGAAAGTTGATTGAACCCAGCCATTAATAATCCTAAGCATTACATATATGAGGGTACTAGCCCGCATCATAAGTAATCAAAGGTAAAAATAAAGTGGTGCTGAATAGCTAACACGCGCATCGCACCCTTAAACACCCCAGTTACCTAGGGCAAACAAGGTTAAAAGGTCTACGACGATTATGATCACTACACAACACGATTCATTCAAATTTCAATTCAAAACCTATTTTCTACATAGTTAAATTACATCGGGTCGGGTTCTTGCATCCCAACCCTTGAAAACATGGTCGAACATGATTAAAGTATAAACTACCACAAAACTAAATTTGCAGAACTTCATAGCTATGTGAAATATTGAGAAGATATTAAGAAGTGAGAATTGAAACCTAAATCTATTAACTAATTAAGAGAAACTATTAAAGCAATTAAAAGAAGAAATCAAAGAATAGTTGTAATGAAGGAATCTGGAATTAAATCTTAAATCTTCAGTAAATTGTTGCAAAACATAAAAACTAGGGTTCTTGAATGCAAGGGACCTCTAAAACTAAGATTAATCGAACTCCCTAATATCTGGTTCTAAGTTAAGCTAAATACACAATGAAATTTACAAGAGTTGGAGCAAAGTAAAACTCTTAGTTAGAAAAGAAAAATCCAAAAAATCTCTTCTGAACCGGTCCACTTCGGTCTGGTACCGTAATCCGGATCGGTTCGTTTTTCTTTCATAACGGATTGGTCCGACCTCTCATTTTATGCAGAGATCTTCAAGACATTGGATCGGTTCATTTTTATCACTATCTGGATTACTCTAGTGGTGAAATTTATTTAGAGACTGGCTTCCTTCCAGATCGGTTCGCTGCTTGTATTGACCAGTCCGGTCCAGATTTAAATTATTTTTTTCCTTCTTTTGTTTTAATTTTCTCTCATATTTGAACCTCAACAACTTCTCACACTGGGATCTATTTGGGATGTCGTTTCTTCCTACGTACTAGTAGACACGAGATCATCAATTTCCATGTTGGTCCCTCGTCTGAACTCTAGATTTGAATTAACCATTTTGCCCTCTGACTTTTAGTCCATTCCTGATTTCTCGGTATTGGATTCCTCTTCTCTTCACTTGCATTAAATACCTATAAAAAGCAGGAAAAATACACGAAACTCGAGGCACTATGTATGAATTGTCAAAAGCACATATATGAGATAAATTAATACAAATTACATAGTCCTAGGTGCTAAAAAGTTACTAAATTAAGGGGATAAATTTAGAAGAATTTATACCTAATCAATACCCGTCAGGACTGATTTCTCTATAGAGAAGTACACGAAGTTATTCATAGACGAGATAATGAGACTACATGGGTTGCCACTAGACATTGTGTAAGATAGGGGTACACTTTTATCTTCTGTTTTTAGAAGGTATTCCAGTATGCAATGGGAGTTTAGTTGAGTTTGAGAACAAATTTTCACCCTTAGTCGGATGGCCAGACAGAAAGGGTGAATCAGGTGTTATAGGATATACTCAAGGCCTGAGTGTTAGACCTTAAGGGAAATTGGGACGTACATTTTCCACTTGTTGAGTTCGCCTATAATAATAGCTATCAGAAGGTGGCTGGGATGGAATTGTACACAGGCATTATACGAATCACCATGACATTTTCTTAGTTACTGTGCAGGATCAGAGGAACATCAAATGTTTTCACCAAACATTACCAATGACACTTCGAAAAAAGTGGTGCTTATTCAGGCGAGAATAAAGATAACCCAGGATCATCAGAAGAATTAGGCAGATAAAAGGAGTAGTCAATTGGAGTTCCTAGTGAGGGATCAAGTGTTTAAGAGTATCCCCAATGAATGGGGTCGTTAGATTTGGAACAAAGGGGAAGATGGCTCCTTGATAAATAGGCCCTTTCATGATTATTGAGAGAGAAGACTTGCTGGCATATCGTCTACATTGCCCGATCATCTTCACAGGGTACATGACATTTTTCACGTATCCATGCTGAGAAAATTCTTAAGGCGTGAGGGTGAGTATCATCACATAGATCTAAATGTGCAGAAATTGCAATAAGATGCTAGTTACAAAGAGAGACTGTAATAAATCCTTGACCGTAGAGAGACGAATATACGATCTAAGGTCATTCCTTTAGTAAAAGTTTAGTAGGGACATCATAGTGAGGGAGAGTCCATTTGGGAGTGTGAGGAGGACATACGGATGAGGTTTCAAAAGTTATTCTAGCTAGATATATTCCAAATTTTGAGGACAAAATTTCTTGAATAGTGAGGGATGAATGTAATACATCGTACTTTTTGTAAGTAATAGATAAAATATTGCGTGTTCTGTACATGTACTTAAGTTACATGTAATGTCATAACCTACTTATACGTATATAAGTAAAGTTAGAAATTAAGAGCCAGTAAAACATTAATAAATATTTTAATTATGATTCAAGTAAAATACGACTAATGTGTATAATAATTAGGATATGTGCTATTTTATATAATTGGTTATAAGGATGATGGATTATGAGGGTTGGTAGTATTTAAAATGATGATTTCTTTGACTTAAAATATAAATGAGAGATCTTAGACAAGTTAGGGACATTTGGGGTTAGCTAATTAAGACCCTATATTAGGCCCAAGCCCAATTAGGTTTTTAATAGTTAGTATTAAACCATTAAAAGACTCATTTAATACAAAACATAAAATTAGGGATCTAGGATCTTGGAGAGAAGAAGACTAAAAAGAAGAGAGAGGATTTTGAAGATTTGAGCCCCAGATCTACACCAATTTGGAGGCAAGTTTAATTTCAATTCTTGTAGGATTGAATTTACTGTAAATTACACATATTTATTTGTATTAAAATGCTAACTAAGTGATTAGAATCTGATTTAAATTAAGTAATTTCATAGTTAACCCAATCAGGAATTAATTAGGATTGATTTAGCATTATTTTAATTAAATCTTCCCAATAATTGATGTGTTTTTATTAGATCTTGAATAGGTTTTGATTTGTTAATATATTCCATTCAGAACCCTAACATATTATGTATAATATGTAGAGAATTGAAATCAAATTGTTGAAAATTGGAATTTTAGGGTTCTTGAGAGAGAAAATTGATTTTATTTGGGTTCTTAAACTATAATGAGAATTTTGATGATAATATTCTGTTCCAATCATGTTATGTATCTGGATACATTGTTATATATTATGTGAATCATATATAAAGGTTTTCTGGTCTTTAATGGAGGTTTGAATTAAAAAATTTTGATTTGGAAAAGACAACCCTCGTAGGGAACATTTTTAAAACACTGAAGCCCGCGGTCGACCAACCCCATCCACGTGGTCGACCGCTGTCATCAGTTATTTTGGAAATTTCTCTTATTTTTTTATCTGGGAAGTTGGTATTTATGTTTTTGTAATGACTTCCAACCTAAAATATATATGACTTAGTTATATTATGAATTCGATGACTTTAATGTAAGGAAATAAATGGATTTCTTAATTACTTTTAAATGGAATTGAAGTGGATAAACCTAGTCGTCGGGAGTTGAATTCAGTGGTTAATATGGATATTAATTATTGTGTTCTTTATGTAATCTATACCATGCGTGAGTACTCGTGGAGAACATACTATGAGGAAATTCTATTAAATGAGGCACGCAAGATTGAGACCTCTATAGTACCTTAGTGAGTAAATGAGAAATCTTAGTCAATTTTTGTCCCTGGGTCACACATCTAGGTACCCGTGTCCGATATGGATTACGGAGATATTTACTTTATATAGATTAAGGTAAGGTAGGCTATATGATTGATGGGTAAACATAGTGATTTATCCCTTACCTTAAAGAGCTCTTAGGTTCGGGACAGTCTAGGACTATACTTACTATGCATGAGTGATCCCTAAAGGCATTAAAGATAGGCCTATGATCCTTAACTTACTTATATGATCCTTAAACTCTAAGATTATCACAATTTCTTTATAACACACCACTTTGATTATTGTAAAGATATCCCGAATTTCAATTATTATTTTCATATGTGTAGAATAAACTTAAACATGGGATTTGGAATCTTATATGCGCATGATATTAGGATTGCAGGCTGGGATAAATCTATAAGATGTTAAAAAGCTAGAGGCAAATGCATAGTTGTGACTTATTCCAAATTATGTTATACTTTTATTCTCTTTAAATTTTTTGTAACGTTGTCGATTAAACGTTTCAGGACTAAGGATGCCCGTCCCGCAACCTTGATCAATAATGTGGCTTCCATGCATCCTTCTATTACAGATCTACTTTAGGGTGTAGGCGTTAATGGCATATGTGCCAGTTCTATAATTTCAATTGTTTTTCATTATAATAGAGAGGGATAAATATTTGTATTCATACATTTTGTATAGACCATAGTTAGTTTTTTTTTTTGGCATGTTATATTTGACGTATGTGGATGGTTTCACAATTATGAAATATCTTTAATTATGGATATTAAGTTTTTGATTTAAGTATATTGCACCGCATTGTACAATATACTTAAATAAAAAACATAAGTACATGACAGAGTTTGCAGCGATGTGGTGCGATTTGGAGTAGAGAAAAGTAGTTGTTGTAGAATTTGCAGATATATGAGAGAGTTTTCCGGCTTTATTGGTGAGATGGAGTTGATTGATTTGCCTCTTAAAGGGGGCCTTTTTACTTGGTCCAGTTTTAAAGGCTTGCCTTCTATGTCTCGTTTGGACTGCTTTCTTATTTCACAACGGCAGGAGGAGCATTTTCTAGGGGTTATTCAATCTTGTTTGCCCAGGGTTACTTCTGACCATTGCCCAATTTTGTTAAATTGTGGGGGGTGGAGGGAAGGAAGGATTCCTTTCAGATTTGAGAATATGTGGCTCAAGGATAATGATTTTGCTGAGAGAGTTAGAGTATGGTGGTCAGGGTATGACGTGGAGGGGAATGTCAATTTTAAGTTGGTTGTAAATTGGGTTTGCTAAAAGAAGACATTATAAGGTGGAATAAAGAGGTTTTTGATAATGTGTGCCTTGTCACAACGAGTTATTTGGAGGAGGTTAGGAGGTTAGATGATAAGGAAGGGAGAGTCAGTCTCTCAGAGGAGGAGAGGAGAGGGAGGGAGGTTAAAAAAAAGGAGATAGGGATTAGGTTAATTCAAGAAGATATTAGTTGGAGGTAAAAGTCGAGGGCTTTGTGGTTGAGAGAGGGGGATTCTAATACAAATTTTTTCCACTTGGTTGCCAACTCACACTGAAGGGGTAACCACATTGAGAAAATCTCAGTATGGGGAGATGTGTTTGAATATGATAGAGAGGTGAGAGGGGTTATTCCTCAGTTTTATGAGGATTTGTTCAGGGAAGAAGAGGAATGGAGGCTCTCTCTTGATGGGGCCAAGTTGGGGAGTATTTCGACTATCACGAAGGATGACATCAAAGCCTTTTTTTCTAAAGAGGAAGTGGTATAGGTGATCAAGTCGATGAATGGGGATAAGGCATCGGGCCAGACGAATTCAAGTTGGCTTTTTTTCAGTCGCTTTGGTCGGTCGTCAGACAGGATGTGATGGCTTTCTTTTGCGAATTCCATGATCGTGGCTACTTTATGCCTAGTTTTAATGCGACCTTCATCACCTTGATATCTAATAAGGGGGGCTTGATCGATATCAAAGATTTCACACTGATCAGTTTGATTGGGAGTGTTTATAAGCTCCTAGCCAAAGTGTTGTCTGCTCGGCTTAGGAAGGTCATTGACCATTTGAATTTGGAATCCCAAAACGCATTCATTGGCAGGAGGCAGATTCTCGATGCGGTTTTGGTGGCTAATGAGTGTGTGGACTCTAGGTTTAGAAGTGGAAATCCCGGCATTGAATATAAGCTTGACATTGAGAATGCGTATGACCATGTAAATTGGAAGCTTCTTCTTTACTTTCTTAGGAAGATGGGTTTTGGGGATCGGTGGTGCTGGTGGATTCAGAGGTGTGTTTCGACGGCTAGGTTCTCGGCGCTAATTAATGGGGTGACTGAAGGGTTTTTCCGAGGTACTCTTGGGCTTAGGCAAGCAGATCCGTTATCCCCCTTTTTATTCATCCTGGTAATGGAGGCGTTTAGTCGGATGATGGGGCGGGTGGTCGTGACTGGGTGGATCATGGGTTTTAGTTTTGGGTCTTGGGGCTCTGGAAGGATTCAGGTTTCTCACCTCTTATTTGTTGATGATGCGATTATCTTTTTTGATGCTGATCGTGGTCAGGTTCGTGCCCTGAAGATGCTTTTGATCTGCTTTGAGGCAATTTTAGGGCTTCGAATCAATATGGGGAAGTGCGAGATGATCCCGATCGGGGATGTGGATGGAGTGGAGGACCTAGATGGTATTCTTGGTGGAAGGATTGGGACCTTCCCAAATACTTTTCTTGGTTTGCCTCTTGGAGCCAAGTATAAGTCCAAGGCGGTATGGGACCCGGTCTTAGAAAGAATGAGAAGGAAGCTGGCAGGGTGGAAGAATGGATTTCTTTCGAAAAGGGGGAGGCTGACTCTTATTAAACGTTATATGTCTAGTTTTCTTTCTTGTTACATGTCTATTTTTCCATTTCCTGCTATTGTGCATCAATAAATGGAGAAGATTATGATAAATTTCTTATGGAGAGGCAATGAAGAGAAATTCAAACACAGACTGGTAGGATGGGAGGAGGCTTTCAAGCCCATTAAGGAGGGGGGCTAGTGTGAGGAACTTGGGTATTTTCAATAGAGCTCTACTAGGGAAGTGGTTGTGGCATTTCCCTCGAGAGGAAAATAGATTATGGAGAAGGTTTGTTACGGGCGAGGTGGGGTTCTTCGCAGTCGAGGTGGAGGTAGGTTGTGGGGTCTTTAACCCATGGAGTGGGTATGTGGAAGCATATTTCGAGGGGGTGGGAGGATTACTCCAAGAACAATGAATTTATTTTAGAGAAAAGGGATAAGATAAGATTTTGGAAAGGCAAATGGGGCGAGAATGGGTCTATTCAGGGGTTATTTCCTAGGATCTTTAACCTAAGAGCGAATCAAGATGGCATGGTAGCGGAGCACATGATTGACAACGATGCTAGTGTGACGTGGAGTCCTCAGCCTAGGAGAAGACTCTGGGATTGAAAACTTCAAGAGGAGGAATTGTTCTTTGAGTGGTTGAGTTCGGCTCCCCTTCCGACGGTTATGGAGGATTCGTTGAGGTGGAAGGGGGAGGGGCTGGCATTTTCACGGTCCCTGGCTATTATGATATATTGAGAGACAGTTGGACTCTCAGGGTTCGTTTCCCCAAGAAAAAGATTTGGAAGGTTAAGGAACCACCTAAGGTAAGATTCTTTATTTGGACAGCGGCTAGACATATCATTTTGATGATGGAAGGACTGCAGAATAGAAGATATTGTCTGGCTAGTCGATGTTGATTATGCAAGGAGGAAGAGGAGAAGACCAACCATCTCCTTTTGCACTGCCGGGTGACGAGAGGTTTGTGGGACGTGTTTCTGCCTTATCTGGGATCATTTGGCTTATGCGTGCATCAGTGAGAGCACTTTTAGAGGAGTGGAACCCTCCCTTTTGTTTGTTGGGTGACAGACGGGTCTAGCGGATTGCTCCTCACTGTATTTTTTAGACGTTTTGGAAGGAGAGGAATGCTCGTTGTTTTAAAGGTATTGAGATGGTGCCCTCGAGACTTCGTTATCTTTTTTTGAGCACCCTTTTTAGTTGGTACAAGGTGAAGTCCTCCCTTACGAATCAAGACTTTCTTGTGTTCGTGGAGGAGATCCACACTTCAATGTAATCTGGTTGTTAGTGTAGATGGTGCACTTGGTTTTTCCTATTTCTTGTTGTGTTTTTCTTTGTATACTCCCTGTATACGAGTTCACTCCCTTAGCATTTGGTTCTTAATGATATCATTTATTTATAAAATAAAAAGTATATTTGTTTTCTTGCATGCTTAGAATGGTAGTCATTTATTTACACTCCTATGTTGTTTAATTTATAACTGATCAATTTATTTTTAAATATTAAGGTATATTACAGGAAACACTAATTTCATACTTGTAAAATCATTACTACATTGTAATAGTAGGTAATTATCAAGTCAAGTCGGGTCACAACTGACCACAAGACTATGTAATGACTTAAGTATGGGTAAGACCAAAGAAACTAAAAGCAATGTTTGAAAAATAGTTAATAAACTAACCCTTTGAAAAACATTACTACATAACATAAATAATTCTCAGAAACGTAAGTTATATATGAGGGCTAACAATGTATCCAGATATAATAAGTTAGAAAAAATATACATCATGCAAGATTAATACTACATATGCATTAAAACATCAAATTGATCAAGCAAAGTAGAGATATCCATTCAAATAAAAAGGTACAATCATATTTAAGTTATGAGTTACTAACTGATAGTTCAAAAATTATAAGACAATGCATACAAAGAGAAACTTAACTAACAGTGGATTTTATAAAGGGTTGGCAACAACAACATCAACCATTAGAGTATCCTGAGAGATCTCTTGGGTCACCACCTTAGGTGCAAGGGGAATAACAGTCCTGGTTCTGATCATCTCATCCTGTGCATTGGATTTGATTTATAGGATATGATTGTCCATATCATTGACAACAGTGTTGGGCAAAGCCATGGCCTCCTCATGCCCCCCTCCCAGGTGTTGACAACTCATGTAATATCGGGTTAATGCTTCGTCATCTCATTTTGAGTTTTTCATAACCTTCGACAAAGAAAGACATTATCTCCATCTCAAAGTTGGGATAAGCTTTGTATATGTCGAGAACTTCCTTATGGGCCTTCTTTAGAGCCTCCTTTAAACTCTGGGCGATGGCAACATCTAAACTGACCTGCTCCTTGGCTTTAGTGAGCTCACCCTAGGTCGTGATGAATATTTTGTGTTTAGAATAAGATGGTCATCCTTCCGCTTCAGTTAGTAATTGTTCATCTTCAGCTCGTCGGTATATGTCTTCTGATCATTTTGAGCCTTGAAAGCCTCAGTCTGATAAGCGACTAGTTGATCGCTTAAGCTGGTAACCTAAGCTCGGACCTCTTGGTTCATATTTTTCCCATTCCCAAAAGTTTGGACATTAGTTGCAGCCATTGTAGCTTTCTCCCAAAGAACAATAGCCACCATGCTACCCAGCAAAAAAGGAAGAAAATTATATTGAATAATAGTAGAAATTTCATAAAATTAGTAAATTATTGAAAGCTTACTGAAACCATATTATGATGAGAAGCCCTATTCAAAGTTAAGATTATCCCCATGGTAGCCGAGGATGTCCAAGGCATTGGGTTAATTGTAGATTATGGACTTCTCATCCTTCTTCAACATATCATAGGTCATCGGGTTATTGGGATCGCTTTTATACTTTTCAACTTCTGGATATCTATAATATCCATCAAAATCCTTAGCCAATTGATGTATCGATTTCCTATCAATCATAACTGGAGTCAGTGGCGGAGACAAGAATTGAGTTCGGGGTGGACACAAATTAGTGACGGGGCCCCCGAATTTTTTTTAGGGTTATTTTTACAAATATTTAGTTAATAATTTGTATTTTTAAAAAATTATAACTCAAATTTTTAGTGCGTCAATTTAGTAAAAAAACAAAGGTATATTGCAAAAACCCTAGACAATAACCAATTTTAACAACTCAATATAACAACTAAAATGCTATGAGATTTAAGAAAAATAACTTAATAAAATCAAGTAACAAACACTGACCTAACCTAAATAAATAACAAAAAAGTTAATTCAAAGACCTATTTATTTTGACAAAGCCCTAAAATAAATAGCAAAAAAACTAATTCAAACACTAATCTACTTAACAACACAAATATATTCTTGGAATAAAAAAAACAGTCGAGATGCTGATAGCAAAAAAAAAAGCAGTAAAAAAGATTAACCAAAAAAATATATATAACATAAACATTCCAAAAATTATAAGGCAAAATGTATAAAAATATTACCTTAAAAGAGATTGAGTGACTCTCCTCCTTTAATATTAAACTAATAGCCGTCGGTGGTAGTGGTAACAATGTTAGAATGATTCTGGGGTTTAGAAGTAAAAAATGAAAGAAACTTTATTTTGTTGAAAAAAATGGCAAGTGGGTAAGAAGAGGGAAAGTGGGGCAAATTGGCAAGTGAGACTTAGTTTGGTTGAAAAATGCAAGACACGTGTGATATGTGTTTTCTTTAAAACTAATTACCTTTTTTATCTTCAACTTTCTAACCAAACTTATATACCTTTATATTAAAAAAAATCTTTTAAATATTGGATGTAGGCACCTACCCACCCCATACACAAAGCAGCTCCGCCCTTGACTGGAGTCTTACTTACTCTTATCTTCAGATGCTCCTCTAACCTCGATGGTTTTGGGTAGGATTGGGAGGTGGAGGGATCTGTTGACCTCTTACTTTCACGTTGTTCTTGGGGCCTAGGCTATCTTTTTGGCAGACACAACCTCAATTATCTTTTTCTTCATGGCTTGGTCCTCAACCTTTTTCTTTGCAACCTCAACCTGTTGGTGCAAAGATGCTCTATGGTAGTGCATGATGATAGTTTTAGTGAAATTTTCCAAAGTGTTTCAACATGGAAGATTGAAGTGGATGGGGTAGAAGATGCATAAGAAAAACATAAGTGTTAGCAAAAGTATGAAGATAAGCCGAATTGACACTTGTGAAAATCTCATTTACCTTCTTTAACTTTCGTTCGGCCTCAGCTTTGGTTGGGACTCGAGTTAGAGAGTTGAATTCAGCTTGGTTTCGGGGATTCTAGAAGCCAAACTCATTGAATTTTTCTAAAGAAAATACGTCCTCGAAGATTAGGGGTTCAACCACACAAAATTTATCCACTAATATCTTCAAGGGAGAATAGAGCTTAGGGGAAACTTTCACTACAAAAAAGACCAAGGCAACTTAAAATGCAGGTCAGTTAGGAAAGACAAAATAAAAAATGTACATGAACTATATACTAATTTTTTTCGGCCCACTCTAATCTCAAGGAACTCTGGCAGTTTTCTCCTTTCATTGGGGACAAACTCCTAGTCACCACCTAGATAAACAAACTTGTGCTTCCAAAAGTGGTTGTTAGTTTGAACCACTTTCACTGACTTTTTATGGGGTTTTTGAGAAGCAAGGTAGTAATATCCAGGAGCTTTGGAATTATCTTTTATGATATGGATGAATCGAAAAATCTCTTCATTAATGTTAAAACCAGTATGCTCTCTCTAGAAGACCATAGTCACTAAAATTATCATGTATGCATTCAGAGGAAGTTGGGTCAGAGGAATTCCATAACCCTTCAATATGCTCCTATTAATTAGGTGGAGGGAAATATAAAGACCTACAAATAAGGCCAAGAATAGGAAGGGTATCTCGTCAGTATAAAGCTAATCATCATCCCTCCCATCTTTGTCAAATATCGTGCAAGTTATACATAGAAGGATATTACAAAAATACCTCAGTGCGATTAATTCCGACTCAGTAATGTCACTGGAAAAGTTCTTTGCATTGGTTGTCGACGAGTCATACGACCTATTGGAATGATAACGTGTACTCTCACCATCCGACAACTCAAAGGGGCTTAAAGGTACAACTACTAGGGAGATATAAGGATTAGAAGGAGGTCCATAATATATACCTAATCTAGTGGAAGACCTTATTATGTGAACAAACTCTTCAGAAGTTTTATCAATCTATTTTCTCCTACCTTGATCACGTTTCCCATCGTTATCCAAGATGATGGAGGCCTAAAACTTTAACCTCCTGTATGTCTAGGGGATAAGGAGCTGACATAGAAAAGGAAGAAACACATGGAACAAAGTTAGGATCCTCATGATCTTCCTAAATAAGACTGAAAATCGATAGGGGAAAAGGTCTCAAAGCATCAGGAGACTGGCTGGTGTTGCACTTATGAATCCGCCTCAACACTTTCTCAACCCATAAAGAACTAATCATAAATGACAAAAATTAAGGAAATAATCAATGCATAGATTGACCAATGGTGGAAAGGGAAGAAATTAGGCAAGAAAACCCTAAATGCTACAAATGTCTAGGGCTAACTAACTCAATGGCCATCTAAATATTCAAATCCACCATTCAAGAACACCTCAAAAGACAATACATAAATATTTACCACTTTTCAGTAGAACCACAAACAAGAATCAAGAAAATTATAAAAACCCGTAGGAAATAAGAGGAAAGGGGACAAAGGGGTACCGATGTCCTAAACGGTATAAAGAGACTCAAGAGGTTGCCAAATTTAAGTCGCGAATGTCGACAAAAGGTAACTCTTGCTGAAAATAATGGATTCAAATGATAATGGTTGAAATTAGCAGAATACGACGAGAAAGTAGACAGGAAAGAAAGAGTTTGAAAATGAGAAATAATTTCTCTCTGAAAACTTACATAGAAATTATGGGAAATCCAATATTTTATACTTAATAAATAGTAATCATTACCTTTTTCAAAAAGGCATGATGTAATGCCTTAGGGAAATGCACTAATGTCTCAAAATTGTGTGCGCATTACCCAAGCCACGTGCACAGTTATCATTACCTACCACAACAGCTAATGCTCGACACGTGGCACACTTACATACATAATATTTATAAAAAAGGCATAAGAAAATGTGGTCGATAAGTGACAAGCCGATGAGAGTTCAAGCCAATGATATTCCTCATATAAAACATAACTCACTTAGTTCGCCTAACACCTACCCAGAAGATGTAACACTCAAGGGAATCTGCTACAAGCTACAATCATGGGAAAAGTTTTGGGGATATTATTATACCATAAATATGGAATGGCTCGTGAACAGATTAGAAGATGACACTTGTAACCATATGCCTACTGGGAATGCAGTCAGCCAAAGCAAAAAGTGTGGTGAGCTCGTATTGAGATCGGATCGGCCATCCATTACATAGTTGTTTAACTCTATTAGTTGACACTATTAGCTAACATTGTTAAGGCATGAATGTAATTCATGACTGCATGACGTCAGTAACCCAAATACACATGCATGTGGAGAAGATATGCAGATTTTCTCCCTATGTTCCAATAACTAATTTGAGATTATTTTGTCACTATGATTGTAAAACATGTACTCACCTCATCTTTAAAGTTGAGCCACGTATTCTACTCTTTTCTCTATCCTCTAACATCGTATAAATAATGTACACACCCACGTACCTCATTTGAGTATCTTATGAGACTTTACATTATTGTTATGTTGTCGAAATCTATAAAGAACTTGAGAGCGTGTATCTTGTATTCATTCATGGAGATTGACCAGTAATCTATAGAAAAAACTAACACCTATGTACGTAGGCATCAAGTTGGGCCGAACCACGTAAATTAGATTATTCTCCTTTCTCTCTATCTTGCTTTGGTATTTCATCAATTCAGTCTCTTATATGTTTATCTGCCAGTAATTAGAATATTTAGCTAAGATAAATCCATAAAAAAATTTCAACGATAACATTCATTTAATCCAACAAAATTGTCCCACCCCTATTTTTATTGAGATGAAGGGATTTGTTTATTGCTAAAAAATGAGATCTTTATAAAAAAAAAAAACTCATGGGTCCATCTAAATTTTTACAATTTTTTTAAGCAATGACTCCGGAATAGTTTCATGCCTAAGAGTCATCCTATTAGTTTCTACTAAGTTATCGTATCAATCCTCCACTATTCTTGAAAGACTACACTCAACTTTTACTATTCATATTTAAAACACGATGAATTTAATTTTTCCATTATCGTATTACTCACCCTACATTTATATCACAGTCTATATCCAATATATAACCTATATTACTGAATGGTTTTACTAGGAGAAATTTTCACTATTAGGTGATACCTTATTTAACGAATTTTCTTTGTTAAGAAAAATGACTTCTTCAGTTCATCTTCTATAATCATAATCTCTTGGTAAATTTTTTATTTGATCTCTCCTAAACTTTTGAAGAGTATTTTCATATATGTGGCTTGGTGTAGGAATATGTTCATATTAATGACTTAGTTTTCTTCATTTTTAATTGGTTACATTACTGTATTCATTTTTTTATTTCTTATTCATTAAAATTAATTTCTTCTAAAATTTTCAAATAGTTAATAGATATGTGTTCCATTCCTTGAAGACTTATTACCATACTTTCTTATATAAATCATCTTATATTTTAAACCTGCATTATTTATTTTTATGATTTTTGTTTCTTCCATGCTATCAAATTTGCGGCTATGTTTAATTTAATTTTATGTTTAATGATTAATTTCCCCTTCAATCACCTCTTTTAATTAATCTAGAGAGTAATTACTAAGTATCATTTTTATCTCTTCTTTTCAAGTAGAATATGATCAAAAGAGCATTTGGACTCTCTCTCTCTCTCTCTCTCTCTCTATATATATATATATATATATATATATATATATATATATATATATATATATATATATATATATATATATATATATATATATATATATATGGGTAAGAATCCAAATATTCTTAGTATTCTTGCCTAGTTACTAGTACCTTTTTTTAATAGTATTTTGGATGTGTCTTCCTTCTTTGATTACTTCAAATTGGTGACTTTTGAATTTTTCTACAATATCATTTAGTAACCTTATAAAAATATTATTTCTTTCTATAATTATTTATAGAGACGTCGGGTTATTTAAATTATCTGAGCGGGTTTCTTTAGTGTATCTTATACTCATATATATTAATGCTTGGGTTCCACCTAAAAAAGATGAAAAAATCTGACCATAATACCAATTTGGAAAATCAACTCCTCATAAAATAGTGATAAAAATATACGAAAACAAGGTTGAGGATTAAAATTATAATGATTGAATTTTCAAGAGGTGATAAATTAAAATACTTATTATAGTTTAGAAACTAATTCGACACACTTAAACATTAGGGACTAAATTGACACTCTTATGATACTTTAGGGACTAAATTAATGGTTGCAGTTAAGCCTGTCAATGGGTCGGGTCCGGATCGAATCTAGGTTGATAGTAAGAACTTAACCGGATTTAGATTCTGATCGGATCTTAATCGGATCTAAAATGTTGGGTCCTGATCTGGATCCTTATAAGATCGGGTCCGGATCTGGGTCTAGACATATATATACATTTTTTTTAATTTATATTTAATCTCAATTCTTTATTTTTTAATCTTAAAATAAAATATTTTATAATTTATTATAGTGTATGATTCGTATAAATAAAACATATATTACTTTGATCTATATATATTTATACAAATAATACTTATATATTATAGATATAGATATATTCATAAGTATATAAATTTATATATGTTATTGTGGTGACATCGAGTGTGCCCCTGTCCCTCGTAATGTTAGAGAGGTTGAGTATGGTCACTGGATCCACGTCCTCTTATAGTCCCAAAGGGGTCTTACTTTTCCTCCAAGAAATTTTTTTTTGCACTTTTTTGGTTATTTTAATATAGTCCGTCAAAAGTGCTCACCCAATGTCAGGAAAATTGTTAATGGTGTACATAGAGTAAATCAGCTCTATGGCACCAATTTAGGGCTGGCTGAGATCTGCTTTTGTTATTCCTTTTTACGAACACGTTCTGGTCTTCTTTACCTCAAGGTCAGGAGTCCTGATAGGGTATTTGTAGTAAAACTACCTATTTCCCGTAAGGATTACTGGAAGGGTTTTATTGCTAGAAATTGGCAGTTTCCTCCTCATACTAAGGGGTCAAGGTCTGGCACATTTGTGATCCCCTTCTATGGGGAGGAGTACATAGGTAAGCTTAGTAGTTATTTTGCTCATTCATCCTCTGTTTGTGTATAATTCTTCTCATATTTTTCTCTCTTTCTTTTCAGCAAAGGCAAAGAACTTGGAACCTGGTCTCAGCGAGGTTCAAGCTGCTGAGTTGGTCAAAGCCTGGAAAATCAGGGATCTCTTGGCTGAAGGTGAACACCCTCGATCAGCGGCCTTCCTCATGGAATACAAGAATGTTGGGTCCAACTTTATTATGTGTCCTATGGATAGCATTCCTGAGCTAGACATCACTAAAGAGGTTGTCGCGGATCCCATCCAATTAGGCGAGGAAGAGATCAACTCTACTGAGGAGAGCGAGGGTGCTAACAGGGGTGGTGCTGAAGGTGGTTCCAGTGAAGAGAGCTCCGGTGGTGAAGGATCTTCTATCTCGAAAGAAGTTTCATAGGATCGAGAGTTTTCAAGTGAATTGAGTATTTCCAGCAGGGAAGATATTATTCCTCCCAGGAAGAATTTGATTCGTGGAGACGATGATGATGATGATGTACTCCTTTCTCATCGGTCAAAAAAATAGAAATCTGGCAGTGGAGGGGCTGCAATTGGTTCTCAGTCTACTGCTCATGAGAAGGAGAAGAAGAAGATGGAGGAAGAGTAGTTAAGAGAGAGGTAGAGAAAGGAGGAGGAGAGGAAGAAGGTGGAGGAGAGAAGGAGAGGAAA
Organism: Sambucus nigra; assembly: GCA_949130495.1. Taxonomy (NCBI): domain Eukaryota; kingdom Viridiplantae; phylum Streptophyta; class Magnoliopsida; order Dipsacales; family Adoxaceae; genus Sambucus; species Sambucus nigra. The sequence goes on from OX422214.1 coordinate 496,339,506, forward strand.
AGAGAATAGAGGAGGTTAGGACGAAGGTAGGGCAGGCTTTGGTGCCTGTGTCCACCTTGCCCGAAGGGGCCTCTGTGGCCCTTTCTCCTCAGTTGGCTCCTTCGTTGCTCGAAAGAGCAGTTCTACCGACTGATCATCAGAAGGTGATGGGGACCAACCAGTTAGCTCTGAAAGTGAGTCAGAGGCTAGCCTTGGTAAGTTTACTCTCATTTATTTATTCTTATAATACTTTGCTCTATGATTACCTTGCTAATATTTCTCTTTTTTGAAGTTTGTTAGCGACTTCACCATCCTCTATCACAGCCGCGACGAGCTGGTAAACAGGAATGCTGATTTTGAGAAGAAGAATGCCGAGCTAGAGGCTATCTTGAAGACTACCAATGCCTTCTAGAAGTCCTCTGATCTCGCTCTGTCTAAAGCCAATCGAACAAAGGAGGAAACAATTAAGGAGCTTGGGGAGTTGAGGCAGTCTTATGACCTGGTTTGCTTAAGCAAATTAGTTGTGGTGGAGGAGAATAAGGTTCTAGTAGAGAAGGTGAAGAAGGTGGAATTTGAGGCAGCCATCCTCAAGGAAAGCTCGTATAATGCCGGATGGGCTGCTGCATATGAGGATGCTGATATATCAGCCACGTGAACTTTAAGAAGGGTTGGAACAAGGCTCTCTTGGCTGCCGGAGTGGATATCAACTCCCACTATTCGACGAGCATGATCCTTGGCCTAAGCTGGTGGTGGATGAGGCACTTGCTCCTGCCTCCGACGAAGGCGTTCCTGCTGCCCAGATCGTCCCTGTTGGTGCTCCTTCTAACCAAGGGACAGTGATCGCCCCATCTGAGGGAGGTGTTCCTTCTGCTGCAGATAAAGGAAAGCAACTAGTGACCACGGAGAAAATTGAGGTTGCTAGCTAGCCTGCTTGTAGGGATCCCTTTGAATTTTTGTTTTGCTTGTTCTTTCCTTTTTCTTTCACTGATGTACTCGGAACCTTTTCTTTAATGAAATGAAATCTCTTCCCTTTCTTCATACTTATTTCTTTGCTCTTTAATGCTGGTATGGCTTGTAACTAGTTGATGTTGATGAATACATACCTGCCACTTCTCAACTAGCAAGGATTCTTGGTCCTAATATTAGTAACCAATTCTGCCAAGCTTTTATAAGTATTTGAAAGTCACTTAGGTCGAGGAACCAGAGCTTTAAAGACCAATCATAACTCATTGCCAAACTAAAGGATAGGCTTCAGGAGATGGAAGAGGTTAGTGCTTCCGTTTAAGAGGAAGTGAATGCTCTGAGAGCTAGACTTCTGGACGCTTTCGAGATCAATCAAGTCAGAGAAGTTCTTCAACAGGAGAATGAAGCTCTAAGGAGGGAAGTTTTGCGACTTAGAGAGCATACGCCAAGCATTGCACCTCAAGTTTTGTGAGGTTCCTCTTCATCGACTGGTCCGCGGGCTGGTACAGTGCCGAGCGCCACCCCTTAAGTTTTGCGAGGTTCCACTTCAGCGGCTGGTTTGTGAGCTGGTACAGATGCCGGGGGTACAGCTACGGATATGGGCGAGCTTCGAGGAGATGTTCTTCGAGCATACGTGATAGCTTTAGAGCTCCAAAGAGATATCACGCTGTTAAGGCATTTGTTCAGGAAAGGTCCTTGATGAGTATGGGCTGATGGTTTTGATCAGGGTTGGGCAGATGCTCCGATGAGGTTGGCAGAGTTTAAAGAGCTATCCTTTGTTAGGGGATGGTTGAATGCTCTCAGGGAGCTAAAAGTCCCCAAGAATTCAGTCCTCTAGTATCGTCATGAGATATCCCTTTCAACTCTGATGTCTAACCCTTTTCGAAGGGATGACCAGTGGGTCCCCATAGATGCAATTCCCAGGCAACTACTGGATCCGAATGCAAATGAAGTAGAGTTAGAGTTGTCTCCTCACCCAGATGACGGCGGAAGAGCGCAAGTAGCTGATTACCTTGCTCAGAGACCTAATCCCCAATAGGATTTACTTAATTCATTCAATGTAATTCTGTTGTAAATGCAGTGAAGTAATAAAATATTTATGTTTTGGGCAATTCGCCGACTAAACATGCGTTGTGTATTTTCTACTTCATTGATTTTTATTTGATTATCTTGGACTCTTAGTAGTCGACTAGATTTGATGTGGGTAGAGTTATTTTATTGCGTGAGTATCCTCCCAGTCCGGTATGCTTATGAGATACCATTTTTCCCTACTTTACCTTTTAGGTCGTGTCATCACACTCTCTTAGGCCTAAGTGCGGCACTGGCGAGGACACACATGGTGTTAGATGTTCTATTCGATCAGGTTTTTTGAGCTAAACATCATTTGGCAACCAATTTGATTTGGCCAAGCTGCATAAGGGTCCCCTGTAGGGCTTCATATATTGTTAGGGGCAATGCTAAGAGGTTATTCGTGTTTGATAACGAAAACCCGAGGAGGGTCATACCCTGCTTTTACATATTGAGTGGGGTACCTGTCACTTGGAAAGGATGTGCAAGTTATAAAGTTCATAATAAAAAGAAATTAACACTTCATCGAATGCCACTGCCAAATAATCCTTTATTAATAAAAAATAATGAAAAGTGGGTTTCCTATTTCAACAATGTAATCAAAGACCAATATAGAAAATTAGAAGTAGAATTTATTTAGGTTGGCCGCATTCCAAGCTCGGGGTATCTCTCTGCCCTCCAGCGTTTTTAAGTGATAGGCTCCCTACAGGTTGTCTCTTGTTACATTGAATGGTCCCTCCCAGTTTGGACCCAGCTTGCCATCATATGGTTTTACTACGCTGCCAAGAACTTTCCTTAGGACGTAGTCCCCAACTTGGAATGTTCTTGTATTGACCTTTTTGTTATAGTGCTTTGCTAGCTGTTGCTGATAGCTCGCTAGTTTCATTAGAGCTAATTCTCTGCGTTCGTCATCTAGGTCAAGTTCAGCGAGTAATGATGCATCATTCTGGCCTTGGTCGACCAAGGTGGCCCTCATAGTTTGGAGACCAGCTTCTAAAAGGATGATTGCCTCCATTCCATATATCAGTGCGAATGGGGTTTCCTCAGTTGCCCACCGTGGGGTGGGGTGGTAAGCCCATAGAATATGTGGAAGCTCGCTCACCCATGCCCCTTTGGCTCGCTCTAATTGCTTCTTCAGTCCATCAGTCATTGTTTTGTTGGAAGCTTCAGCCTTTGTGTTGCTTTGAGGGTATGCCATAGAGATGAAATGGTGCCTGATCCCGTGGTCATTACAGTAACCCTGGAATAGGTCGCTTTAGAACTGGGTTCCGTTGTTAGTGATGATCATTTTAGGGATCCCAAAATGGGTAATTATGTTTTTCCATATGAATCTCATAATATCTGCGTCTCTAATGTTTGCCAGGGGCTCCGCCTCAATCCATTTGGTGAAGTAGTCTATCGTGATCAACAGATACTTGCGATTATTGGTAGCGGTAAGAAGAGGGACGACGATGTCCAACCCCCACTGGGCAAAGGGCCAGGGGATGGTAAGTGGTTTTAGGTCGCTGGTAAGTGGTTTTAGGTCACTGGCATGTTGGTGAACCATAGGAGCGTGTAATTGACATTTCGCGCACTTGCGAGCATATATTCTAGAGTCTTTTTACATGTATGTCCACTAGTAACCTTCCTTCATTGCTCGGAAGGCCAGTGATTTGCCCCCAATATGGCTCCCACAGATTCCTTTATAAAGCTCGTGCGGGACTTGCTCGACGTCCTTCGAGTGAACACATTGGAGGTAAGGGTCGATGAAAGATTTTTTATACAGTTTGCCCTCAGGAGATAAGTGAAAGCGATCAACTTTGACTCTTATCTGTTGAGTGGCTTTCTTATCGTCTGGTAGGGCACCATCTTTTAAATAGTCCCTCAGGGGGGTCCAACCAACTAGGCACTGGTTTGATCTAGAGAATATGGACCACGCCTGGTAGGTCGTTTCTCTGGTTAATGCTCGGTTGAGATGGGAAGTCGATAAGAATCGTTCTTTTTAAGTCAGAGTCGATTGCTGAGCTCAAGGTCGCTAAGGCATCAGTATGACAGTTTTATCCTCTAAGAAACAGCTGAACACTGACTTGCTCGAAGTTAGACATTACTTTTTTTGCTAAGGCGAGGTAGGCTGTCATTCTCTCATCCCTTGCATTGATGCCCCCACTTATCCAGTTGGAGACTAGTTGCGAGTCGCCAAATACCTCAAGTTGCTTTGCCCCCAATGCATGTGCCTTCTATAGGCCTACTATTAATGCTTCATACTCTGCTTCGTTATTGGAGCTTCAAATCCAAGTCTGATTCCCTACTCGAGGAGTGCATCTTCTTGGGTAGCGAGCACAATGACTACTCCTGCCCCCTTGGAGTTGGAGGCTCCATCAATAAACAGTCACCAAACACCTTGTGCCAAGTGTTCTTCCCTTTAACTCATGGATTGAAGTTGTCGCAAGGCTATTTGCCTATAAATTCTACGATGAAATCGGCGAGGACCTGCCCATTGATTGCATTCCTTGGTTGAAACTGGATGTTAAATCGTCTGAGCTCGACCCACCACTTTGATATTCTACCTAATAGATCCGCCTTCCATAGGACTGCTTTAAGGGGGAGTGATGTAAGGACGATGATAGGGTGAGCTTCGAAGTAGTGCTTCAATTTCCTCGAGGCTACCACTATTCCAAAGGTGATCTTTTCTAGTGGTAGGTACCGTTGCTCGGCGTTCAAGAGGGTCTTACTCGCGTAGTAGACTGGGTGTTGGATTCCTGTTCTTTCGTATACTAGTGCAGAACTGACAGCGTGGCTGAAAACTGCAAGGTATAGGTACAAGTAATCGTTATCTTGAGGTATTACGAGAAAGGGTGGTTTGCTGAGGTAGGCTTTGAGCTCCTCTAATGCTATTGAGCAATTTTGATTCCAATCCACTATTTTGATTTTCTTCAATAGCTGGAAGAATGGTTGGCATTTTTCGAATGACTTTGAGATGAACCGATTTAAGGCAGCGAACATGCCCGTGAGCTTCTTTACATCTCTTATCGTGCGGGGAGGCTATACCTTGTTGATTGCATCAATCTGGTCTGGGTTGGCTTCAATGCCTCTCCCGCTAACTAAGTATCCAAGAAATTTTCCTGACTGGACTCTACAGGAACACTTGCTCGCGTTGAGTTTCATCCAGTATTTCCTAAAGATTTTGAAGGTTCTTGATAGGTCTAAGAGGTGGTCTTCTTTGTGCCTGCTCTTGATGAGCATATCGTCGATGTAGACTTCCATGGTATCTCCCGTTTGGTCTTTAAACATCTTGGTGACCAGCCGCTGGTAGGTTGCTCCTGCATTTTTTAGCCCTAATGGCATAACTTTGTAACAATATAATTTGATGGTGGTGATGAACGCTATCTTGTCTTGGTCTGGTGCGTACAAAGGAATCTGGTGGTACCCCAAGTATGCATCCGTGAAACTCATTCTTTCATGGGCTGCTGTGGCGTCCACCAACTGGTCGATCTTAAGGAGAGGGAAACTGTCCTTAGGGCATGCCCTGTTAAGGTCAGTGAAGTTAATACAAACTCTCCATTTCCCATTGCTCTTTCGAACCACCACTGGGTTGGACAGCCATTTAGGGAATTGAACTTCCTGTATGAATCCTTCATCCAGAAGATTCTCTATTTCTTTCTCCATAGCCTTAGCCTTCTCGAGCATAGTTCGTCGTGGCTTCTACGTGACAGGCTTAAAAGTTGGGTTGACGTGCAACCGATGACAAACCACACCGGGGTCAATTCCAGGTAGATCGTAAGGTTCCCATATGAAAACATCCATATTGTTCCTCAAAAGTACCGTCAATTCCTTTTTCTCTTGATCTGTGAGAGAGGCTCCAATCAGGAACATTCTATCTTTTTTGCTGCCACCGACTGTGACTTCTTCTAGGTTCTCAATGACCCGCTCAGAGGGGAGGATCCTGGTCTCCTTTACTCTGGGTCTTTCATAATTTAACTGCTATTTTGAAGGTATCAAACCTTCTTATTCCTCAATCTTCTCTTTGGTCTTCTCGTCCTTCTTTTCTGGTTTTGGGCGGATAGCCGCTATGAAGCACCTTCTTATCTTCGCTTGATCTTCGTGGATCTTCATTACTCCTCGCTCAGTCATGTACTTGAGTTTCTGATAGTAGGTCGAGGGAACGACCTTCATCGGATGTAGCCACCCTTTGCTGAGGATAGCCTGTTAGGGCGAGTCAATTTCGACTACCAGAAATTTGATCATCTTGGAGACACTTCCTGCCCTCACTAGCAGTACGATCTTTCCCAAAGGGATAGTCACTTTTCCAGTGAAGCCAGCTAGAGGGACAGTGGCTTACTTCAAGTCGGTGACGCTTAAATTTCCCGAACAGGTCGAGATACATTACTTCGGATGAGCTTCCCTGGTCGACGAGCAACTTTTCGACATCAAAGTTTCCTATCCTCAGTGTGGCCATCCCCAATCCTCGCCACAGGTAGGTGCGTGAAGGAAGGATCCTTGGGTCCTACGCGTCCCTCTTGGGAGTGCTTTGGACGGTGTCATTTGAGATGAGGTGTAAAAATGTTGAGAGATTTAGAGTCACCAGTCTATTTTACTCAAAACAGACAAAATAAAAAGGGGAATCCATCCCGAAGGATGGCATCCAAAGACATACTGGTGCATGTGTGCATGTGTATATACATGTGCATGTGTGCATGTGTAAATAAAAAGGGGAAGAAATCCCGAAACCAAAATGATTCAAGACGGGTTCGGAGTCTAAGTTACGAAATGGGAAGGTGCTAGGCACCCATTCTGCCCTTTCGGTCTCTCATGGATGTTTGCTATTTTCCTTTTATAATTTCCCCGTGATATGTGTGCATGTGTATATATATAGTGGAGATAGGAATCCTCGACTTGTATCATGGGAGAGATAAAGCAAGTCATCCGTAGGAAGGTATAAAAATAATATTAGAAAATAATATTTATGCGATTACCCTTACGTTGATCGTTATAATGGAACGATAACACATAGGGAGTAATACGTCACTAAGAACAAGTATATAGAATATAAGAAAATTGGATTTAGAGAAGATAGAAAATGAGAGAGAAAGTGAGAATAGGACTCGAGTCTTGGGTTTTACCTTGAGACGCCTACGTAGCCTATAAAGGCATCAAAGTCAACGTAGTTCGCATACAAAATGAGGGGTGGGGTTTATCCCATTAATCCAAATGGGATATCTCTTATTTGTGAGTGTGTGTGTGTGTGTAGAAAACGTGTTTTAATTCTGAGAAAAGTCTGAGAAAAGTATGAGAATCCCTATTTCGAATTTATGAGCAAACCCTCTTTTTCTTATTTTTTGGGTTTTTATTTATATGAAAATAAGAGATGTACAATAATACTAAATAAAAAGTACATTAGGATGTGTGAGATGAGATAATAAAAGTGCTAAGTAGTAAAACAAGTTAATGCGAATTTAAGAGAATTTGGAGAGAAAGTGGGAAAGGTTGGACCTTCTTGAAGATCTTGAGCTTGATCTTGAATTTTGGAGAGCAGCCTTTTGCACTTGGATGATGATGGAGAGTGGGTAATTCACCAAGTTTGATGAAAATGATGATGAAAAGTGGAAGTTAGAAAGGGGTTTGGATGTTGAAATCGCGCTGTCTTCGAGAGAGGTTTTTGGTATTCGCTGAGAGAGATTTCTATCAGATCTGAGCTCCCTTTGCAAATGAGGTGAAGGACTCCTTTTATAGGCCCAGGTCACTATCAATTGGCATAAACCTGGTCCCACCTATCAGCTACTGTCAATAGGCAGGGTCTGGAACTTGCCATTTGGCAGTGTGTTTTAGGCCTTTTTGGAAAATTAGCTACCGAGGGCAAACTGTTGGTCAGAATCGTATACGGGGTAGACCATTAGAAAGGTAATTCAGAGAACTTTGAAAGTCCTTTGGACCGCTCTCAGGTTTAGGAGTTGACTTTGGGTGAAATATGGTTGGAAAGCATTTGTCGATCCATTAGACGGGGAATCATTCGGACGCAAACGGATCGTTCGTCTGCATAATAAGTCTGAATCATGCACGGGGCAGACCGTTGGAAAGGTTAGGAGATTTACTTCGACATTCCAAAGAGTTTGACCTAGTTTGGGGAGTTAACTTTTGTCAACCGGGCCTTGGAAGTATTCAGTGACCTCTTGGAGTCAAACGGATCATTCATTCGCATAGTAAGTCAGAATCGCGCATGGAGAGGACCATTGGAAAGGGGTTTTAGTTCCCTTAGAAGATTCATTCAGCCTCGGTCGAGCTGAAGAGTTGACTTAGGTCAAACAGAGCCTGGGAGCGCCCGGTGGCCTTTAGATCAAGTTTCATATACAAACGGATCATTCGTCCCCATGGTAAGTCAGAATCACGCACGGAGCGGACCATTGGAAAGGGGTTTCAGTTCCCTTCAAAGATTCATTCAGCCTCGATCGAGCTAAAGAGTTTGACTTTTTGTTCAAACGGAGCCTGGGAGTGCTCGATGGCTTCTAGGTCAGTACTCGGGATATGACCTCGGTTTGTAGTGATGAAGGGAGGTATTAGGGACCTAAGGAGAGTTAGGGGGTAGCAGAATGGGGTGTCTACAGAGACCCTCGATGGGTGAGTTTAGGACAAATGATAACCGTCGAATAGACACCACATGATGCTTTTGATGGAGTATGACCGATTCAGAGGGCCGAGGTCGATTCTAAGGACTTGAGGGGTGTGCTGGGGATGACCAATTTTGTGGGTCAAAGCCAAATCTGCGGGCTTAAGTGATGAGGGTGGCCGATTCTGTGGGTTAAAGCCAATTCTCTGGGCTTAGGGTGAAGATATAATAACCGAGGTTAATTCTGACCTAAGAGTGGTGACGACAGAGGATCGAGGTCAATTCTGACCTAACTCAGGTGACGATCTAAGATCGAGGTTAATTCTGACCTAAGAGTGGTGACGACCGAGGATCGAGGTCAATTCTGACCTAACTCAGATGACGATTCAAGACCGAGGTCAATTCTGACCTAAGAGTGGATAAAGATTGGATTTTGATTCTGCTAGAGAAAGTGCTTTGTGATTTTGATTTAAGATGGGGAGTTGATAGTTGGGGAAGCTTTTGTTTCTTTAGGAGGCCTCGTAGGGGGGAACAACCAATTTTGGTGCTGTAAAAACTCCGCTGGGGAAGAGATAAGGCGATCCTTAGAGATCCTCTGGTGCTTTGTCGGGAGGATATTCACTTGGTTTTTGAGGATTTCACTGGGAAAGAGGGTTTCCGCTTGAGGGAATGTAAAATTCTCTTGGTGAAAATGTTCTAAATCCTTCCTGGGATTTTTAGGAACTTTTCAGGATTTTTTGGGGCTCTATGGTATCTTTGGGAATTTCTGTACTAAATGTAAAGGGAATGTCGATCGTCATGGTATGAGGGGTGCCATTCGGCAGTGGCACAGACTTTTGGACTGCCTTAGGAAGGTAAGGAGTCAGTGCCGATCGGTATGGTTGGGGTAAGTGCCGATCGGCATGGGATTTGGCCTCCTATATAAAGGGAGAAAATCCCTCTATTTTTTCACAGCTTATTTTCTTTCTCTCTTTCTGCGATTTCTCTGCAAATCATTCTAGCATTCCAATCTTCAAGAAATGGACTCTTTTGTGAGCACCACAGTCCACAGGGAGTGGTTGACCGTTGATGATTGGGCGAATGTGGAGTAGAGGGCCAGAGAGCCTCTTGCTTTGGGGAGTGAGAACTCTTTTGATGCATTTGAGCCTATTGCAGATGAGCGAACTTTGTTGTGGGATTCGTCGCATCATCGCTCTTCAAGAGTGAATCCTGGCGGTTATGTAAGTAACCCGTCCTTTGGCATTCCTTTCTTTTTGGTGATTTTTCTTTCTATCTTGACTTCTGATGAGATTTTTTTTCTTTTTGCTAGTCTGATATTTCTTTGAAGAACATATACGCCCGTAGGACGATGGGGCTCAGGGATGTCTGGGAGCATCTCCCACATGTGGTGCATTGGGTGGTATCATTAGCGAGTTTTGGGAGGTTGGCATCTGCGCTGGATGAGACGCCTCGTTCGACAGCGATCCTATGCGCTTTGGGGGAGAGGTGGTGGGATACTCCCCACACCTTCCATTTTGGCTTTGGGGAGATAACTGTGACTCCCATAGACGTGCAGTAGCTTTTGGGGTTGGATTATGATGGAGAGAAGATAAAGGTTGATCGCTCTTTACGGGTGAGATCGAAGGCAGTGCGTGCGGCACTTGGTGATGCAGGGAGGATAGTTTCTAGGGATTCTATTCGTCTGTCCTTGCTGAAGGATGTTCTGTTGGGCAGGGTGATTGATGTGGAGGATGGCCTGTAAGTGAGGCAGATTGCCCGGTTATTTATTTTGCTTGTGTTGGGAGGTTTTATGGTGGCATCGAGTGACGACGTCGTTCATTTGTGGTTCTTGCCGTACCTGAGGATGTTTTTGAACATCCCTTTCTATGATTTGGGGAGTCTGACTTTGGAGACCATTTACTCTTCTATGGATGCATTCAGCCGGTGCTGCTGGCAGACCTTTACTGGAGCCATGTACCTTCTTGAGGTATTCTTTTGTCTGCGTATTTCTTTTCATGCATTCGCATTTTCCTTATGCGTCTCTTTTTGTTTGTGAATTCTTATCTTTTGACAGACGTGGTTTTATGAGGTGACTGGGGCAATACCCCGTTGATCGCTCTGAAGGACGACACTATTGGGGGCTCCTGCCGATTGTATCGATGGTGTAAGGCCAATCGGCAGTCGAATGGATCTCTTTCTATGGAGGCGGTGCGTCAGGTCTTGAATGACCTGACTAGTGGTAGGGTAAGACTCTTTCCATTTTAATCTCGGTTTTTGCGCTTTCTGGTCTTTTATTGATTTATGCCTGCTTGGAGATTTTTAGGTGACCTTTTATCCTTGGGGGATAGCCATTCAGGATGCGGGGACGACCAGGGTGAACGTGGAGATGAGGAGGAGGTGGTTCACCAGATTGCTGAGGAGGAGGTGGTGGTGCCACTTGCGCAGCCTCCTACGTCTATGAGGTGGGAGCGACTGCTATCGGTGGATGCGAGGATCCCAGCGATGATCAGTGAGTCCTACTTGTTATGCACTAATACGGCTGCGCCTTATGATTATATGGACTTTGTGATGAGCTGGTTGATGGCGCCCAGCATATATGATGCCCTTCCTTTCCCTCCTGCGGGTTCGAGTCGGGCGGTGGGATCTTCCCATAGTGGCGGCAGTCCGACGGCATCTGTGGCGGCGACGACCTCAGAGGTTCCTTTTATGCAATTTCATACTCCTTCGTACAATATTCGGTGGGATGATGGAGGGATGGTTCCTATGTTGCACCGTCCTTATGCGATGGATCCGGAGGAGTTAGGTTTGACAGAGGAGGTCCTCCGACCTGCGGTATATCTTTATGTTCTTCTCTTTCTTTCTTTTCTGTTTTGGTCATCTATGATTTTATACTGATTTTTCCTTTTTCTTACAGCAAGTCCGAGTGTCGACCACTTGGCCAAGAGATATAAGAGACTGGATATCTTCGGCGAATGCCCATATTTGGGATGCAGTTCTTGTTCCTTCTTGCTGGTGCCATCTGCTTCATCCGGAGAGGACTCTGGCTTGGGTAGTGGCAGTGCATCATCTCGTCGTAGGATAAAGAGAGCACGTCGCAGGGGTGGAAGCTCTTAGAGAGAAAGGTAGGTGAGATAGATGGAGAGAATGTGGGTTTGGGCTGAGTCCCGTTGTTTTTGCCTTTTCTTTTTATTTCCTGCAAAATTGATGTAACACAGAAAATAAAATAGATGCAATGCAATGGAATTTTTTTATTATCTTTTATTAATGATGAATGAATGCATGCACATGCACTTTTTACTTTGCTGCTGAGATCGTAAAAAGAGTATTTTTTAGAATTTTTGAAGGAAAGTTTTTAATTAAAAGGGGAAATTATATAAGGAGAAAAAGGGATTTTGAAATTCTGTTAAGAATATCAATTTATTTTTATTAAGTTTTCTGATTTGACAAAAGAGGAAAAAAGGGAAATTTCTAAAAATGGGGGGTTGCCGATCGGCAAGTACCCTGTCCTGCCTATCGGTAGTTCAGTCCAGTCCCATCAATTCAAAGCTTTGAATGGTTCCCTCTTCAGCCTTTTATGTTTTGTGGGGTAAGATTCCCTCCGATTTCTGCAGGGATTATGTCTCTTGTGAGAGTTCTCAAGTATAAAAAAGGGTAAGGGTGGAGTGTTTTCATCACACCTTCGCATTCTTACTTACTTTCCCACTATCTCTTAGCTTTTCAAGATGGCTCTCCCTGGTAGCATTGAGTTTGCTAACTACCTCGAAGCCTTGGAAGTAATGTGCTCTTATAATGTCGACTATGATGGTTTCAACATGCGTCGAGTCTCCTTGTGGCGCAATCAGCCTATTGAGTGGAACATGCTGATGGCGGCGGTACAATTCTAGTACCCTGAAGACCATGCATTCCGCTTTGCGTTGGATAAAATTTATCCTACCTACGAGGAATTTTCTGCCATGCTGGGTATAAATCCCAGTGTTGCTGCGGCTTTGCCTGAATTTTCCCGTTCTCCCAGGGATTTTTTGGACGGGCTTCTTTATATTTTGCCTTCGGCGGCCAGATTATTGGTTGTTGGAGGAATAATATCCCTCCTGGCAGTGCTGTAGTCCGTGTATTTGCGGGAAGTGGGTGATGCTGGCTATGCTGGAGTCGTTTCTCCCGACCTGGTTTCAAAATTGCTGTTGGTGACTAGGGAACTACTGGTGAACCCGTAACTTGCAGCCATTACTTCATGGATGTCATACCGGCGCAATCCTATGGTGGTGATACTGGTGGAGACGCTGAATGGTCTGGATGCCTGGAGAGAAGGTCGTTCTGACCTTCCGAGGGGTAGCCCTGTGATACTGTTCATGTGGTTATCTGAAAGATTCCGCTTGGTGGCCCCTCTAGAGTATCCTTTGTCAGTGGTACCCAACTTCTTTTCACGTCACTTCTTCTATATTGGCCTGGATATTGCGAGCTAGGAGAATTAGTTTGTGGAGCATGGGGCTCGAAATTTGTATTGGTCAGTGCCTTGGTGGGGGCAGTTGCAGCCTTTTCTGGAACTAGGAGAGTCCTCATATGTGCGACTGGTTGGTCACAGACAAACCTATTTTTATTTCCCTTGGGGAATTCTACGCCAATTTGGCTGGGCACAGGTCGTGCCACCTCGGACACTAAATTTCTTTCCGGTAGACATTTTGATCGAGCACCTGCATCTGTTGCTTAGATCTCTATGGGAAAATCGGCGTCCGTCGACCTGTCCCTCTCAGTCTATCGGGAGAGTTTGGCATATCCCTGAGGATTATATGAAGTGGTCATGGAGGAGAGTAGTCAGCAAGATGTTATCATTGGAGACTGGACAAAGGTGGTTTGTTTTATTTAACACTATGGAGGGGGTGTTGTAATTTTTTCGAAGCTGGTTCAGGCTTATCGGTCCATGGAGTGTTTACGGCACTCTGTTCAGGTAAGGGAAATTTGGGGACGCCGGGATGTAGATGATGAGGGTACGGGCCCCTCTGGTAGCTGTGGGTAGGACTCTTGGAAAGTTTATTTGTTGTAATAGGGAATAAATGTGGGGATTTTATTTATCTTTTTATGGCAGTAGGGAGAAGGGAGTTATCTGTTCCTTTTCTTATGTAATTTGTGCTGTAATTTCTTATTAATGAAATAATAAAGTTTCTAATCATCCAGCTGTGCCTTTCGATGAATTTTATAATTTTGAATTATCTATACCGATCGGTAAGTCATACATAATCCTTTTGTTCAAGTATTTGTTAGAATGAACTGCCTTCTCGGAGATAAGAAAAGAATAGTATTTTGTGAAATAGAAAGGTCCATGCTCCTGTAACATGTATGAGCTGCCTACGTACCTCTGGGGATTTTGAATTTTTTTTTTTCTTGAAAAATGTTTTTTTTGCAGAGGATCAGGCCCACGCAGTTCTGGGTAGAGGGAAATAAAGAGAGTTTTTTTAGAATAGAAGGGAGATGAGAAGAGTCGTAGTGCGCCGAGATTCCAGACTAGGGGTAGAATTTCTTGAGACGATCCAGGTTGACTGGACGATCCATCTCCTCTCAATCTAGGTTAGTGAGCATGGCAGTACCGCGGGATAAGATTTTCTTTACAATGTAGGGGCCGCTCCAATTGGGCTTGAATTTCCCTCTGGGGTCCCAGATGGGTTCTATTATCTCTTTGAGGGCTGAATCCCCTTCCTAGACAATGCGGTCCTTGACTCTCTTGTTTAATGATCACGCTATTCGATGATGGTGCCCCTGTATGTGGTAAAGAGCTTTCAATCTCCTTTCATCTAGGAGGGTCATCTCATCGAGACGGCTTTATCACCAGTCTTCTTCACTAACTTTGCTTTCGAGCATGACGCGTAGCGAGGGTATTTCCAGCTCCACAGGTAGGACTACTTCCATGCCGTAGACCAGAGAGTAAGGGGTAGCCCCAGTAGAGGTTTGAATTGAGGTTTAATAGCCCCAGAGGGCATACAGGATCCGATTGGACCAATCCCTACAGCTTCCGGTCATCTTGATGATGATGGCTTCGAGGTTCTTATTGGCGGCTTCAACTGCACTATTGGTCTGAGGTTGGTAGGGAGAAGATTTATGTCTCTGAATCCCGTACTCGTTGACTACTTCTATGACTTTTGCTTCGAAGTGCAACCCATTATCTGACACTAACTCGTGCGGGACCCCATATCGGCAAATGATATTTTTCTTGAGGAATTTGGCCACTTTCTTGGCGTTCGATACTGCATATGACTCAGCTTCAACCCATTTGGTGAAGTAATCAATGGAAACTAGGATGAATTCATGTCCGTTTGAAGCCTTTAGTGTAACCTTCCCTATTATGTCGACACCCCAGGTGTAGAACGTCCAGGGAGAGGTCATGTTGTATAATTCTCACGAAGGCAGGTGTTGTAGGTTGGAGAACTGTTGGCATTTGAGGCATCTCCGGACATAGGCGGTGCAATCTTAGGCCATGGTGTTCTAGTAGTATCTCTGTCGGATGATCTTCTTGGAAAGCATGCGATCGTTAATGTGGGTCCCGCATTCCCCACTATGGATCTTTTGCATTATCTTTTCAATCTCAGCCCCTGCGATACAGTGTAGATGAGTTCCATCGAAGTTCCTCTTGAGTAGGGTTTTATGACAGATGATGTACTAAGAGGCCAATCTTCGGAGGGTCGTTAGGTCTTTTTTATTGGAACCCTCGGGATACCTACCATGTTTGAGGAGGCACCAGATATCATAGTACCAACAGTTGGCTAGTTCGAGATCTTCGATGGAGACAAGCTCAATATGGTAGCAGTGGATTGGTTTGTCTTACTTTTGAACTAGGAAGGGGGTCATTGTTATTCCTTCAAGCATGTCGACCATGGAGGCCAAGGTATCTAGAACATCAACTAGGTTATTCTTTGATTGAGGTAGGTAATGGAAGGTGATATCTCTAAATCGAGAGGCTCTCTTCTAAGTGGGCATGGAAGGGTTGGAGCTTTTCGTCCTTGACTTTCCACTTTCTGAGCACTTGATCGATGATGAGGGAAGAATCCCCGTAGACATCAAGGTACTGAATACCTTTCTTGAGAGCAACTTTGAGGCCTACTGTGCATGCCTCGTATTCCGTCATGCTGTTGGTGCCAGGGAAATCCAATTTTATGGCGATGGGAGTGTGGGAATCATTAGGGGCGATCATAAGTATCCCAATTCCATATCCCTTTTTATTGGCAGCGTCGTCAAAGAACATTTGCCATCGAAGGTTATCTTGAGCAATGTAGAGGATATTTTCATCTGGGAATTCGGAGATCCATACATCTTCTTCTTCTACGGGATAATCAGTGAGGTAATTAGACATGCTCTTCCTTTAATGGATTTCTGCGTGACGGACATAATATCTAACTTAGTTAGGAGCATCAACCATCGGGCCATTCGACTAGATTGTCAAGCAGGTATTTGATGGGATCCATTCAGTATATAAGTTTGATGGGGAAGGCGAGCATGTAGTGTCGCAACTTTTGGGTGACCCAGACAAGTGCGGCACACGCCTTTTCCAAAGCACTGTAGTTGACCTCGTACCCAGCCAATTTGCAACTGGCGTAATAGATGGATCTTTCTTTGTAGGAGCCTTTAAGGTATTGAGCTAGCAAAGCCCCAACTGCAGTGTCAGTTATGGTTAGGTATAGGAGCAAAGGGAGACCAGGCCGTGGTGGCATGAGCACTGGAGGTTGGGTTTTCGGAGGAGCTTGAAGATCAGTTCACAGATGGAGGTTAGCTGGCTGATGAACCGGCTAATATATTACAATTTCCCAAGAAAACATTAGATTTATTTCTCCGTTTGGGGCAGTGGTATTTCAAGTATGGCCTTCAGATTTGCAGGATCTGCTTCTATCCCCTTCTCACTGACCATAAATCCCAAGAGTTTTCCTTTTATAACGCTGAAGACACATTTTTGTGGATTGAGTCTCATCTTATACCGTCGCAGTCGTTCGAAGAACTTCCGGAGAGTGAGAACATGACCTTCTATAGTTTTGGACTTGATAATCATATCATCCACATAAACTTCATCTTCTTTGTGAATCAGATCGTGCAGGATGGTTGTGGCAGCCCTTTAGTAGGTAGCCTCAGCATTCTTGAGACCAAATGGCATGACGGTGTAGCAAAAGGTTCCCCATGGGGTGATGAATGCGATTTTTTCTTGGTGGTCTGGGTGCATCTTGATTTGGTTGTATCCGGCAAACTCGTCGACAAATGACTTGAGAGCATGACTGGCTTTGTTGTCCACGATCATGTCGATATTGGGTAGAGAATAATCATCCTTTGGAGAAGCTTTGTTTAAATCTCCATAGTCCACACAAATTCAAACCTTCCCTCCTGATTTCGGCACAGGAACTATATTGGCTAGCCATATGGGATATTCGATCACATGAATGAAGCCCACATTCAACTGTTTGACCACCTCTTCTTTGACCTTGATTGACCATTCGGTGCGGAGCTTTCTCAATTTTTGTTTAACCAGCTTATAATCTGGGAGAGTGGGGATATCGTGCTGAGCTATTTCAGGATCAATGTCGAGCATATCATCATAGGACCATGCGAAGACATCCATAAATTCCTTTAGTAATTCTTTGAGTTGTGTGCGCTCAAGCTCGTCAAGGGTGGCCCCTATCCTAATCTCACGCAGTTGGCTACTACAACCGAGATTAAGAACAATAGTCTCTTCTTCATTAACTTGAACGCGATCATGTTGTTTATTATTAACCTTATTTAGATCAGTTAAGAATTGTTCATTTGCAAAATCATCATCATCAAAAGTTCGATTAAATTCCAAACAATTAATGTAAGGCACAACAAGATACTCAAAATCTTCGTTTATTTGATTGATAGAAAAAAAAACATTGAGAACCTTATCAAAAGAGGTCTCGATTACATTTGAACAAGGATAGACAACAGAAGAAGAAATAGGGTAAACATTGGGGTTAGGGGAGATTTCAAGAGGTAGAACTGACGCAGCATGCCAGTTGAGGAGGGGTGTCTCAGCAGCCTTAATCAGATGGGATAGATCCATTGATGTAGTTCCTGAATGAACCATACAGAGTGCCACCCCTAGTGTCTGTAAGTTGAAAGAATCTTTGGAATTACTTTCCTCAGTCTCCTCGGTATCTTTGATGAGAGGTTGTACTCGATGTTGGAAACTTTCAGACCATGGGTAGCTATCTTGGAAAAAAATCTCCATCCCAAGATTCATCTTCTTATCTGTGTGGTCATACCATGGTTTTGGAAAACCGCAAAAGGGGAAGTCTTCACCTTCTTTAATGAATCGTCCATTGAAGGAGTCTCCTGGGATAGTTTGGATGCAGTCTAATATTTTCTTTGGTCGAGACTGGTGGATCATTATGCGCTCTTGTTATGATGGTTGATACCCCAAGCCACAAGGAGGGAAAGCTTTCTTCAGTTTGATGGGCTCAATTATCCCTTGCTGCCTTTGCCCTAGCCCCAGTCCGGGCATGAAGTACATGTTTCTGAACATCTGAATCACATTGACATTGCCATGAGGGTAATATTCTGGACAAACCCTTTTTTTGAAACCATCTCCCATCGGGAGTAGGAGTGGTTCAACTCGAAATCCTAATAGGAGCATATCATTTGACCCGTGCTATATCTCAAGGATTGGACTGCTGATGCTTACACCCTCGACATTTTTGTCGCCGCCGAAAATGGTGATGACTCACCCGTCGGCTAAGAACTTCAATTTCTGATGGAGTGAGGAAGACACACCTTTGATACTGTGGAGCCAGGGTCGTCCGAGCAACAGGTTGAAACAAGTTGGGATGTCTATGACTTGGAATTCAATGATAGGGTTTATAGGGCCAGCCCCTATTACAAGTTTTATAGATCCTATGACCTCCCCGCGGGTATTATCGTAGGCATGTACAGCGACAGAGGTTGGAGCGAGGTCACTTTCTTTTATGCCTAAACACTTGAAGGTTCTCAGTTGAAAGATATTCAAGGTGGATCCGTTATCAACAAGAGAGAGTGGCACAACCTTCCCCATAACTTCGACGAAGATATTGAGTGAATGATTGTGATTTGGACTAATTTTGGGGGTTTCTTCTTCAGAAAATGATAGCATTCGGGTAGAGGTCAAGGATCCGACGAGATTTATCGCTTCTTCTAGTATAGTAGAAGGAGGAACTGTGGGTCCAGTGAGCATCTTGATTAAAGCATTTATGTGGAGCTGGGAAGACATGAAAAGCCCTCATAGAGTGATGTTAGCTTGGGTTTTCTTCAGTTGATCCATGATCTTGCTCTCCTAGATGGTCATCTCTAGCATAGGAAGGTTTTCAATGCCCTTCCCTTTATCATTTGCTGGTAGTGAGCTTGGAACCTGGTAATGTCTCCCTGATTTGGTCATGTGATTTATTGAAGAAGGGAAGAACATGAATCCCATTTCCTCATCAATATCAAGTTGTTCTGTTACCCTGTTTATTTTTCCAAGGAGTTCTTCCAATGATATCATCGCACATATGTCGGCTACTAGGCCAGTTCTTCTTGAAGTTTGTTCTTCATTCGAATCTTCGAATTCTTCCCCCCATCCGGTGGCAATAATTCTGTCTTTCCATTTAAAGTTAATGCATTCCACAACTTCAATGGCTTCTTCATACAGGTCTTCCCATTCCATGGGGATATGTATAGTTGAAGGGACCAAGCGCCCTTGTAGCTTCAAAATGTCAAGTAACCCGGTGATACTACAAATGTTTTTGGTTTGCCCGAATAATTCTGCCATAATCTGGATAACGTCATCTAGGATGACTTCATTAGTTGGTACCACCCACTTGTCTGAATCTCGGGCCCATTTTCGTGCTTCCAAGAACAGTGTATTGAAAATTTGGCAATCGATGACCATCTGTGAGGGCAATTTTAGCCCGAACTCTAGGAGTTGGTTTAACACCTGTGACAATTCCATATGTCCATTTTCAGAACAGATACGGACAGCGATACATGCTCTGGTAAGGATTCACAGTGCCTGATCAGTGAGGCTAGTAGGGTGTAGGAGGAAATATGGGCAAATTTGAAGAGGTTTAGGAGAGTATATGGGTGTGATTTGAGTTGAGGGATCAAAATCTAGGTTTTCTTCTAAGAAGATGGCATTGGTATGATTTGGAGTGGATTGTGAGTAGTGTTTAGATTAGGATTGGCGGGGTGGGGCGATGGTACCACGGTCAATGAGATCTCGGATTATGTTTCGGAGGTGAAAGCATTGGTCGGTGGTATGACCAGCAGTTTGGTGAAAGGCTCAATGAGCGTCGGCCTTGAAGTTTCTTGGGAGTGGATTTGGCAATGGACGGGGATCCAAGGGTTTGATGAGGTTTCGACTTGACAGGGCTTGGTAAACTTTGGAGAGGGGAGCATGGAGCTCAGTGTATTCCCTTCGGATGGGGGGAGGGAGGATTTCTGGTGCCCATGATGTGGTTGGTTGAGAGATGTTGTTGATGGTTGAGACTGTAGCACTGGTAGGCTTGTCATACTTTCTAGGGGTGAACTGTCCGGACACCTTTTTCGATTTAACCTCTATTTTAACAAGGCTTTCCTTAATTTCTACTCCTTTTTCTCTGGGAGCTCGAAAGTGGGGATAGTAGTGTCCTCCCATCATCGCTCGGACATGAGGCAAGAAGTTCTTCTTCACTATATTGACATGTTCTTCTTCACTATATTGACCTGTTCTTCCTCAGATGGCCGATTGGTCATGGTAGTTGCTCGCTCCCTCCATCGAGTTATGAAGTTACTGAATGATTCTCTAGGGTTCTGTTTGAGCAGCTCTAAATCATGACGGGTGACCTCAATCTCTTCTTTGTATTTGTACTGTGACATGAATTCTCGGGATACATCCTCCCAACTACGGATTTTGG
Source organism: Sambucus nigra (assembly GCA_949130495.1). NCBI lineage: Eukaryota > Viridiplantae > Streptophyta > Magnoliopsida > Dipsacales > Adoxaceae > Sambucus > Sambucus nigra. The sequence goes on from OX422214.1 coordinate 496,359,963, forward strand.
ATTCCTCGAGAGACAAAAACCTTCGGAGAGCACTATCCTTCAAAGTTTGCTGAGACAATTGGGCCATCACTTCTTCAGAAACCCCTAGTAGAGTCATGAAATGATGATAACTGTGAAGATGAACAATTGGGGGTCCACTCACTCCGAACTTCTCGATATTCGGAATCTTGAACTTCTCGGGTAACCTCGCTTTAGGATAAGGAGACATGTGGGTGTAATCCATGTAATTTCCTGAGATTCTGACTTGGTCGAACTTCTTGGTAAGCATCTTGAAATACTCTTTGACTTTATTTAACTCATCCTATTTTGGATCAAAGACCATAGGCAGGTTAGCCACAGGCTTGGCAATATTAGGCATCGAAAGCTAGGCAGGCGACGGTCCATTGGCAAGAGGGGCACATGGAGCGTGATGATATTCTTCAGGAACCCAGATAGGCTCGGGTGGACCCATAGCACGAGGGAATAGGGCCTCGAGCTCTTGAGGAATAGGAACCTGGTTTCGTTGCATCTCTCGGACCTTAGTTTGTAGGTTATCAATCTTAGATACAAGCTGAGCTAGAACTACCATCAGATCCGGCTATATGACTTGTACTTGATCTGTATTCTCCATAGAAAGTGGATGGATTTCGGATTCGAAAGAAGTAGTAGAGGAATGGATGAAACTCTGGGGTGATTTGACTGAAGACCGAAGCCAATAGAGAGCCAGGCCAAGGGCTTGCGATTGACCTGAGAAGGAGTAGAATGGGATTTATTTTGGAGAAAAAAAGAAGAAACTATTTTTGGATTTTTGATAAAGAAGGGAAAAATGTTTTTGGAGATGGAACTCAGCATGATTATTACGATTATTATGTTCTCACTTGTATTTAATTCTCCTAAATGTGCCGAACGGGATCCGAGCCTAGAAAATTAGGGTTTTTAATATATGCAAAGCTACAGCTGGACTTGTAACCAGGCTCACGGATAGGGTCCCATTTTAAAAATGCGCATAAATTTGGGCGGGAGGCCGACCCAGAATTTCGACAGAGTTTCGAGTTGAAACCAGTAATTTAAAGTGCGTGTCCTAGGTTTGACACCTATATGCGGGTATGCAGTTGGTTGGGTGAATGGGTTCCCCCATTTGGCATGACTTCCACGATATACGTCTTGCTCTTGCGGGCAATAGGTACATGTGGATAAGCCATTTGATATACCTGAGTGTACGTGAATTGCCTCACTATATACCTTGTGGGGACGGTACGTGTGAGAGAGAATTCAATATACTCGGCGTACGTGAATCAATTCTCTGCGATATACCTCCCGTCATGACTTCGGTCAAGCAGTACGATGCGGGGGAACCGTTTGATATACGTCGAAGGTACTTGGCCAATGGAAGGTGAGAGTCATATCGCTTAGGCTAACTGCGCCAAGACGGACCAAAGCCCATCACGAAGTGACCCTCCAGTTACTGGGTAAAATTTGATCAATAACAATGCTCTTTGGTGATGTCGTGTGAATCATGCATGATTCTCTTATTAGTATCTTATGATGAGAATGCTTTTCTTGATTATGCCAAACAGGGAGCAAAGTACAAGTACCAGAGGTACACTAAGTATGAATGGGTGATGCGTGAAACATGTGGATATATGTGATCCTAGGTGCACGTGGTGTGAAGTGTACATGGAGAATTTTCTATAAGTGTGTGAACAGAAGCATAAGCATGGGATACACATGGAAAAAGGGAACATGCAGATATGGGGGAAATATAAACAAATATAACATCCATGTAAATAGAGTCAAGCCCTCAAAATATATCAAAACCCCCGCAAAGTCGCCACTGTAGCCATCCCCGATCCTCGTCTTGGGCGAGCGCGTGAAGGAAGGATCCTCGGGTCCCATGCGTCCCTCTTGGGAGCTCGGACGGCCTCGTTTGAGATGAGGTGTAAAAATGTAGAGAGATTTAGAGTCGCCAATCTATTTTACTCAAAACAGACAAAAGAAAAAGGGGAATCCATCCCGAAGGATGGCATCCAAAGACATACTGGTGCATACGAAACCAAAATGATTCGAGACGGGCTCGGAGGCTAAGTTACGAAATGGGAAGGTGTTAGGTACCCATTTCTCCCTTTCGGTCTCTCATGGATGTTTGTTATTTTCCTTTTGTAATTTCCCCATGATATGTGTGCATGTGTATATATATAGTGGAGATATGAATCCTCGACTTGTATCATGGGAGAGATAAAGAGAGTCATCCATAAGAAGGTATAAAAATAATATTAGAAAATAAGATTTACGCGATTACCCTTACGTTGATCCTTATAATGGAACGATAATGCATATGGAGTAATATGTCACTAAGAACAAGTATATAGTATATAAGAAAATTGGATTTAGAGAAGATAGAAAAGAGAGAGAAAGTGAGAATAGGACTCGAGTCTTGGGTTTTACCCCGAGATGCCTACATAGCCTGTAAAGGCATAAAAGTCCACGTAGTTCGCATATAAAATGAGGGGTGGGGTTTATCCCATAAATCCAAATGGGAGATCTCTTATTTGTGAGTGTGCGTGTGTAGAAAAAGTGTTCTAGTTATGAGAAAAGTGTGAGAAAAGTATGATAATCCCTATTTCGAATTTATGAGCAAACCCTCTTTTTCTTATTTTTTGGATTTTTATTTATATGGAAATAAGAGATGTGCAATAATTCTAAATAAAAAGTATATTAGGATGTGTGAGATGAGATAATAAAAGTGCTAAGTAATAAAACAAGTTATTGAGAATTTAAGAGAATTTAGAGAGAAAATGGAAAAAGTTTGACCTTCTTGAAGATCTTGAGCTTGATCTTGAATGTTGGAGAGCATCCCTTTGAACTTGGATGATGATGGAGAGTGGATAATTCACCAAGTTTGATGAAAAGGATGATGAAAAGTAGAAGTTAGAAAGGGATTTGGATGTTGAAACCACGTTGTGTTCGAGAGGTTTTTGGGATTCGCTGAGAGCGATTTCTATCAGATTTGGGTTCCCTTTGAAAATGAGGTGAAGGCCTCCTTTTATAGGCCCAGGTCACTACCGATCGGCATAGACCTGGTCTTGCCAATCGCACCTGCCGATAGGCAGGGTCTAGAACCTGCCATTTGGCAGTGTATTTCAGGCCTTTTCGGAAAATTGGCTGCCGAGGGAAAATCATTATTTAGAATTACGCATGGGGTAGATCGTTGGAAAGGTAATTCAGAGACCTTTGAAAGTCCTTTGTACCTCTCCCGGGTGTGGGAGTTAACTTTGTGTCAAATATGGCTCGGAAGCGTTTGTTGGTCCATTGGACGGGGAATTATTCGAACGCAAACGGATCGTTCGTATGCATGGTAAGTCCGAATCACGCACGGGGAGGACCGTTGGAAAGGTTAGGAGATGTACTTAGACATTCCAAAGAGTTTGACCCACTTTGGGGAGTTGACTTTTGTCAACTAAGCCCTGGAAGCATTCAGTGACCTCTTGGAGTCAAACGGATCGTTCGTTCGCATGGTAAGTCAAAATTGTGCACGGAGCAGACCATTGGAAAGAGGTTTTAGTTCCCTTTAAATATTCATTTAGCCTCGATTGAGATGAAGAGTTAACTTAGGTCAAATAGAGCCCGGGAGAGCCCGGTGGCCTCTGGATCAAGTTTCGGACGCAAACGAATCGTTCGTCCGCATGGTAAGTCGGAATCACGCACAGAGCGAAACATTGGAAAGGGGTTTTAGTGACCTTCAAAGATTCATTCAGCCTTGGTCGAGCTGAAGAGTTTGACTTTTTGGTCAAATGGAGCCTGGGAGTGCCCGATGGCTTCTAGGTTAGTACTCGGGGTATGACCTGGGTTTGTAGTGATGAAAGGAGGTACTAGGAACCTAAGGAGAGTTAGGGGTAACAGAATGGGGTGTCTACACTCAGTGTAATAATTAAGGCATCATGATGTGGGGTTCTTACTCCCACTAAGTCTTCATCCGTTAACACGATGTGTTTGCCGTAGTCGACGTCACATGCTCGTCGACGCTTTTTTGCCTATGTTTTTTACTGGATTGATTTGAAAAGCTTGCATTACTGCCGTAAGCTTCTTCACTTCCATCTGGGCTGAATTTTCTTGAATCTATTTCAGATTTGATGCCCCATGAATCACTATGAACTCATGGCCAGCATCTTCCTAGAGCACGTTATTAGGCCTTGTGTCTCCGTTGGTAGTAACCTTCTCTTCCTTCTTCTCCACAAACTCATTCAGGTGCCCAGTCTGGGCCAACTCTTTAAGGTGGGACTTAAGAGTGCTCGGTTTTGTGTCCTCCTTCTTTATGAAAAGCGCATCTCAATGCGTTGTTCCTCTTCGAGGGATCTCCTCCCATCTTTCTGGGCCATTTAACGAATGGCTCATCCTTGATCTTTGCTAGTATCTTGTAAATTGGTTCTTTAAAGACAGTGTTTACTACATGAAATGCTTTTGAATCATCATTTTTTTCTCCCACTTTTGGAGCTACCTTTGCCCCCATTCTTGCTTCCCTTCTTCTGGTTCTCAGCCTTGTCATTACCCTTGGCAGCGAGCTTAGATCGACCATTCTCCCCTACACTGAGGTGGGTCATATCCTTAACTTTGGTGTACTTATCGATGCGAGCCATTAAGTCATCAATGGTTGTGGCCTCCTTCTTATTGAGGGATTGGTGCAAGAGGCAAGAGCTAGGTAGGCCAATATTAAAAAAGGCTAAGACTACCTATTCTGAGCAGTCTTCAACCTTGTTGAACAACTCCCAGTACCTTCTTGTGTAGTCCTATAGGCTCTCCTAGGGTGTCTTCTTCATTATTATCAAGGCATCCATCCTCTTCTGATGGGAGTTACTGGTAATGAAGCGAGCCGTGAAGAGCTCTGCTAGGGATTCAAAGCTCCTAATGGATCTATGAGGGAGTCTCTCAAACCACTTCTAGGCCACATCATGCAAGCTTGAAGGGAAGATCCAGCACATTAGTGCATCCCTGTGGCTCCAGAGAGTCATAGCCTTCCTGTAGTGCCTAACGTGATCGATAGGGTCAGTCTTTCCATCGTAGATCTTGAATCTAGGAATTACGAACTTCTTAGGGGCTTCTTCTATCTCCCTTGAGAAAGGGGGTTTCATCTGGGTTTTGAGAGCTCACCGAGCTAGCTCTCTAGTCGATATGTCACCCCTATGTGCTGGGTGTTGGTCCATCTCTCTTCGGACCAAATTTGGTATGTCATAATTTCCTCGAGCTGGACTCCTGCATCGATGAGCTGGTCACTTTTTTTTGAGCGAGTCATTGTCCGATTCATGTTCCTCGAATATTTGAGATCCACGTCTAGGGCTCCTTCCTCGGTTGCAAGACTTGCTCGCTTGAGGGCTAGGAGTGCGATACTGACGTCGCATGGTGCTACAATGGAGTTCTTTCTCCATCCTTTCCAATCTCCTTTTGAGGCGAGCATTCTTTGCTTCTTGCTTGCGAGCTACCTCCCCTTGCTCTTGGAGCCTTTCCTTATAGGCATCGATCAACCTAGAGATTTGAGTGGACCTGGCTGGTCCTTGACTTTCTTCTGAGGCTTGTCGTTCTTGGCGAACCCTCTGATCTGAACGTCGAACTTCAGATCTGATCCTGCGAGGGACAGGCTATTCTTGGATATCCCCTGCTTGAGGGGCATTGCTACTGTGACCAGACATTTTAAATTCTTTATTGGTGAGGGCTTTTTTAAAAGAAGACAAACGTTCCCACAGATGGCGCCAATTGTGGTGACAAATAAGTTCAGCACAAATTAACAAGAAAAAGCAATCACCAAAAAAAATAAAGAATGTAAGGAATGACAATCACACAACACAGGATTTACGTGGTTCAGAAAGAATGCCTACGTCCACGGTGGTGCTCTCAATATTATTTCTCTATACTCCGGGGAGTGTTTTACAAGAAAAATAATGCATGCCCTTTTCCCCGAGCCAAGGGTTTGTTATATATATGTTCATTCTCGAGGAGTGGGGGTGTTAGACTCCCCTACGTCAGTCCATAACCCCTAGAATATCTTCTTACGAGATTTTAAGAATATGACTGGGTCGTAACTAAATAAATTAGGGCGTGAGGCCTCCAAACTTTGGGCCGGGCTCTGCTGGGCTACTTGTCTGGGACCAAGTGACAAATCGAGATACCCACAGTTATATTTAATCGAATCGGATTAAACTAGATCCATATTCGATCCATTTAATAATCGGATAATCAGGTAAACAGATAATCGGATTTTAAAATATGATCCAGATCCAAGTAAATGGATCGGGTCTGGATTCAGACCCGGTTCATTAACAGCCCTAGTAGCAGTAATTTATAAACTATTTTAAAACTTAAATAGTTTGGAGACTAGTACTGTAATTTACTCAATTTTTTTATTGAAACTTATGTACTAGAATCTTCTAAAAAAGTAGTTTAATATTTATTAATATTAACTAATAAATCAAGTCATTGTATCTATCTATAAATAACTTGTCTATCTTTTATTGAAATTCATAAATCATCCACTACTTACACTATTTTAAGTTATTTATGTTGTAAATAAAAGACAAAGAATTGATAGAGAGGGAGTATTTTATTTCTCAGTTGTATTGGGTGTAATTGTTGTACAAAACCATGTGAGGATCCTCTTATTTATAGAACATAGTGAGGCATCCCAAGAGACAAGAATATGAGTGATCATCCACCCAAAAGCCAAAATCCACATATTTTTAACACTCCCCCTTGGATGTACACCATATCCACCATTCAACGATTGTTGTCTCATTAAAACCTTACTAAGGAAAAATCCAGTGGGAAAAAATCAATGTGAAGGAAAAAGAGTACAAATTTTGTTATCATTAAATTGGTGTTGGACGTGCTTAATGCTGCTTCGTTAAAACCTTTACTAGAAAAACCCAACGGGAAAAACCTAGTTAAAGAAAAAAGAGTAAAATACACTTATGTTATAAAAGAGCATGCTTTTTGATTCTCCCCGAAAAAGGATCTCCCCCTGATTTCCATATCTCAAATTGACTGTTGATGAAGTCTCTGCATTCCAATACCATGCACAAGTTTCTGAAACATTGCTTTTGGAAGCGACTTGGTAAATAGATCAACTAGATTTTTAGTTGAACGCCCTTGCTTGACTTTGATTTTAGTTTTCTTTTGAAGGTCATGAGTGAAGAAAAACTTTGGTGAAATATGCTTAGTTTTGTCTCCTTTGATGAAGCCTTCCTGAATTTGAGCTATGTAGGCTGCATTATCTTCATATATGATACTTGGAACATCTGTAATGGAAGACATTTGACAAGAACTACGAATATGCTAAATTAAAGATCTCAGCCATACACATTCACGACTTGCTTTATACAGTGCTAAAATTTCAGAGTGGTTAGATGAAGTAACTACTAAGGTTTATTTAGTACAACGCCAAAAAATAACAGTATTACCACTAAGAAATGCATAACCTATCTATGATCGACCCTTATGAGGATCAAAGAGGTATCCATAATCGGCATAACCTACTAACTCAGAACCATTAGAATAATTAGAATAATATAATCCCATATCAATTGTTCCTCGTAGGTATCTTAGGATATGCTTGTTCCCAATCCAATGTCATTTTGTTGGTTTAGAACTATATCTGGCAAGCAAGTTGACTGAAAATGAAATATCCGTTCTAGTGCATTGTGCCAAATCTAATAATACACCAATTGCACTTAAATAGGGTACTTCTGAACCTAATATTTCCTCATCATTGTCTTTAGGACAGTATGGATATTTCTTTATATTTAAAGACCGGACGACCATGGGTGTACTTAGTAGATGTGGGGTGTCCATACCAAATCTTTTCAAGACTTTTTCAGCATAATTAGACTAATGGACAAGAATTCCACTAGAATTTCTCTCGATCTGCAGGCCGAGATAAAATTTAGTTTTCCCAAGCTCTTTCATCTCAAATTCCTTTTTCAAATAGTTAGAAATTTTATTGAGATCTTCTGGATTCTCGATTGAATTAATATCATCCACATAAACTACTACTATCTCAAATCCTATTGGGGATTTCTTTATAAAGACATATGGGAAAATTGGATTGTTTTCATACCCTTCCTTAGACAAGTATTCCTAAGACGGTTGTACCATATCCTTCCGGATTGCTTTAAGCCATATAATGATCGTCTTATTCAAATTGAGTATGTATTTCTTAACTTTGCTTCTGGCAAAGAAAATCCTTCAGGGATTTTCATATAAATTTTCGTGTCTAAGTCCTTGTATAAATAAGCAGTCACAACATCTATGAGTCTCATATCAAAAATTTTAGAGACCGCTAAGCTAATCAGATATCTGAAAGTTATACCATCCATAACGGGGGAGTATGTTTTATCATAATCAATCCCAAGTTTCAACAGGAAACCTCGCGCCACAAGTCATGCCTTTTATCGAGTGATTTTATTTTTCTCATTTCGCTTCCTTACAAACACCCATTTGTAATCTACTGGGTTAACATCTTTTGGGGTTTTCACTATAGGTCCAAATACACCACATTTATTTAGAGACTTAAGCTCTGCCTTGATGGAAATTTCCCATTTTGGCCAATCTTCTCTTTGTCGACATTCATTTATAGTAAGTGGTTCATTATCATCATTAATGCCCTTTGAAATTTGTTTGCCACTGCATATGAAAATATGTCATTGACGACTGTTTCATTACGATCCCACATTTATCTTGAACATATATAAAATATAGAGATATCATTATTGTTCTTAGGTACTTTTGCCTCTTCAAGGCCTTTTATAGTCAATTTAGGGACTTGTATCTTTTCAGTGACACTAACCTCTTTAGGTGTCTTAGAGAAAGTGGATATTCTTAACCTCTTCTGGAGTGTTATGAGGGTATGATTTTTCATTTGATCTCCGCTTCTTGAGAGTTGAATATTTGGAACCTATAGGTCTACCACGCTTCTGTCATGTAACATAATCATTTTCTGCTGAAATCAAATTTTGTCCCACTGGACCTTCAATTCTGGCTGGTGCATTAGCCGCGGGTACATGATATTTGGTTACTTTCGCAGCATCATTGAATGCATCAGGTAATTGATTTGCAATTCCCTGAAGATGTATTATCCTTCTCACTTCATGCTCACATTGTGAGGTACGGGGTCTAGATGAGACAATGTGGAAGTATTCCATGTTAATTCTCATCGTTCTTCAGGTTCGGACCATACTTCAGGTACGTTCTTCCCTCCTCCTAACGACGGGAAGGTGGTCTCATCAAAATAACAATCCATAAATCTAGCGATAAACACATCACCTGTCAATGGTTCAATATAACGAATAATGAATGGTAAATCATAACCCACATATATGCCCAAACGACGTTGGGGACCCATTTTGGTACGTTGTGGCGGTGAGAGAGGTATGTACACAACACAATAAAATTTACGCAAGTGGGATATGTTTGGCTGACATCCAGTCACAAGTTGTGAAGGGGAAAAAGAATGGTAAACATTTGGTCGAAGTTGAATTAACTTGACAGTGTGTAGGATGGCATGACCCCAAGATGAGACTGTGAGTTTTGATTGCATAAGAAATGGTCTGGCTATCAGTTGTAAACTTTTAATTAATGACTCAGCTAAACCATTTTGGGTATGAACATGGGGAACTGGGTGCTCAACATCAATGTTTATGGATAAATAATAATCATAAGAAACCTGAGAAGTAAATTCGCCCGCATTATCTAAGCGAATGAATTTGATGTGATGATCAGGAAAATGTTCTCTGGGCTTAATCATTTGAGCAAGTAATTTGTAAAAGACAAATTGCGAGTGGATAGTAAGAAAACATGTGACCATCAAGTGGAATCATCAATTAAAACTATAAAATATTTAAAAGGTCCATTAAAAGGGTGAACAGGGCCACAAATATCCCCTTGAATGCGTTGTAAAAAGGATGGTGACTCAGATGTTATTTTGAGAAAAGATGGTTTAGTAATTAATTTTCTTCGCATACATGGGGTGCAAAAATGGTCACTTGGTAGCATGAGTTGTTGATTTGCAAAAAAATGTCCATTCTAATTATTGATGATCTTTCGAAACATGTTGGATCCAAGGTGACCCAAACGATCATGCCATACTATCAACTCATTAGGATCGTTAATATTTCGACCCATGACGGAGTGTGATTCTACAACACTAAGTCTTGTGTGGTATAACCCCATGGATAATGCAAGGAGTTTTTCTAGTGTGAGCTTCTGGCTTCCAACACTAGAAGTAATGCAAATGAATTCTTTGTGATTTTCATGCCTTGTTTCCATATGATACCCATTCATTCTAATGTCTTTAAAACTCATGAAATTTCTTCTAGAAGTTGTTGAGTATATGGTGTGTTGTATAAATAAATATGTACCATTAGGTAGTATCACGTGGGCTCTTCTAGAGCCATCAATAATTTTAACAGGGTCGGATATTGTGGAAACATTTGTCGTATCATACACTAAGTGGGAGAATTTTTTTTGATTTTTCAAAATAGTATGAGTTGTTCCACTGTCAGCTAGACAAGTGTCATCGCTTGGTTGCAATTTAGGATCCATACCTTTTATACGAGTAACACAATTAAGGTTACAAACCATATAAGCATTTAAAATAAATGTAAAACCATGAAATTTATTACAATAAGCAAGAGAAAAGAAAAACATAAGGATGTTTCAAGAAAAAACACATTATTGTAACCATATGAAGCAAACATAAATTATTCAGTTTTTCGGGGGTTTGCCAAGCATAGCATCAAATGTCTCATTAGCATTGGGATTGCCATCTTCATCTTCAAAAAATCATCAACATTGAGTTGGGTATTATCAATGTTCCAACGGTCTTTAAAATCTTCCATCTTCCAATGATCTTCTGGACCTTCCATCATGTTTGTCTCCACCCCCCTCTTTGAAGCTTGATATTTTTCCACAAATTTCTTGGAAGCACAACAATTACGGGTCCAATGACCACTGCCACCACATCTATAACAAGTGTCTCGTGGTTGTGATACATTTGAATTCTGATTTGCTTTTTTATTGGGGCCATTCCACTTCTGGTGGTTCTTGAAATTTGTATTTTGTCTAGGCGCTTGGTTACGGTAGCCACCTCTTCTGGGGTTGCCACGACGGTGCCTTATATTTCCTCTGCTTTTTTCAAAATATTGAGTTGAGTCAGTATTCACTTCAGGGAGTTCTACATATCCAGTGGATCTTGAGGAATGATTCTTCATCTGTAAGTCATTGTTTCGCTCAGTAACTAGAAGACATGAGATTAGTTTCGAATACCTTTTGAATCCTCACTCTCGATATTGCTGTTGCAGGAGCATATTCGAGGCGTGAAAAGTTAAAAATATTTTCTCCAACATATCTGCATCTTATACCTTTTCTCCACATATCTTTATTTTGGAGGTAATATTGAACATAGCAAAATTGTATTTAGACACAGTCTTGAAATCTCAAGTTGAGCCATTCGTAGCGTGCACATAGAAGTATGATCGATTTTTGGTGGTCATGTCGCTCCTTCAGGGAGTTCCATAAATCAAGAGGATCTTTCAGAGTTAGGTACTCACTTTTCAAATCATGGTGTATGTGATGCCTAAGCTATATCAGGGCCTTAGCTTTGTCCTGCCGGGACATGGTATTTTTAAGTGTTATTGTATCACCAAGATTTCGAGCTTGGAGGTGGAGTTCAACATCTTGAAAGCAATTAAGATAATTCACTCCAGAAATTTCAAGTGCTTCAAATTTGAGTTTAGAGATATTTGACATTTTAAACTGTTTATAAATAAATTACAATCAGAAATATGGAATGCATAACAAAGAAAAAAAAATAATAATTCAATATTGATAGAAATATCATGTGTGCAATTAGGACTATAAATAACGATTCAAGTCCCAAATTTAAAGGATATTTTATTAGAACTTCAAGTCCTTGCTATTTATTTGTGAGAAATTTATGTTCTACACATAAAATTATTGAACTTCAAGTTCAATTTTATTTATAGCTTGGGATTCAAAAATCCCCACCTCGTTGTGTAAAAACTTTAGGTTTGAGCACACGCGCGCGCTCGCGCGCACACACACACACACACACACACACACACACACACACACACACACACACACATATATATATATATATATATATATATATATATATATATACGATCAGGATCTCCGACGGGTCTAAAGGACGGGTTTTACTACCGTCCAAAAGTCTTGGGACCACTTATACCTTTTGTCTTGATCTGTGGTTTTTCTAATATAAATTTCTACCCCAAGGATTTCTAAGGTCTTTTAAGCTTATTTTAAAGCCTAATTAAACTGGGAGTCTAAGTGTAGAAGTCTCAGGACTACTACTACTTCTTAAACTTTTTCCGTCACTATCGTACTGGAATTCTGAATAGCAAGGATTGTTTACATAAATAGTTTCTTCTGGGAGTCTAGAAATTGCAAGCGGTTTTGCAGGGAAATATTCTAGTCTTAAATACCTTATTCAGTATCGTGGGTTTATTAGTCTAGTTTCTTTATATATTTGATTAACAATATCAATTATATCGTCTTCTATAAATTTATCTAATTCGCTATCTCCGTAGGATGACAAAAATCTTCTATATGTTCTAGGGGCGGCTGTTTCTACTTTCTTAATGAGAGGACGTATTCCTCCGGCTTTAATTAAAATAGCCTTTGTTTCAGCTAACCTTTTTCGTCTAATAACTTTTAGTACGTCTATACTGTCTTCAAGTATCCTAGTATATTCTTGATATTTTTCGGGTCTTGACAGTTCTTCTGCAAAATCTTCATTTCTTATCTTTTGTCTAAAGAGATCTCGGATCCCTAGTCTAATTATTTATATTCTAGGTACTTCTCTTCCTAACCACACAATAATCTGGTCTATATATTTGAAAGTACCACCTGTGTATACTAAAGCAGTTTCTATAAGTTCTTTGTCTTTAGGGTCTATAAGGGTCCAATCTTGGATTTCTCTAGTTAAGTCTAAACTTGTTTGATTAACAAATTCTAAAAAGCCTTTAGTGATTTGTAAGCTCATAAAATTTTTTAAAACAATAATATTCAGAATAGTTAAGGGTTTGGTTCGAGTTATACCTTCCTTCTGGTCTGCAATATCTCTACTCTCTTCCCTTAGTCTCTTCAGCCTTGTTATTATTCTTCTCCAATCTCGGCCTCCTACAACTTTCTCTTTACGTGTCGCACCTCAATCCACTATTTTGGCGGTTGACCCATTTCCTGCCTGTACGCCTTCACGCCTAACGCCCACCTGGCTAACGGCTCACGGCTAATCGGCACCTGACGGCGGTTCACCAGTATAACACCTTGTGTGCTACACCAGAGGTTTCACACAATAGTCCTCTATGAACAGAAAGTTGGAGACAATTTGGAAAATAATAACAACTTAGCAAAAGAGATTTCTGGAAAAGAAAATAGTTTTATTGCATAGCATAAGTAATTACAACTCTCCCCTCTCCCCTAACTATGAGAGGTTTACTCACTCATATACATATTTCTCTTTACAAGCATGCTCTCTCTAAAAGTCTAACAATCTCTCTCTCTCTAACAACCCATGTCTAAAACACAAATGGACGCTCCCTTTTATAGATCAAGGGCACTACAATATGACTGGTAACCGGCTACCAAAAGCAATCCGGTTGAAAGCATCTAATTATTAAAGTAACATTGTCTTTCGAATCTTCATAGCTGGGTCTTCAATCTTTTATCTTCTTTTGATAATAGGGGGACCTCTTTCTTTTAAAAAAAAGGAAAGGCGTGCCAAGTCTTTATCATGGTCTTGTCGTTTTGTAATAATGCAAGAGCATCAAACAAAGTCTTCGTCTTTTTCATCAGTCTGGTGGTCCATATGGGGCATGGGTCTTTTTTCTTTATGGAAAGCATGGTCTAGGTAAATGATTCTTCCGTCTTTATTAATTTATCCACCACTGAGGGGCCCTTCTTTGTTGTGTCTGTGTCTTCTTCTGCCTTGTCTTGATTTGGGAGGGTATTATTGAAAAATTCATCAATAAGGCCTACCGTTCTAAGGTTGGGTGGCAAAGATATCTCTACCATTTCTTTGGATTCTTTCTTGAGCCTTCCATTGAATGGCTCATCATCTTGGATTATCAAGTCTTCTTTGTGGTAGGCAGTGTGCCACCTGTCTTCTCCTGTTAATAATTCCATGATCTCAATTGTTTCCATTGCCTGAGCGATCTGGAGTTTGGACTTATCAACAATTAAATCTTTAGTATCATCTTCAGATAGGATCTCAATGTCTTCAAATGTATAATTAGAAAATCTAACAAGTCTAAATCCTTCCACCCTCATTCCTCCGCAGGAACTTGGAGCAATCTGATAAATTCTAGAAAATAAAGGAAGGAAATCTTCTACCTTTTTAACGTACTCATGGACTATTTTTCCAAGAGCAACACAGTCTTCTATAGTCTCAATTTGTATGAGTCCGATGAACCCATAGTCTGCTAAAGTTATCTGGGAAATTTCTGCTTTCCCAACAAGATAAATCTTTGGAACGTCTTTGAAGAAACCTTTTATTATTAAGGCATCTCCATTAGTCTCAGATAATAACATATTGAAATGTTCAATAATGCTATTAGATTCTTTCTTATAGTCTTCTGTTGATGGAAGATTATTATGACCAAAAGGTATAACAATCTTAGTCTTAAAGGTCTTTTTCTGATAACAAAAATTATCAGTGGGTCTAGCTTTGGAGGATTCTCCAAGAGTCTGAGCATAGGTTTGCGTCTGAGGTCTAGGTATAGCAGTACCACTGAGTTGGGTAACGGCAAGTCTTTGAGTTCTCATAAATCTGGCAATAGCTACCAAATTTTGTTTGAACTCGATCCACAGTCTATTCTTCACGTTCCACCATATGGCATCTACAAGGGTATTTTCGTCTTCTGAGAATTCTCGTCTAAATTTGATCAAGTCTGGGTATCTTTGATCAGGTCTATATTGGGGGAAATACATCTTCCCAATGAGTCTATTTTTAGAAATGATCTCTTGTCTAGATTTTCCAGGAGGAACTAAGATATCATCAAAGTTCTCTAGGATTGGTCTTTCTTGAGAGTCTTGAATATGAGTCTGTCTTTGCGTTATACCAGCATTTGGTCTTACGATTCTAAGATAGTCTGCAACGTCTTCCCTGTTCACTCTATTTGTTCCAGAGGAACTCATGTCTTTTGGGTCTTCTGTTTGCAACATAAAACATGAAATTATATTAGTGTTAGCAAACATTGGCTCTCTTGATATAATGTCTGGAATGGTATTTTTACTTCCCTTAACATGTATAACAGAGAAGTCATAACCATTAAGAAATTGTTGCCATCTATTTAGTTTATTAGTCCTTGACTTGGACAAGTCTAGATCTCTGAATTTTACTGCATAAGAAGAGTCAGTATAAACAGTAAAATGCTTAGGTCTAAGAAACAACATATATTTTTCTATTGCCCTTACGATAGCTAAAACTTCTTTTTCATGGGCAGTGTATCTTGTTTCTGGGTCTGTAAATGTTCCAGAGCTATGTCTACACAGTTTTGTTCTTTTTTGTCTGATGATCAATGGCAAAGTATACTGCTCCCCATTGCTTATCAGAGGCATCTGTTTCTACTATAAATTGGTCTTCTGAATTAGGCAGTTCAAGTAAAGGAATATTCTTGACTGCATCTTTAATTTGTCTTATGACTTCAAAATCATCTTTATTCCAATAAAAGGGATTAGTTTTGTCTATTCCTTTTAATTTGGCTGTTAAGCTTTGTCTTTTTGAAGCAAGGTCTTTAATAAAATCTGCAGCACAATTAAGCAATCCTAAAAATGATTGTAATTGTTTTCTATCTTTGAGTTGGTCTGGGAATTCAAGAATCTTTTTGGTTATGTGTTCTGCTAAGGACAATTTTCCTTTATTAATATGCATTCTCACAAAGTCTATCTCAGTCTGAAATAATTGCATTTTCCTTTCGGAAATAACAATACCGTGCTTGTCTAATTCTAGAATAATCTTTTTAAGATGGTCTACATGCTCTATCTCAGTCTTACTGCCTACAAGAATATAATCTATGTAAACAAGACAAAATTCTGAATAAGGTCTAAATATATTATCCATTCTTCTTTGGAAAACTTGAGGAGCATTCAAGTATCCAAATGGCATAACTAGCCATTCGTATTTTCCTTGGGGCACACTAAAGGCTGTCCAAGTAATACTGTCTGGATGCATCTTAATTTGCCAGAAGCCTGATTTGCAATAAAACTTACTGAATATAATTCTATCTTCGATTAAATTAATCAAATTATTCTTGTATGGTATCTTATAAGAATCAAACTCACAATTCTTATTTAATTGTCTATAATCTATAACCATACGTCTTTTTCCTCTTTTACGTTCAGATTCATTTTGAACATAGAAGGCTAGACTATTATGTCTACTTTTACTTTCTCTAATAATGCCTAACTTAAGCATTTCGTCTACGTCTTTCTATAATTCTTCCCTATCTTCTTGTGAGTATCCTTTCTTATAGGTTCCACCATTAATAGTGGCGTCTGGGTTAATAGGGATGATTTCACAATAGCTTTGGTCTTTATCCCACTTAGCGATGGGATTTTCTCCTAAAGTAGGCTCTGCTAGTTGCCTAATCTTTTCCTTTTCTACTTCTATATCCATTTTATTTTGTTTGGATATAGCTTGCACCTGTAATAAGGTCTGCCGGGCTTGATCTAAAATGTCTTGCTGTATAAGCGCTATTTTCTTATAACACCTTTGGTCTGGACACTTACACTCTTTTTGTAAGGGTTTAGTTATTTCTAAGGCTTCTTGTTGGGTTGTAGGTCTAGGTCCACCATGCTCAGCTGAAGAACTCTGATGTTTGATGGGTCTATAACTGGGCTTGACCTGCATAAGGTCAAAGGCAGTCTTATGATCAATTAGAGGAGCTTTAATATTAAATTCCTCTTGGTCACTAATTAATATCTTATCATTATACTGAGTATAAGGATGATATTTATAAATAAAGTCTTGTCCTAAAATAATGTTTCCTGTGAAACTAGGACGAGGATCCATTATCCAAAACTGATGATTAACGGATTTGTTGGTCTGATTTCCTAATTTAAAGTAAATATGAATAGTTTGTAAATATAAGGTAAATGGATCTCCATTAGCCACTTTACCATAGATTTCTTGAGTACTTCTAAAAAGTAGTCTTCAGGGAAGGCATTAGCCTTACAAATACTCTGAGAGCACCCTGTATCTATAAAGGCTGAAAGTCTTTTAGGATAGTCTTTATGTTGAACAAACAATTCTACAAAACAAGCATGTGGTTTAGTAGAAATGCCTAAATTATTCTTTTCTAAAATAGATATTCCTTTCTGAGGTTTATCTATAAAATCTAAGGGTATTTGGTCTTCTGAACTATCATCAGAATGGTATTCGTTTAAGTCATAGGAAATTCCTTTTCCTTTGAAGTCTTCATTTCCTTGAAGTCTTTTGGATATATCCCTATCAATGTCTTGATAATAGGTTTTAATATTTAAGTCTATTTGAGCGTCATACTGGCTAGTATAAATTGCTCTAAATCTAGTTCTCCAACAGTCTTCATGGTAGTGTAGTTGACAAATAATACAAACTAGAAACAATTATGTTTGTATAATCTCAAAACATTCTACACATCTAAAGTCTTTTTTGCTACATTTCATTTCAAATGTGCAATAATGTCTTTCATCAAAGTAACATCTAGGTATATAGGTTAGTAATTCAGGATTACTAACAGTCCATCTTTTCTTCAAAAAGGGGCTTAATATACACTTATACCAAGCGTCTTCAAAATCTATATATTCATCATCTGGATCTTCTTGATTAGTCTGCATCATGTATAAGTCTAGGGTATCCTGAGAGTCTTCATACTCATCATTATCACTATAGTCTTCTGAATCACTGTCTGTGTAAACACTATAGATACTAGTGCTATCATCATCTTCTATGTCTGATATTTCTATATCATATAGGATATCTAATTCTTCTTGATCTGCATAATCTAATATTGTATTAATGATTTTAATACTTTCTTTATTTTTCTTATTAGGGCAGTCTTTAGCAAAGTGTCCTTCTTTGCCTCAAGTCCAACATTCTTTGGTGGCAGTCTTAGATTGAGCTATGTCTTTTTCTTTCCTATAATTAGGAACCTTCTTATACTTACTAGTATTCTTCTTGAAGTATCTTCTTTGGTTAAATCTATTTTTCTTAGTCTTAGGATTCTTTTCCCTAAAGGTAGTAGATTGTCTAAATTTATATTTCTTTGGAAATCCTAAAGGTCTAGTCTTAAACTCCCTATGTTTCCATTCTACTTTCTTTTTGAATTTCTTAGATTCACTTCCACATCCCCATTGGATTGGAACGATGTATCTTTCGTCTTTGATTGGAGGGATCTGCTTGAAAGTCTCTTCTATCAACTTTCCTTGGGTTATATCACGTCTCTTAGATATGATATAGTCTTTGGCGAAATTGATTCTTTCACCAAGGGAGTTATTCTTAACTCCAGATACTCCTGGACAATTCCTATATTCATTAATTAGGATTTGTCCTATGGCTAGTATCTTTCTAAAGTATTCATCTTTTAAGGTCTCTCCAAATTCTTTAATTTGGTAATATAGCTGTTCATAATTATTGCTATATTCAGTTATCTTATCTATCTTGCAAATGCTAAGGAGGGTTAACTTAGTTTTTGCTAGGTCTTGTTCATTGATCTGATCTAGATGTCCAGCTCCAATGAATTCTGAAGTGAACAATTGAATATATTCTTCAATTGATCTTTCTTCTAGGTTTTCCTTTATCTTCTCAATCTTAGCTAAGGAGTCTTCATCTGTAGCCTTTCTTAAACTATCTAAGTAGTCTTTTGCAATACCTCTAATGGATTGCTCAGCGTACTGCTTACATGAACTTGCATACCATTGTTCATTAGATGCAAAACACATGTTCATCTGATTACGCCATTTGTCTAAGGCTTTCTTCCGATCTTGCACATTGTCTAGGTTGAGGTATATACCTACAGGATTTATGGCTTGGCTTGCTATAGTCTTAACAGGAGTGAAACTCTTGTCATTAGTTGGGAAGTCTTTTATATAATCAGGTTTAGTCTTAACTACGGTGCTAGAGTATATAGGAATATTTATTCCTATTGGTTTACTAAAAAGTCTAGGAGTATCTTCTAGCCTACTACTACTTCCTATTTCTTGTTTGTTAGGCTCTACTTGTGTAGCTGGCATTAGTCTTTGTTCTCCTTCTTCTATTAGTCTTAAGTTTCTAAGAAGTTCTTTAGTATTCTTAGATTCTTTTAGTTTTAATATGCGGTCTTGGGCTATCATATTAAATCTTTCTCTTTCTTGAAACCTAACAGAATGACTTTTCTTAAGGTTATCTTTAAAAGTCTTCATATCCAATTCTGAGGGCTCATCTCCAAAGTTTTGGATCCTAGCTTTTTCTTTAACTAAGTCTTTTTGTTCAAATGATCTTCTAGGTCTAATTATCGGAGCTTGTCTAAGTAAACTAGCACTAGTCTTACTACTTTATTCTCCTTCTGAAGGATCATTGATTATGGCTTCTCCCATATTCCTAAATCTAATTTCTTCGGTCTGGATATTCTTATTGACAATCTTAGGGGGACCAAACTGGATGGTAACATATCCAGTGACGTCGTCTTGATTAATAAACAAGGGTTTATTTTGTATAGTCTTAGTTTCTTGAAATTCTGGCAATTGCCAGAGAGTCTTAGCTTTCTCTTTCATAGGTCCAGTATTCCTAATACTGTAAGTATGATTGTAGTCTGATACATTGGTTCTAACTAAGATTTTTTCATTAAGTCTACCGCTAGGAATTCCCGATTGCATTCCTTCATAAGGAAATTGGGAGAACTTCACATAGCTTTGAAATTCTATGTTTATATTAGCGTCTGGGATAATATAGTCTTCATAGCCACTAGCATATAAGATTAACTTAAAATGTTTGGCTGTGTCTACGGTTACTGTAAATGCCTAAATGACATTAAAGTATCCTATGTTGTCTGACATTTCTAATTGGGCTATCCCAATAAGACTTTTCTCAAAGTCTTTCCATCTTTTGTCTACTAAACAACATAATATGTTGATATTATTTTGAGGTCTATGTAATCCTTGGATTCTTGCTTGGAAGAGTCCAAAGGTTAGGAATTGGAACTTCCTATTAGTTCCTCTAGATCTAAGCCATTCTGAGTCAAATACTTGGAGCTCAGTATAGGATTTGTCTAACACATGATTTCTACAATGGTAGGTCATGTTATAATTGGGAGTCTTAGGAGTGGCACCTTCTTTAAATAAGTCTATGTATCTAACGGCTGGAAGTTGTCCATTATGAATGGAGTCTTCGACAATCTTCCAGTCAACTTCACCCCACTCTTTCCATTGAAGAGGATTGGTGAAATTTCTCTCTTTCCACCATGTCCTAACATTGGAGGATGAATCCTTAAGTCTTTGGAGCATATGATTACTCTGTCCAATATTTGGGATAGAGCTGGCTATCTTGCTAGTCTTATCTAATCCGTCATTTATGACTCGTCTACTTATGGTATTCCTTTCTCTAGTTTCTATGGGAAGGGATTCTTTAAACTTACAGGTGGTTACCTGTTTCTGTTCAAGTCTTTTTTCAATTTTTTTCTAAGAAGTCTGAATAATCTTTTTGTCTTTTTATCTGATTAAGGATTTCTTCTTTAAAATTCTTATTCTCTTTTCTAGTCTTTTCAGAAGCTTCTTCACTATGTCTAGCTAGAGAATTAACGATGGTTTTACCAACGTTAGTGATATAGTCTTTTACTTCATTATCTTTTTCTAGTTGTTGCATAGTTCTAACTTCCATGGCTTCTACAGTCTTTTCAATTTTATCTAACCTAGTTAGAATAAAAGGAGAGTCTATTTCTGCTTGGGAAGGTTTATTATATACGACCTTAATTCCGTTTATAATTTCACTGTATTTTTCTTCTACTTGGGCCATGTCTAGTCTAAGTTCATTAATAATACTATCCATTTTAGATAGATTATGGCTTTCCATATTATTAAGGTAATTTGCTAAATTCTGTTGGAATTTAACAAAGTCTGTGTAGAAGGTAGTTAATCCTTCTGTCTTAGCCTTTAAGTCTAAATGCAAGTCTTTAACAAAGCTACTATTATAGTCTTGGGTAGCTGCTATAGATGTAGAAATTAAATTTAATCTTTCTAATATAAGTCTAGTTGCCTTAGCTGCGTTGGCAATCTCATTTTCATTTATCTTGTAATAAAATCTATCATCATTTATCTTTTCTAAAATTCTTTGATAAAATTCTGATAAGGTCTGAATGGAGAGGTCTTTTGATACCTCATTCCAGTCTGATCTAACTATCTCCATTAGGAATATAACTATCAAGTCTAGGGATAAGCTTATCTTGTTCTTTAGTAAGTTTAATTAACTCACTGTCTTGATTTTTAATTAAAGTCTTAATTTCTAAAATGTCTTTGTTAAGGACTTCTATATGATTAGTCTTAATATTTATTTCTTGTAATACGTGTACTAAGTCTATTGGGATTTGATTATCTATGTCTAATAATCTTTTAGAGATATTTTTTATCTCTGTTTCTAAAGTTTGAGTGTCTTTTATTAATTGTCTTAATATAATAAGTATACACTTATTTTGGTCAATTATGCTATTAATAGCACTATCAATAACTTGTCTACTGTCTGCGTGTTTGGCTGGGATATGTTAAATATGTGAACAACCGTCTATGTGTGTGTGGTTAAACAACCTTCTGAGTCTAAATCAGTTATGGGTATAGGTTGATAATCTGGGTTGGATCCAAAAATATCTTGGTAAATGCGAGGGATAAATCCCAAGGGCATTAAAGTCTTTTAATCGTATGTCTAAAAGGAACGTCTTATGGCTCTGATACCAGAATTGGGGTTTGGTCGGAATTTGGTGAGGTTCTAAAATCTTAATCGTTTGATACTTAATATAGGGTCTTGAATTATAATTCTTTTAAAGGTGTAGTCTTTAAAGGGGTTTTTATAAGATAAGTGGGGACCATAAGGGAGTATGATAATGTTGACTTTAGTATTATATGGGGACCATTTGTTGGGAAAAGGACAAAAGTCCGTTGATAGGTCCGTTAAATGAGTCCGTTCTAGATCCTATATATATATATATATATATATATATATGTATAAAACTTCAGGTCCAAATTACAAATTATTTGGGTACATATAATGTCCCATATAAATAATCAAAACTTGAAGTGATGATTTTGGGTATTCATTTGGAACTTCAAGTCCAAAAAAATTTAAATAGCAATTCGAAACTTCAGGTCTGAAATTTAAATATAAAGTAAGAACTTCAGGTCCTAATTGTATTTTGGGATTTTATTGCCCCAAAAATTTAATGAGTGGTTGATATGAAAAAATAGTTATATCGTATAAACGTTGCATATTAGTACTTTTCAAATGTGAATAATCAAAATTTCAAATAAAAAATCATGTACGATGACTAACTAAAGATTAAAAAAAAAGTATATTAGGGTGTGTTTGATAAAAAAAGATGAAAAATAAGTGCTACGAGTCAATTTCCATGGAAAAAATTTATTGGTGTTGTTTGATAGCAATTATTTTCCAGGTGGACATTTTTCATCTTTTATGTGTTTGATTCTCAATATTTTCTAAAGAAAAAAAAAGTATAAAATATATATAAAAAATAGAAAAATAATTAAAATCCCAGAAAATTAATATAATAACCAAAAAATTTAAAAAAACACAAAATATGGATAAAAAAATAAATAAATAAGACAGAAAATGTATAAAAAAACCCAGAATATAAATATTTGATACAGAATGAATTTTAAAACACAAATATAAAAAAAACATAAATTTTTTGTCAAGAGTAAGAAAATAAAAAATGAATACAAAATTTATCCACCACACCCCGCCCATGCTCCCACCCCAACCCCCAATTGTTTTGTCTCCCCCGTCGCCAAGTCTGTTTTTTTTAATTCACTTGTTTTTTTGTTTTTTTTCTAATATTTGCATTTTTATTTGTTTTCTAAGGTATTTATTCATTTCCATTTTTTTAATAGTTTGAGCGCTTTTTCATTTCTTTTATTTTTTCTTAATTAATAAATTTTTGATTTTTAAATAAATTTCTGGGTGTCTTTTTAAATTAATTCAGGGGTTAATATTTATTTTTGATTTTTTTTATTCATTTTCTATGTTTTTCATCATTGTGTTTTTATTGATTTCTCATTTTTTTCTGAGCTTTTTTTTTTTAATTTTCTAGTCTTTTTTAAAATTAATTCTATGCCTAATATTTTATTTTTTGCACTTTTTTCATTAATTTTTGTTTTTATTTATTTCTGAGCTTTTTTTAATTTATGTTATTTGTTTTCTTAATTAATAATTTTTCAAATTTTTAATAAATTTATGGGTGTTTTTTTAAATTAATTCTGCGGTTAATGGATTTTTATTCACTTTTTGGATTTTTTTTTCATTTTTTTGGGGTTTTGATTGATTTTCTGGATTTTTTTCATTATTTTTGCGGTTTTATTCTCTTTCGGGATTTTTTTCATTATTTTTGGGTTTTAATTCACTTTTCAAATTTTTTTTTCATTTTTTTTGGGTTTTTTTCACTTTCCATATTTGTTTCTCATTATTTTAGTTTTTTTTTACATTTTCTGGATTTTTTTAATATTATTTTTGGGGTTTTATTCACAATCTGAATTTTTATCATTTTTTTGGGTTCATTTTCTGGATTTGTTTTCATTATTTTTGGGGTTTTATTCACTTTCTAGATTTTTTCCATTTTTTGGGGTTTTTATTCAATTTATTCATTTTCTATATTTTTTTTCATTATTTTTGAGGTTTTTTGCACTTTCTGGATTTTTTTCATTATTTTCAGGTTTTATTCATTTTCTTGATTTTTTTCATTATTTCTGGGTTTTAATTTACTTTCTTTATTTTTTTTCATTATTTTCGGTTTTTACTCACTTTTTGGATTTTTTTCATTTTTGGGGGTTTTTATTCATTTTTTTCATTATTTTGGGGGCTTTATTCCCTTTTTGTATTTTTTCATTATTTTTGGATTTTTATTCACTTTCTGGATTTTTTCTCATTATTTTTAGGTTTTTATTCACTTTCTGGATTTTTTTTCATTATTTTGGAGGTTTTATTAACTTTTTGTATTTTTTTCATTTTTTTTGGAATTTTATTCACTTTTTTATTTATTTTTTCATTATTTTTCTTTTTCTGAAATTTTTTCATGATTTTTGGCTTTTTATTCACTTCCTGTATTTTTTTTATTTATTTTTGGGGGGTTTTATTCACTTTTTGGATGTTTTTTCATTATTTTTGGTTTTTTATTCATTCTCTGGATTTTTTTGTGACAATTCTTTTCCCTGAAAAATGAATAACAAGGCGGGAGGAGGTTTTATAATTCCATATTTTTGTGAAAGAAGTGGTTACGTGACTTGTTTTAAAGAAATCAATTCCATAGAAATTTTTTTTTATCAAACACTCAAAAGATGAAAAATGACTCCATATATTGCATTTTCCATGAAAAATTAGTGTTATCAAACACACCCTTGGAGTAACATTAATATATCATGCATTATTATTATATAAACAAATGTCTAACTATTAAACATTGTTTAAGAAAAAAGTTTAGGTCTCAACAAATAATTTTTCGAACAATTAATATCTAAAAAAATTTAAAATAAATTTAATAGGATTAAAACACCTAGACAGTTTTGTTGCAATTTTGTACGGGTAGTAGTAAATGACATGTTTTTAGATAAAGTATTGGTCCTATAATTTTAGAAAAAAAAATCCCATCTGTTCACATGCTTGCCATATAGTTATTTTAGAAGTCAAAAAGGTATTTTTATTTTGGAAGTTCGTATATGGAGATATCCATCATACACATTTATATGAGGATGCTGAATAATTTTACGTACAAAAAAAAATATGTATCAAATATGCAAAAAAAATGTATTAGTAATACAATAACATATAGTAGCTTTGTATTTACAAAAGACTGCTTAATATATATAAGAATGGCTATAAAAAAAATTATTTGTTATATTAGAACATTAAGTATATATATGGGTATATATGGAAAGTGAACTAAGGGTTATAAACGTATAGTATTATTTTATTAGATTTAGTAGTCAATAGCAATGTTAGTAACAATATGAATATCGTATAAATATAATTTTACAACTTTGTTGCAACCAATTTCTTAGACACAGTAATAAAGTCAAAAAAATCAAAAACCAAAAGACATTTTAAAGCATCTCAAGAGACAAGAATATGGATGGACAATCATCCAAAAATCAAAAGTCATGTATCATTAACAATTTGTCGTTATTAGGCACGTGAATATATATATATCACAAAGCTTCGTCATATTTTCAACACAAGTATTACAGTGTTTTGTGTTTGTGTATTGATTTTCCAAAGAAGTATGGCTGAGAATGGTACCTATGATAATGTTTCTACCCTTTGTTCTTCTGAGAGAAACTACCTCGTTAGCAATAACCGTGATAAGGTTAGCACATTTCATTTGATTATCTATAATTGTGTACAAATCATATCATTTTAGTGTCATCATGTTGAACAATAATAAAATCTGTTGATGCATGATAAAAGATGGAATTTTGGTATCCTGACCTCATATGGTCTCCATGGGAATTTTTACTCTCTGTCTATGTATGTTATGTTTCTTTGTCAGATGAATTTCCATGTTGAATCTTTTATGAATATCAATGTTTTTCTTTTGTCATGTTACCGTGTTCGCGGTACGCTAAAAATTCGTGCCGTATCATTTTGCATTGTACTGATTAAAAATGATAATGGCTTATTTTTTTTAGTTAGCTAAAATGAAAATTACCGAAACTGAAATTATTGAATTTTTTGTGATGTGTTTTGGTTACACATAAAAAAAACGATTTATCGAAATTACCGTATCAAAATTAAATACCGAAATTATAGTCCAAAATGTGGTATCCTAACATTGAAAAAATGATGGGAAATAATGTTATAGCTTTTTTTGGGGGGTAAAGTGAAAAGGTTGTGATTAATTTGTACATAAATATACAAAGTTGGGGTAAAGTGATTTGAAATGGATCTTAAACATATCACTATTCATGGAACGAATTAAACGACGAATTTTGTTAAAATATTAACAATAATAATTTTGAGCTGAATTTTTTTTATGAGTTCTTAACATTTAAGTGTGCCCTTATAAAAAATTTAAGATGAAAATAATATTTTTTTTCTTTTAAAAAAAAATAGGAAAAACATTTATCAGTTTATAAGGTTGACATTTTTTTGACCCATTTTTTAATCCAATTATCGCGGTTTATCGCAAAATATGTGGTTCGATTTTGGTTTAAGTCAAGTTGTACCAAGCGGTACAAATGTTAATTTCAATTTTAATCTATTAAAATTGATTTGGTATTAGTACGTTCTATTTATGGATCAAACCGATCGAAATAGACCTTAGTCATGTGTAGAATCAACTTTTCCTTATATTTTTGTCCAAAAGCCAAAAGGAAGCCTTTTACTAAATTCTAAAGTTTACAGGTTAGCATTGACAGTTTGAAAGGGAAAAAAGTTGGATTGTATTTCTCAGCATCATGGTGTGGTCCATGTCATAGGTTCACCACAAAACTGGTGGAAGTCTACCATGAACTCTTACCAAAAGGTGATTTTGAGATTGTATTTGTCTCTGCTGACAGAGATGATGAATCTTTCGAAGGTTATTTTTCCAAAATGCCATGGTTGGCTATTCCATTTTCTGATTCTGACACGCGCGTCAAATTGGATAAATTGTTTAAGGTGAGGGGAATACCTTACCTTGTGATTATTGGTGAAAATGGGAAGCTTTTGACTAATGAGGGAGTTGAAATCGTTAGCGAGTATGGTGTTGATGGGTACCCATTTACCCCAGAACGCGTAAAAGAAATTAAAGATCAAGAAGAAGAAGCAAAAAAGAATCAATCTCTAACATCTCTCTTAGTCACACCCTTGCGCGATTTTGTAATCTCGGTTGGTGGGAAGAAGGTAGAATCATTACTATGAATTTTTGTATATTAGTCTTGTTACTTTTATGATCTGAAAATGTTATTTGCATATTGTATGGACTAGGTACCAGTTAGAGAGCTTGAGGGGAAGATAGTGGGGCTGTATTTCTCGTTGTCTTCATATGCTAAATGCCTTGATTTTACTAAAAAGTTGACTGAAGTTTATGAGAAATTGATGGCAAATGGGGAGAATTTTGAGATTGTGATGCTACCTCTTGATGATGATGAAGAGGAAGAGTCATTTAAACATGAGTTTGAAAGTATGCCATGGTTTTCATTGCCTTTCAAGGAGAAGATTATTCAGAAGCTGGTTAAGTACTTTGATCTGTCAACCTTGCCAACTTTGGTCATAATTGGGCGAGATGGAAAAACTGTTCATTCGAATGTGGTTGAAGTTGTTGAAGAACATGGATCTATGGCATATCCTTTTACACCCGAGAAGTTTTTAGCACTTGAGGAAATTGAGAAAGTGAAGCGCAAAGCACAAACGTTGGAGTCTATTTTGGTATATGAAGACCTCAATTTTGTAATTGGGAAAGATGGAGTCAAGGTGAGAGTTTTAGCTGTTACTGTATGCCACTAACTCAATCATTAAGTTATAAAAATATTCTCAAGATTTTAGAATCCTTCCCTCCCCCCCCCCCCCTTTAATTTGGGATCCCTGACAAAAACTCTTTTACTTTGAAGGTTCCTGTTTCTGATCTTGTTGGAAAAGTTATCCTCCTATACTTCTCCGCTCATTGGTGTCCCCCTTGCCGAGGATTCACACCGAAGCTAATTGAAGTTTTCCACAAAATTAAAGCGAAGGATGACCAATTCGAAGTGATTTTCATCTCCAGTGACAGAGATCAGTCTTCTTTCGAGGAATATTTTTCGGACATGCCATGGTTGGCTTTTCCATTTGGTGATGAAAGGAAGAAATCACTAAGCTTCCTGTTCAAGGTTCGTGGAATACCAACGTTAGTCTCAATTGGGAAAAATGGGAACACCATCACCACGGATGCTAGAAATCTCGTTATGCTTCATGGGGAGTCCACATATCCTTTCACGGAGGAGCGTTTGAAGGAGATTGAAGAGGAATATAAGGAGATGGCAAAGTGGTGGCCTGAGAAAGTGAAACATACACTCCATGAGCATGAGCTCGTCCTCACTCGATTACCCATATATAAATGTGACAGGTGTGGTGAAGTGGGTGAGTTGTGGTTTTTCAAGTGTGAAGAGTGTGACTTTAATCTTCACCCCAAGTGTGCTTTGGGAGAAGACAAAGGCAACGAAGACGATGATGATGCTGCGGAGGATGTTGACGAGAAAGAAAAGATAAAAGTCAATTGTTTGTCCTGCTTTGGTATTATGGTATGAAAAATGTGTGGAGTTGAATGTAAGTTGTGAGTTTCCCTTATCAATAATAACGGACATGCTTATGAATGAGACCACTATATATATTGAGCAATGGATCTCGTTTATTTTCTTTGACGTTTCTGTAAATCAAACAAATTGTTACAGTAACAACAATAGTTGCGAAGAAATTTAAGTGCCTTTCACCCACTATGGATTAAACTCGAAAGGCCTAAGAATACAAAAATAAAAAGTAATAAAATAGAGTTTAGTTTCTTACAATAACTGACCAGGTGGTGAGCCCATGACTTTGGCAATTAACAATTATGGTATTTTACTTGCAAATAAGTCCAGGATCAGTAGTCTTATACATCTATTTCCCCCATAAATGCAACTAAAATAACAATGCAAGTGCAATTTGATTCATCAACAAATAGTCCAAAGCAAACTTAAATTGATAGTCAATGCCAATAAAGAAATGAAATATAACATTATCAAAACAAAAATACATTTAACATCTTAAAGTGAAAAAAAGTAACTAAGATTTTCACATGACTAAAAAAATTCCCTGCTTCCCTCCCTGTATATAAAAATCTTGACATCCAAAAGAGCATTGATGCAAAGGGGATGACAAAATGCCTGTTAATAATAAAAACCAGTGTTGTTCGGCTTTTATGATATTTTTATTGTCTGTTCACAACAAAGTAAGCGAGTGAAACCGGTGACGACGGAAATGGCTCACGATTATGGCTAGAAAAAACAGATAACTCAAACATTGACAAACATAACCCACATAGTTATGAAGATTATAGCTTGAACATAATTGATATTACATTAATCATTTGGGGCAGCAAATGGAACAAATCAAGAATTGCTGGCTAGAACCATTATTTAAGCAAGTGGGATATTAGAGAGATTGAGTTGGCACTCAATGAGCCATAAAACAAAAACAAAAAAGGGAATTTTTTAGCTTCATTGCTTTTTGCTTTGCATACATTCTTTGGTAATGGATAAACCATTCATCTTAAAATTCATCGTAATTATTATAGAAGCTCAAGTAATGCAACCGTAGTGAAAGAGAGAAAAAGATCTTGAGAATCAAGTAAAGATGCAGAGAGGCATAAATAGAATAATAAAGCTTTACATGTTGCACAACAAGATTAAAAGCTAGCATTTAATTTATATAATACCCCCTTCGTTTCAAATTAAGAGTCCTCTATTCCTTTAAGAGTTCGATTTCCTTGTTAGTTGAACATCAATGGAGAAAATGCCACAATCGCTAACATGTCTTCATCTTGACCATTTATTAGTGTGTCCTTAATAAGTGTGATAGTCAAATAGCACGATTCATCATCTTGAGTCATAAAACGTGAATGGGAAAATAACTCCATTGGATAAGAGGCATAAAAGAAGGGAAAAGACCGTATGCATTCAATTACAAGATATTCATAGAATCGTGAAATATTGTGAACAATCAAGGAAATACACATATACTAATTGGTTAAATACTATATTTCATGACAGATATTAAATATTTAAACTCGAATAAATAAACAATTAGAGATCACAGGCTTTCTGACAAGATTTATATATTTAAAGGAATAAGTGAGAAATAGAGATCATAAGCTCACAAATTTCATACGGTTAGTCACTGAATGCCAAAGAGGAGGAGAAAATGGAGACTCGGGCAAAACTCCGCCGGATTGGACTCGAGGTCGTCGGATTTTATCCACGAGGCAAGTGTTTAATTGTTTAATTTATCTTTTTTCATAAATAATATCATACCGTAGTTTGGTATAAACAAACCCTAAAGGTTTTGGGGTGGGTTATCGTGGATAAAATGGGTTTTTGGGAGTTAGAACAATTAAACCCCAATAATATTTCAATTTATGGAACTTAGGTTTTAACCTAAATTAATTGGTGGTTTTGGATTCTAGGATGTTTAGAACCCTTAATATATGTGTATTTTTAGTTGGTTGAGGTTGTAGGACGTTGGGTGAGGCGACAAAAGCTTGGGAGAAGCTTTAATGTCCGAAATCGTCTCGGAGAAGATGATGAATAGTAACCCGTGACTTTAGGGGGCCATTTTGGCCAGGAAAAGAATTGAATTAGCTCTCGGCCAAAACACGAAAGTTGTATATCTTTTCATTACGGTCGCGTTGGCATCAACCGCGTATTTTTTTGATTTTTCTACGATTTGATATGATTTTTAAAAGATGGCAGCTCCGGGTTGAAATCATCAACTCGAAAATCAAATCGGTAATTGGAAAAATTACGGCTAGAATTAATCGTGTAGATGTGTGCGATTATTTTTGGTGTAGTTTAGAAACCCCGTTAATGAATTTGGGTTGTTGGATTAAGGAATTGAGGAAAACTTTGGGTTTGTACGAAAAAATCCGACTTAAAGTTTAAATGGTGAGTGAATCAAATTTTGGGTTTGGGGTTATATATAAAACCCTAAGCAGATTTGGGATTTTCGGACAAGCCGAATCGATTCGGACAGGCCGAATCGATTCGGTAAGAGACAGTTTGAAATTAGAACCATTTCGAATCGATTCGGACAGGGCAAATCGATTCGGTGGCCAATGAATCGATTCGGGCAGGCCGAATCGATTCGGTCCTGGAAAAATTTTGAGGTTTTCTCCTTTTAAGTTGAGGGATACTTAAATTGTGGTTTTGGAGATTATTATAGGAGTTTCTACATGGAATATTAGGACTCCTAGATGATGATTTGAGGAGGATAAGAAAACCTCGGATTAATTTAGAGTGTGATCCGGGGTATGGAGTTAATTAATGTTTTGGGAAAAGAGACATTCATGTTGATGTATAAGTCATTAAATGAAATTAAGGTATTTTGTTAGCTATATAAGTAAGAGAATACTTTGGGTTTAATATCATATATATATGAATGAATGATTATGATTCCTTGAGGGAATCTTTGGGATTAATGGTCATCGCTAGATGTACTTGGCATAGGGCCATTATATATATATTCTAGGAGTAATATATGGTATATGTATATACTATGTGATTAAAGTATATATATATATGATATGATGTAAATGATTTTGAAAATATAAAAATGAATATTTTCAAAATGGAAAGATAAATGATTTTCATAATTGATAAATTATGGATTACACACCTCCCTAAATCACTATCATAAGGGAAGTTGTGTGCGTTATAGTGATGCCCCCGGCTAATATATGCAGGGTGGCTATAGTCCTATAGGCCATATGGGCGATTATTGTTTACTGCGCTGGTTAGGGGATTTTGGGTGTGGTCTTGACTTTCCCGCAGGCAATACGGCCGCTTCCCGACGTTGGTAGGTTCCCAGGTTGTCTTGTATAGATAGGCCCCGAAAGATGATAGCCATTTAGGGGGGCATCCAGTGGGGAAACCCGGAGGGGCGGTCTTAGTTTTATTAAAGCAATTTATGATAATAAATTGGCTTTAATTTACATTTCCTGAGTATAAAAAGGGAAATGGGATAAAGGTTTGTCTTCAGTAACACTCCCGGATGGAAGAAGGGATGTGGAAGCATGGTTTGATCAAAGAATTTTCATGATAATGAAAATTGCTTTGAATACATTTCATGAGTGTAAAAAGGGAAATGGGATGATATAAAATAGAAAAGCATTTTTATAATAATAAAACTGGCTTTTAAAAGTATATGATTTGTCAAAGCAATTCATGATAATGAATTGGCTTTTATATTTACATTTCCTGAGTATAAAAGGGAAATGGGAAGTTTTGAGAAAATGAAAAGTATTGATAAATATTTCATACACGAACTCTCAGTCCGGGAGATAGATCCGGATGGTTATGGTAAAATATGATTATGTACATATGGATGAATCGACTACCGAGGGTCTAATGGATCCCGATAATTGACCTTGCCGCATAGTAGTGTATCGGGGGGTTCCTTGTTTGAATTTCGCTTTGCGAGACACCCCACGCATGAATATGACAATGTGTTGAGACTACGGAGAAGTTTCATCCTTAGTGCTCTTATATTGATATTTATTATATGATGTAAATATATATATATATATATTCTGTACTAAGGGACTGGCGGATCTCGACGATCGACCGTGCCGCGTAGTAGTGTATCGGGGGAGTTCCTTGTTTGCATTTCGCTTTGCGAGGCACCCCACGTACGAACAAGGAATAGTGTTGAGACTGGGGTGAAGTTTAGCCCTTAGTACATTGCTTGGACTATCTTGGGTTGATAGTGGGTTGCGTGATAGACTAGTTTAGCAGGATAGATTGACTAGGATGTTTAGAAGGATGCGCTAGGAGTGCACTATTAGTGAAGAGGTGAGGGGTATCTTATGGGAGTGCGATACCAAACTTAAATATGAGATAAATCCTTTTTCAAAATAATAAGGCATTTATGCACTTGCTAAATATTTTTAAAACTCGGGCTCTAACCCGTTTATCTACTTTTCCTTTCTTGCTATATATATATATATATATATATATATATATATATATATATATATATATATATATTATATAGGTGTCCAGACATAGGGACTCCTGGATGGCACTTCTTTCGAGTTAGACGTCAGCTGCAGCAGCTGTGGATGCGTGCAGGTTTTTGATAGCCGCTTCCATCCTTATACTCTAGATAGGAGGTACTGTATAAACATTCGGGCCAATGGTCCAACTGTTTTTATTTATTCTTTACACGTTATTCGATATGGTTGTATATTTTGACCGAGTGCTTGGTTATTTTATTTCATTTCAGTTTCATTTCCGCAAAACTGTGTGGATGTTTTACTTACAGTTGTTAACAAGAGTAGTAAAGTTAAACTTTTGACACCGGCCTAATAGGTTATTAGTAAATAAAATGGATTTTCGACAGTGATGCTAAGAATGATTCATATGAGACTCCTGTTTTAATTTAATATTGGAGTGATCGCCCGGTATCTTATTAGGCGGGGTGTTACATTATCATGAACGGATTATGATAAAAAATTAAATTGTACGACCATTTCGTGGTAAAAAAAATAAAAAATAAAAAGAACTCAAAAGCACGGTTGTTTAACTTCAACTGCTATATCAACTATTTTCTTGTAAAATGACTATATTATTTCATGTATACTTGAAAATTTGCAGAAATAGTCAATCTCAAATAGCTCCTTCGATTATATATGTAGTCAAACATAGTACATATTATATATACTTTGGCAACTCAAGAACTTTTTTTTCTTTTTGAAACATATATAGCACTAAGACAAAAATTGGATTATTGATGCAAATAAAGACAAATGATATTAACAATATTCAAAAAGATAAAAATGTGCATAGGGTGCCATAAAAAAACATAGTAAACTGTTAATTAAAAAGAGATCCATAGACAATAACTAACATGGGCACAAACTTAAAATGAACCTCATATTTTTCTTTTTACCCGAAAACATTGGGCTATGAACATTATCACATTTGATGGTATTTTGGTGAAAATAATAATGTCACAAATAATTAAGGGATCTTAAGCATTTAGTCTCATTTTTAAAAATTCATTTGTATCCACTCTCATGTCTTTATTTTTTTTAATTATTGATCGTATTGTAACATGTATGGGATAAGTGTATTCTCGTGGAAAAAAAAGCGAGGATGTCACATAGCAGTTATGGGCGGTTCGAGATTTATATGAAACTTAATATATTTTCAAAAATAAATGGGAGTGAAGCTCCACAAATCTTAAGAGATTAAATTAAAGCCAAAAAAACTAAATAATCGAAACTCATTCTTGTATATACCTAGATCTAAAAATCCAAAACACTTAAAACCTAATCAAGGATATATTTTGAAATAGTCAAAGTCATAGCATTGAAACGTCAATTTTAAAACCATTAAAATTAAGTATTATATATATCCATGGAACCCGCTACCCATCTCCTCCAACCTAAGCTTCTCCTAAACCCAATTCAAACCATCCTTTAGCCACCTTAACTATCACAACTGGTTGAGGCATCTAAAAATGTTATAAATAACCCATCAGACCCGTGTAAACTCACCTTCCACAGCAATCACTGGTGGGTCCTTAGTTGCTTCCATTTTCAATCGGAGAATTTACCGACAATAGAAATCGTTTGTCTCTTGAACGCACCACAATTTACAAAATAGGGGTGTTGTTTTACATTGATGGGTGGATGATTTATAAGGTGGTAGAACAGAAACGGTCCTTTGGACTTCAACAAAGGGAGATAAAGGGTTTGTTATAAAAGAAATGAAAGGGTGTAGGGGTGTTGTTTAACGTTTATGGGTGAATGATTTATAAGGTGGAAGAACATAAATGGTCCTTTGGACTTCAACAGATGTAGATAAAGGGTTTGTTACTAAAGAAATGAAAGGGTGTAAGTTTATTGTAGACGAAACAATTTAGAAAACGAAAGGGTTGTATTTGAAGAGTGAATAAGGAAGAAGAATTGGAAGAGAGATGAACTAAAGAGGAGAGATATAATTACTGCATAACAAAGTTTAATGAAAAATTGTGGTGCCACATGGAGTTTTGTGGGATGTTAAAAATGTTATAAATAAAAAATGTTAAAAAATAAAAAACTATTTTTTATTTAAAAAAATATTGTACATAATTTATAAAAATAATAAAATAATTATGTATACGTGGTTAAAAATACGGTACGTAGTTTAAAAAGTACTTTGCATAAGTTATTTGAAAAGATATTGTACGTAATTTGTTAAAAAAATTGAAAAGGAAACAAACAGGTGGAGAAACCAAAGGGATAGGAAGAATGAGAAAAGCCTCCGAGCAAAGCTTACACATGATAGATATATTGGAAGGGAATTGAGATGCCACGTGGTATTTTTCATATTAATTGAATATTTTTATATTAAATAATTAAGATGTTTTTTAACTTTATAACAATTTCTTAATTTCATAAAGCTTTTAAAAAACGTTAAAATCGGTTATTTTAAAACATTTTTTTAGTTCAAAAATTAGTAAACCATTTCTTTTATGTATAAAAAACCCTTTAAAAACAGTTTCTTATTAAAAAATTATTTTTAAACAGTTAAAAACATTATTTAATAGTGTAAAGAAGTTTATGTTCATGGTTAACAGGTTTTATTTTTGTTGAAAAATAACTTTTTTTTATAAAACATTTAGAATATTTTTTTTAAAATTTAAAAAAAACTATTTTTTATTTTAAAAAAATTGTACGTTATTTATAAAAAATATTAAAATAATTAATAAAATAATTTTTTTTAGGGAAAGATCGAACGTTTTCATTCATAACCTTTGATTTATCCTGGGAATAAAATTGGACAATAAGAAATCTCTATAAGTCCAACTCATGTAGGGTATCCACGTAGGATGAAAATTGATATTCTTGTGAGATTTTGTATCCACGTAAGGTGAACATTGATAGCCACGGTTTTTTACACATAGTTGTTGCGCCATCTCCCCTTCGTCTCCAATTGATTCCTTCACCTTGACAGCTAGTAATATTTATCAATGAATGGAATACGTACAGTGATTTGCCCCAAATATTTATGTTGACGCCTTATGTGATTCCAACGTGTAACCCTTGCCAGATAGAAAGTGGTGATATATTGGGAGGCCTAGATGTAATATTTATGAGGCGGTGGGTTTTGATGTCGAGGCCGACTATCAGTAGATCTAGGAGTGCAGTTGTTAGTTATAAGACTCCCGTAGATTGTAACCACGGACACGGTGGTATGGTATGGTATGGTTGAAAATGGGTTACAACTTACCACTTTCTTGGTTACTTGATTTTTAAGAGTATTTTTATGTATAGGGTAATGACCAGAGTTGGAGGTCATTGGTTTGATTTATAAGGTCGTCGGGTTATGGACAGTTATGGTTTATGGGGTTTTGGGTTGAGAAGATGGAATTGGGTCTTGGTTTCGGGTTTGGAAGCTTAGGTAGAGGCTGGGTTGAATATCTGAGTTTATCTTTTGGTAGGATCTCCGAAAATGGAGGTTCAGTGGATTGAATAGGGTTCCGGGTTTAAGACGGGTTTAGGATGTCGCCGAGGAGGTTGTTAGTTTTGATCAGTTGGGTCAGAGCCAAAGTGGGCATGAGAGTAGGTTCGTAGCTGG
This sequence comes from Sambucus nigra, assembly GCA_949130495.1. Classification (NCBI taxonomy): domain Eukaryota; kingdom Viridiplantae; phylum Streptophyta; class Magnoliopsida; order Dipsacales; family Adoxaceae; genus Sambucus; species Sambucus nigra. The sequence continues at coordinate 496,396,530 of OX422214.1, forward strand.
ATTCGAGTTGGGTAGGCCACCGACGGTTTGCTGTTTGGAGAGAGAAAAGAAGATGGGTGAAGAAGATGATGGTAATGGAGGAGAGACAATCTCATTTGGTTGTTGGGTGTTAGTGGCGGACCCAAGATTTTCATTACTGGCGCGAAATGTGTTTACAAAGAGTAATGCTAGGGAGTTTCACTTCGTGGACACATTTTGTGGACCCGTAAATAAGTACAATTTTTTATAGGTATATGTTTTTAATGTAGCGTGTTCATGACGTGGGTCTTTTTAACATTTTCCTTTTACAAAGGATGGGGGGTTGGGGCGAGATCCCTGAGATGATTTTTTTAGGGACATTTTTACTTTATTTTCAATTTCTTAACTCTAAAAATGTTAATTTATATTCACTCATTTTTTGCTCTCATTTTATTTGTCTTTTTTTCAAAATCCCTCAATAAATATTACCCTAAATTTAAAATAAGAAAAAAAATTCAACATAATTGCCCTAAATTTGAAATTTTATTCCAAATTATGTTTCGACAATTAAAATTAGCAAAAAAAATGAGAAACCTAATATAATCACGGAATAGGCAACAACTCAATAACAAATAATCAGTACTTTTACTTTTAAAATACTAATAAATCAATACCCAACAATATTATATCTGGGCCGACCACCCTGAGAACCACCTAGGTTCGCCCCAGCGTTTAAGGTGTATGGAATGTGGGGCGTAGTTTAGGGAGTGAGTTATGTGTATGGAAATAGTGTGTGTAAGTACTTTACTATATAAAATAGAAAATATGTTTATATGTATTTACGACGGACATATTATAAAAATATAAACACGCACATATAAAGTATAAAAAGACACATAATTAAAAAATAAAAATATAAGATATAAAACAAAGAATATTAAAAATCTAATAAGAAAATATTAAACATGTAAGGACATTTTTCTCATGTCCAACATGTTACATTTGTGTATGTCGTACGCCGCTACATTTCGCACGTCACCTCACGATCTCACATGACGGCCTCTCTCCGAATTCCGGGAATCAAGCATTCAACATCTCCACTAATATGTCCCGCATCTTCATCAACTACTTCACGTTCCTTGATTGTAGGCTCGTAATGCAAGTGGAACGCAAGAGAAGTCAAATCAGTGAAACAAGGCATGATAGGGATGTTCAAGGGCAAATTGGTAATTTTACAGCCACCGTCCGGAGGACCGGTCAACTGTAAAGTTCAAGATCTTTCCACAACAAAGATACTGGAAGAAACGGCACCTCAATCCGAGCTACGGTGAACAAGTTATGGCCCGTTGAAAATGGAGATATGTTCATTGAAAATTCTGGGAATTTTTCTAAGGGTTTAAGCACCTTTCCCAGCACTCTTTTCCGAACCCAGACCCAAACCGGTTCGGGGGGGCGAACCGGTTCGCAGGGGTACCCGAACCGATTCGGGGCACCTGTAAGCTGGATAGAATTTTAGCAGTTTAAAATCGTGGGTCTCTTAATGTATTTCCCTGTAAATACCAACTTCGGGAGAGTTGTTTTGCAAGACTTTAGGAGACGAATTTGAGAGTCCAAATACACCTAGTCTTCATATTTTTGAGTCCCAAGACTCATGTTTTGATTCACACATCCTTGCCAAATATTTGTGAATCCTTTTGCAACCCAAGTACACAACTTTGGTTTGTTCAACCCTTGTGGAGGAGACCGTTCTTCTTCTTCATTGCAGCCCTACTGGCAAGGGATAATTCCAGCCGCGACTACAGAATTCGATACCCGAGGGTAATTCTTAGTCAACTTGTATTTTCATTGTAATCCGATTGTAAGCCGTTTTCTTACAAAATATAGTGAAAATAAATGGTTTTGCCCCTGAGGGGGATTTTTCCTTAATTGCATGTGTTTGAATGTTCTTGCGTAGATTATCAATTTATTCAATCACATACTGCTGCATGTTTAGGTTTCGTTTGTGTTAAAAGGGTTTTATATATAATTTGATCATTTGAACGCGAGCACACACACTCTTCAAATTGGTATCAGAGCGGGTTACGCTAATTTATTGCGTGATCCTGATTTTTAAAGGATTTTTTTTATACAATTTGACCTCTCACGTCGTCAAATTGGTATCAGAGCGGGTTACGCTAATTTATCGCGTGATCCTAATTTTTCGAGGATTTACTTTCTGATACAATTTGTCTACTCACGTTTTCAAATTGGTATCAGAGCCTGTTGCTTTAAGTTATTGTGTTTTGATCCTGATTTTGCACAAAAATGGCTTTTGATGGTTTTGATGATCTTCGATGTCAAATTTTTGAAAAAATTAATTGGAAAATTCACACGAACTCTTGCTTTAAATCTTCTGTTGACAACGAATCTGAGAAGTGTCCTTGTTGTGAGGGTGTTGGTCACACGTTACATGAGTGTACCACAAATTTAAAGAAGAAATTGAATAAACCGATTTCTCATGTTTCTACCCTTAGTGATTGTGATTCGGAAGAAGAAGTGTTTTATGCTTCTAGGCGAGAGTTTCCCATCCATGTGATTAGTGATGATAGTGAAGGTGATGGGAGTGTGGATGAAAGTGAGGAGGAAAGTGTAGATGAGCATGACTTGCAAACTTCTTTCAATGAACTTTATGCTGAAACTTTGAAAACAAAGAAAGAAAATTTGAAATTGAAAGCTTAGTTGAAAGAGTGTGCCATAAAAAATAATGATTTTTTAGTTGAAGAACTTAGGGCTCATGTGAAAATTTTGAAAGAGAAGCTTGAGTACGTCGAGGGTGAGAGAGATAGTCTTAGAGGGTTGATGGAGACTATGAAAAAGGAGCTTTTAGAGTTTGAGGATTCTAAACGAGTACTTGAATCTAGGATAGGTGAACTTGAGGTGAAATTGAAAGATTCAAGTAAAGTGAAATTTGATTTGGAGTCTAGGTCTGAAAAACTTGATAAGATTTTAGGCACAGTCGAGATCAAAACGGATAGGGGTGGGATTGGTCTTGAAAAATATGTTGCACCCATTCCCACACGTGTGAGAGAGCCTCCTAGGATTGTTAAGAAAGAGGCACCTAAGTTTGTTAAAAAGGCGCCCCATAGGAACATCGTGAGAGAACCTCCTAGGATCATTAGGAGAGACCCACCTAGGCAAATTCGGAAAGAGCAACCGATAAATTTGAGGAGAGGGCCACCTTTAGGTAACACACACCGCCCGATTTACACTTGCACACACTGCGGTAGGCAAGGTCATCTTAGGCGATTTTGTTACAAGCTGTTAAATGGACCTAGGAAGGTTAATGAAAGAATAAATTCGATTCCCAAAACCCCCACACTTTGTTACACATCAATTTGGGTTAGAAAATCGGATTTAGAGGCTTATGGTTTATTTGTCCGTGATTCCTGTTTGCTTGCACGTGACTCACCCCATGTGAAATCTTTTGGTTGATTGTGGTTGCATGTTTGTCATACACTAGTTGTGGTTTCATGATATATTTTTACTAGTGTGATGACTTGTACTTTTTGTATAAATTCTTGTTTTTGAATTTTTTTGAAAAATACAAAAACATTTTATTTTGATAAAATTTTGAGAAAATCCAAAAAGATTTTTGTATTGCACCGTTTATGGATGAACACTTTGGATGACCAAGTCACAACATCATTCCATTTTTTTCATGTGACTATTTGATAGTGTTTTGAGATAATAGGTCAATTCATCCTTGTGCTTTATAATGTTTGGAGTCATTAAGATGTAATTAAGTGTTACTTCCTACATGTTTGACTCATGTTTCCTTTATTGCACACATGCACGGATTTGTTTGATTATTGTGCTTGTCTTATCACATGTTGGTTGGGTGTTTTCATCTCAATCCTGTCTTTAAAACAAACCAAGCGCGATAATTTTTTATAAGGAAATTGTGAATATAAAAACCGTGTTGTGAGTCTGTGTGCTTTGTTTGAATAACGGGGAGGGGCTGCGAAAGGTAATTATCTATCCCTTGCGCAAAATCCACCGTTAAAAAGGACCTAAAAAATTGAGGAATTTTATTATCCGAGGTCCAAAGAGGTTAAAAGAGCCCGAAAAAATTGAAAGGCAATAAAAAGATATTCATGCAAAAAAGGGGCCATTTAGGTTTTTGCACCAATTCTCCAAGGTTTGAGAATTTAGATTACCTCTAAAAGAATATATATATGAGGGAGTTTGGTTGGAGAATTAAAATGGGTTTGCACGTCCTTGAAATTTTTGAAAATGCGCTATATAGTTTTGGACGTTATTGGTGTGAAAATCATTTGACTTTGATTTGTTGATTTGCATAAAAAGATGTCATCTAAATTCAACAAACGTTTACACTTAAGGGTACCTTTGATGTTCATTCGTTAGGAGTACACGTATGCATCGTGCACATATGATTGATTGAGTTGATTTACCTATCGAATGTGTTCACACGCATTCATTCCATTTCCATGACTTGGTTGTTTGAGTCTAAATCCATGGTGTGATTTTTGTTTCATATTTGTTCATATTGGTATCTTATTTTTGTATGAAAAATTTGAAAAATTCAAAAATAGTTTGAGAATATTTGTTTGAGCGTCTCCTTGCAAGAGCACGATTACCATATTATTTGATGCACTGTTTTGTATACCGTGACACCCTGATTTTGCTTATTTGATTCATTCTTCTCATCTGTCTATTTGGGGACATCATAAAAAGGGGGAGAAAGAATTATCATATTATGGGGGAGTTTGAATTTTGGGGGAGTTTTTGAGATGTTGCTTATGTTTTTATCATATATTGATATCCATGTTATCTCATTTCAAACTCGATATGTCACGTGGTATTTGCTTTGTCTCATGTGTGTAGGTATGAAGATTGAAGATCTATATGTTGCACACCCTGATGAGAAAAGATTTGAGATTCCTGAAGATTTGAATAACAAACGATGAAGACTATTCATTTGTACCTTTTCCAGTTTTGGGTTCTTGGGAGGGTAGATTTGTATAGGCAATTTCATATTTGATAATTCGGATTTTTTATGTATGTACCGCCATAGACATAGGGGGAGATTTGTAAGGACATTTTTCTCATGTCCAACATGTTACATTTGTGTATGTCGTACGCCGCTACATTTGGCACGTCACCTCACGATCTCACATGACGGCCTCTATTCGAATTCCAGGAATCAAGCATTCAACATCTCCACTAATATGTCCCGCATCTGCATCAACAACTTCACGTTCCTTGATTGTAGGCTCGTAATGCAAGTGGAACGCAAGAGAAGTCAAATGAGTGAAATAAGGCATGATAGGGATGTTCAAGGGAAAATTGGTAATTTTATAGCCACCGTACGGAGGACCGATCAACTGGAAAGTTGAAGAGCTTGCCACAACAAAGATACTAGAAGAAACGGCACCTCAATCTGAGCTACGGTGAACAAGTTATGGCCCGTTGAAAATAGAGATATGTTCATTGAAAATTCTGGGAATTTTTCTAAGTGTTTAAGCACCTTTCCCAGCACTCTTTCCCGAACCCAGACCCAAACCGGTTCGGGGGGGCGAACCGGTTCGCAGGGGTACCCGAACCGGTTCGGGGTACCGGTAAGCTGGATAGAATTTTAGCAGTTTAAAATCGTGGGTCTCTTCATGTATTTCCCTGTAAATACCAACTTCGGGAGAGTTGTTTTGCAAGACTTTAGGAGACGAATTTGAGAGTCCAAATACACCTAGTCTTCATATTTTTGAGTCCCAAGACTCATGTTTTGATTCACACATCCTTGCCAAATATTTGTGAATCCTTTTGCAACCCAAGAACACAACTTTGGTTTGTTCAACCCTTGTGGAGGAGACCGTTCTTCTTCTTCATTGCAGCCCTACTGGCAAGGGATAATTCCAGCCGCGACTACAGAAACCGATACCCGAGGGTAATTATTAGTCAACTTGTATTTTCATTGTAATCCGATTGTAAGCCGTTTTCTTACAAATTATAGTGAAAATAAATGGTTTTGCCCCTGAGGGGGATTTTTCCTTAATTGCATGTGTTTGAATGTTCTTGCGTAGATTATCAATTTATTCAATCACATACTGCTGCATGTTTAGGGTTTGTTTGTGTTAAAAGGGTTTTATATATAATTTGATCATTTGAACCCGAGCACACACACTCTTCAAAACAAATATAGGCACAACAATTAAAAGTAATCAGTACTTTTATTTTTAAAATACTAATAAATCAATACCCAACAAATCTATATTTTCAAAATTTTAAACAAATATAGGCACAACAATTAAAAGTAAACTAAAAAATAATGAGTCATTTAAGCATTGTGCATTTATTAATTAACATTTAAAATTGAGCAGTTAAACTAATTTATCACTGAATATTGAAAAAATTATTAGTTTTAAAACTTGAATATTAAATTGAAAAAAAAATCATTGAACGTTATATAAAAATTAAATCTGCTCAGATGCTCTGTTGCTAGACTACTTGAAACTTGGAAGTTGAAGAGAAGAGATTCTCTGCCCTGCCCAGATCAGAGTCTGAGATGCGCTACATTCTTGGAGTTCAAACTTGGAAGTTGGGTTGGACTTGGGGGGGCGTTGTTACTTGTTTGTGGATGTGGCGAAGAGCAGGCGGAGAGGAGGAGAGATGTGCTGGATTGTGTTACGGGCGGAGAGGAGAGGAGAGGAGGAGGAGGAGGAGGAGGAGGAGGAGGAGGGGGGGGGGGGGAGGTGAGGGGAGGGTAGGGGAAGGGAGGGGAGGGGAAGGAGAGGGAGATAGCGGTTGAGTGAGGTTGAAGATAAGAGATTTTAGTATAGGTTAAAATGTCTAAAAAAATGCGTACGTGTGTTGTGTAGAAGAACGAACGCGTGCAGTAGAGAATGAACTATTTCTATATGTGCCCCAAAAATTAATACCTTCTATTATGGAACATTACACAAAGATCCAAAATAAATAAAATAAAATATCTTCAGGAAAAAATTCCGAAAAATTAAGGTGGGCGGCAAAACCACCGAGGTTCGCCCCTGTTGGGTGGGAGGGTTGATTTGGTGAGTTTAAGGTGTATGGAATGTGGGGTGTAGGGTAGGGAGTGAGTTATGTGTATGGAAATAGTGTGTAAGTACTTTACTATATAAAATAGAAAATATGTATATATGTATTTACGACGAACATATTATTAAAATATAAACACGCACATATAAAGTATAAAAAGACTCAAAATTTAAAACAAGGAATATTAAAAATCTAATAAAGAAAATATTAAAAACACATCTAAATACACTGACATGATGACACACAAGCTATAATATTTACATAAGACAAAAATAATAAAATACTAAAAGTAAAGACCCTAAAATCGAAAATTAAATAATAAAAATGACACAACCTGAATAAAATAATAAAAATAATAATACCACACATACTGAGCAATTATAGGACAGGTTAGGGATGTACAGGGCTTGGTTCGGGATAGGTTTAGGCTACGAGACTTGGGTTTAGGGCATTAGAACTCATCAAGGAAAGATTAAAAGGGACTTCTGGCTTCACGACCGCTTTGATTTTCTTCATTAAACGCTTTTTACCACTACTTTATCACAATTACGCCGATTTAGCACAATTTGATACTGCGACTGGCGATTGACCTGCAAAATAATAAAATATGAACAAAAGGCCAATTTTATTGAGATCGAGCGACTAAAATGCACATGTTTAGGGGTATAAAATAGACACTTTTAGGTACTTATCACACCACCCTCAAACAGAACATTGCTAGTCCTCGAACAAATATAGAGAGAAAAAGAGATAAATGACCAAAAGTGTGCCACTTTCACAGGCACTTGTGATTGCACTTAGCATGTGCAACAAGTCGTTCAACCTATCGGTTGCCCTACAAGACGAGTGTTGTCTCGTGAGGGTTTGCAGTCAATGTACCCACAAAATTCAAAATTTTATTTAAATGCAGTCTCTTATATGATGATGAAGGGATATACGACCCAACTTAAAAGGACGTCAATGAACACCATATTTAACTATCAAGGTAAGGCATAAATTCACTTAATACCCAAAGCGTAATCCTTCCTAAAACTCTGCATGTGTTAGTGTGAAATAATCATAAGTATCATTAGAGAAATTCTTAAAACGCCTTTATAGAATCAACGTTTTGACTTCAATTCTCACTAGATATATCTCTCTAAATCGAAATCTCTGAGAATCAGGTAAGTGTATCTCTCTAGTGTGTTAGGAGGTGAGTAAATGTACACAAGGTCAAACGTCTGACACACTTTATATGAAACGACGGATACCTGAAAGAAATTTATCTCATAAAGGAATGCTACTCTCTCTCTCTCTCTCTCTCTCCCTCTCCCTCTCTCTCTCACATTATCAGTTATAAGTTAGGTCGCGTCGCACTCTTAAACACCCCAGTTACCTAGGGGAAACGAGGTTAAAGTCCTCCAACGGTTGTAATAACTAATCAACGCGATTCAATCATTTATTTAATTTAGGGAATTAATTGTATATCCATGCAAACCACACCGAATTGGGTTCATGCATTTCAACCCTTAGAAATCTAGTCGGACATGGTTACATGAGAAATAATACAAATCTTAAAGTTGCAGGCGATGAAAATCACAATTATGTGAAAAGTGTAATGAAACATGCAAAGAAGAATTTTAACTAAGAAATAATGAATCACCAACTGAAAATATGAAAACAATTGAAAGCAACGAAGAAAATAATACTTGGAATGAAGAAGAGCCTTGAATTAATCCAAAAGGATGAACAAAATGTTGAGCAAGATGAATCCTAAAGTTCTTAGCTTAAAAAACCTCTCAAAACACTTAAAAATAAGCCTCATAATGTTTGGTATGACAAAAGAATAATACACCACGTTATTTTAAGTGTTTGATCTATGCACAACTCTATTTTTGAGGAATAAAGAATTAAAAATCGGTCTAGGCGAACCGGTTCGGTTCTCCTTCTTTACTGGGGTGAAGCAGCTCGGTGTATACCAGTTTGGGGAAACGGTTCTACTTCTTATTCATCTATTCGGTTTGGCGCTGACAGTGTGGCGAACCGGTTTGGTGATTATTTCATCGGTTCAGTTCGGTGACTTTATATTTTTCTTCCTTTTTTTCCTTGATTTCTTCTCAACTTCAAAGTTTCATAACTTTTTACCCGGGATTCGGATTTGGATGACATTTCTTCCTACGTGCTTATGGACTTGAGGTCTTCAACATTCCTTTAGGTTCCGTGTCCAGACTCCTGGTGTAAAATCACTACTTTTCCCTTGACTCTTCTTATTTTCTTTCTCTTTTGATTTTGAATTTTCTCTTTTCTTCACTTGCATAAAATATTTGCAAAATGTATGAGAAATACACGAAACTCGATGCACTCGATGGAAGATGTCATTAGCAAGTATATGAGATAAATCAATACAAATTACACTACCTAGGGCAATAAAAGTCTCTAAATTACGAGGATAAATCGGAGGAATTTATGCCTAATCAACCACGATTAATATAGAATCTATGAAAATATAAAGAACACGTATATATTCATTCACAATCCCAAAAAATGTCGTTAGCGTGAACCATAATAATATAGGATCTATGAAAATATAGAGAGAGCATATTCATTCATAGTCCTAAAAATATGGCGTTTGAGTGGACCACAATAATGTATGAGCTATTAATTATAGAGAGTCGTATATATTCACATTCCTTAACAAATGTCGCTTGCGCAAACCTATGACAACCCGCTCAAAATAATAACGGGTGGCCAGCCCTATAATACATTAAATTAGGTATCTCAGATGGCACAGTCTCAACATCAACTGATAATTCTAATAATATAAGGCTAAGTACCTGAAACTATTAAAAGCGAATTTTCAAAATTTAAAACTTTTTATTTAACAACAACAACAAAACCAATAATGCACATAACCAACAATATACATCTAACTATGATGAGTGAAATGTGGAAACTCCAATAAAATAAAGGAGTACAATACAATGTACAAATAAAATCTCAACAATGAAATACCCAAATATGTTGTCGGGTAACAGGCAATACAATAATCTGTGAAATGAAATATAAAAGTGTTAATCTACAACACTTGAATACTAACTTAATATACAAACTGAATCCTAATCTAGATGTACAAAGATAGGAATCGACTAAAGCAAACTCCCACAATAGTCTTCTACTGCCACAACTCCACGAATACCCTGGATGGATAACATCAAAGGCGTCCTTGCGGAAGACACCTGAAATAGTAAATATATATACATGGAGGAAGAAAATATAAATGGGTCAGAGCCCGAGTTGAAAAACATTTTATAGCAAGTGTATTAAAATGCATAATAATTATAAATGCATTATTACATGATTTAGTTGGAATCGAACTCTCCATAATAATTTCAACTCACCTCTCATCGAAAGCGAGCACTAAGCGTATGCACGTGATCTCCACATGGATGCCCGGTTCTAATTAGGTAAGATGATTCTAACTTAAACCCAATTGAAATAGTTAAGTGAAACCATCTAACCTATCTCTCAATCTACGTTCATTTCTATAGTCTATAAGTGATAGATATTAACTTTAATGTAATAGTTATAGTTATCTTTACAATGTTCATTTGTTGAACATATAAAGTTACATGATCCATCTCATAACCACATCAACATCCTAATTTACTAGATTTTTATATTCTAGTGATGCCCTTATAAGGAATGTATACAATATATATATAATTATTATATATGAGTTGTTAGCATCATGAATTAAAGACTAAACTCCTCTCGGTTCTCAACACGGCACTGCGTTTCGTGCATGGAACGTCTCGCCAAGGCGAAATCCAAACAAGGACCCCCCCCGTTACACTACTCCTGACCGTATTAATTTTCGAGGCTCATTATGCCCTTAATGCATGATGCATGTAACCCAAATTATTATTATTAGTTTTAATTAATTAATTTTGCCAATTCTCAATAGTACATGTCATTTCATGCGTGGGATGTCTCGCCGAAGCGAAATCCAAACAAGGACCCCCCCCCGTTACACTACTCCTGGCACTGTCGATTGTCGGGATAGGTGATATATATATATATATATATATATATATATATATATATATATATATATATATATATATATATATATAATTAATTAATTAATTATGAGCATTAAGGACTAAACTTATCCCCAAGTTCCAACATTAAACTGCGGTTTGTGCGTGGGACGTCTCGCCGAGGCGAGATCCAAACAAGGAACCCCCCCGATAGACTAATCATGGCAATGTCAGTCGTTGAGGTCCATTATGCCCTTGATACCCAAGTACAAGCACAAGCACAAGCAATAATAACCATGCAACCGAGAGATAACTCGAAGGACGCAGGCTCACCTGCTATCATCTTCCAGTTGCCCATATACGTAACAAACTGGGGCCACCTGGTGGGGTTCAACGACACCCACCTCGTGATCTAATCACGCACACAACGCCCGAGAAGAGGTCATAGCTCCTAACCTGATGAGTGAGAGCGACACATACCCTCGACCTCTCACCCCCAAAATAAATAAATGTATATCACATTAGTCATTTGCTGACCACAAAGGATGACTATGACCTGGGGAATATCCACACCCTGCTCTTTGAGCCAGGATGCTCACCCTCTACGCACGTAACTTCCCAATGATAAAAAGGAGGGGGGTATGCTTCATTATATATATATATACCATCATATAAGGTATACATACATCATCATATAATAAAGATATACCATCATATAAGGTATACCTGCAACATCAATTTCATATTTATAATGCACTCTTTGGCGCAATTTGATTAACATCATTGCTTAGTTTGTTTCTCTCTTATTTTATTTTATTCACTATCCGTCAAATCTCACACATCTTCCCCACTTAGTATACACTATACTATTTCTCACTTGAAGCATTTATAATTTTCCATCCATAATAGGGTTCAATTCATTTAATCAACCTTTAAAGTTATCCCATTCGAGATTGGATCCTAAGATCCATTATCTCTAAATTCTTCTTATTGTTTCATATGAATATAATTATCTCCAAATAGAGTCTCCAATAAAAGTGGGCTTCCCCACTTAGAATATACCATAATATCTAATCGGTATTCTTCAAATTTAGGCAATAAAACTCCAATAAGTTCTTATAAGGGAAACTCACTAAAATTCTCCAAAACATACTTCAAATATTTACTATAGAGGATCCCAATCGATAACCTTAAGTAGAATGGGATGAAATTCTTTTTTAGAAAAACAATCCCCCAAAATCCCTGTTTTCGAATCAATTCGGGCCAATTCCGAATCGATTCGACCCAGCAAATCGATTCGGCCAGGAAGGCGAATCGATTCGGATCATCAGACCTGGGACTCTGTCTCAAGCCGAATCGATTCGGCTGGGGTCCGAATCGATTCGGTCACTTAGACCTGTCAAGATGGAACATTCCGAATCGATTCGGGTTGGGGCCGAATCGATTCGGCCTGTTCAGGGGCTACGAAAATGGCTTTTTCTTTAAAGCCCTAAATTTCCAAAATTTCAATTATCTCATCTTCTCTCCAAATATCTTCAACCCAATCACATATATATCATCAATAATCATCCTAGAATACATATAAACTAACTTCTATCCTCAAATCAAAGATCTGCATATCAAATCTAAGATTATACCCAAAAGTTAGGTTTTGTTAAACTAAACCTAAAACCCAAAATATCAATCCACAAATCATGCAATATATGGTACACAACAATTATTTAGCAAGTTTAATCACTTGCATCGGGTTCGTAGGGTCTGAATCCGCCTTGAGATCGCGTATTGACCGGAAATCTCCACTTTCTCTCTCTTTTCTCCTTCCTTTTCTTCTTCTTTATTCTTCTCTCTTTCTTTCTTTCTTTTTCTCTTTGGAGAAATATCTCCCGTAGGCTTAATAAGCCTAATCTCCCAAAGTACACATCTCTAAATGATAATACACACTTTAAATGGCCCGGTAACTTTAATTTGAGTCAAACGGTCCTAATTTATTTCAGAACCCAAATAGACCCCAAGTACAGTCATTTCAACTTTCTCGACCTTTCCGGACACTATGGTACCCTCAGAATTGGCATTTGACACTCTTTCTAACAACTTCAAATTTTGACCTCAATTGCCAATTTAATTATTTCTCTAATAAAATATTATTTATTTCTCCCAAAATAAATAAATCGTTGTCTCCAAGTCCCCGGGTTGTTACAAAACCACAATAATATATAACCTATTAAATATAGAGAACACATGTATATTCACATTCCTCAAGAAATTTCGATGGTGCGGACCACAATGATATAGGAGCTATAAAATTTAGAGACCACGTAAATACAGTGAACATGCAAAATGTGTTTGTTTTTTTAATTAAAACTAGGGCAACAAATGTAGAAGGTAGACGCATATTGTATTTTTCGTATCAACAACAAACAACATAATATGATTTTATCACTCCATACACAATGTCTACAAATTTATACATATGAGAACATAAAATACATGATAAAATAGGAAATAAGTTATATAAAATATAAGGACACAAAAATATATATTACATGGAATACAAAACAAAACACTCAATATACAATGATAAATAGGTGATATCAGAAATATAATGCTAAGAACACAACATATACAGAGTGTATGGTATAAACTTAAGAACAAAACTGAATGTGATAATATTACATTCAATACACAATAAATTACATCAAATACATTATGAAATCATTTTTGTACACTTTGATCTTTATTTGAAGCGAAATCAAGTGAAATAGAGTAAGAAACTACATCGATTTAGGGTTTACAAACCAAAAAAACTAGAAAAACTAACAATATATGAGCATGGATGGAATAATACCTATTAGTGTTGTTTGAAATAATCTGATTGAGAATGATAATCGTTTATTACAACTTCGACGATTAGGATTTGATTGGAAGAGAGAAAGTTGAGGTTTTGATCGTTCGCGCTTGTAAGGTGTGTTTGTTTTGAGATTTGAGGGTATTTATATGGTAGACATAATCGTTTAAAATTTTTTGTGTCCCGATTTATAGTCTAAAATTATTAGTCCAAGGACTTAACAGTAAAAGACCTTTATCCCTTTTTCCCCATATTGAAATTATCTCCAAACATTTCTCTCCCTCTTTTATTTCCAATTATAACAAACTCATATCATAATAGTATTAAATTACAATTTCAACAACACAAAAAAATGCACATTTCAACTCGTAAATAAAATACAAATTTTAGCCACTAAAAAAAGGAATACGAACATGACTCAATTAAAATAAGACCCTATAGGAAATTTTATTTTTATTAAGTAACCCGAACCCGACCCAATTAAATGCGACCAAAAATGATTTTTTAACTAAATACGAACATGACCTAATTAAAACTTGACATGACACAACACAACACAAATTTTTGAGGTTGTAAAATTTTTAGGTAATAATTTTTTATTTTTGAAATCAGTTTTGTGCCTTTTTTTAGGTAGTAAATTTTTTTTGTTAAAATAAATTTTATGGCATATGTAATGTCAATTAAATTATGTTAGTTAAGGCACGATGCGAGTTTTTTTACCAAACACGATATAATTAAAATGCAATGTCACGCAACACTAAATTTTATGTTTTTGCCTAACGCGAACACGGCCCAAAAAACGCATTACTACATGAAATCTATTTTTTCTTACTGACCATGAACATGGACCAACTAAAACATTACATGAAATCTAATTTTTCTTACTGACCAAAAAAAGCGACACTACATGATCCTCATTTTTAAAAAGTTTTAAACATATTTTTTTATAAATATTGTACATTTATATATCTATACAAGAGTTTTTATTATAAATATTAAAATTACATAATTAAATAAATTTTTATAATATTACATAATAAGTTCGTTTTTATTATAAAAAAAAGCAGTGTGAGGATATTTTAAAACATGTGTGTGTGTGTGTGTGTGTGTGTGTGTGGGTGACAAATCTTTTTAAAAGATCTTTTTTCTTACTTTTCTCAAATCATTTTTGGGGGTCAAATCCTAAATAATAATAGGATCAAATACCAAAAAGTCCCTCAAACTTTTTCTAATACATATTTAGTCCAAGCCTTTTATTTTGTACCAAAAAGTCCCTCAAACACCCATTTAACTAAAATTCTCTTATTTTTAAAGGTTCACGCTAGCAGCATGGTGAAGGAATTTTT
Organism: Sambucus nigra; assembly: GCA_949130495.1. NCBI lineage: Eukaryota > Viridiplantae > Streptophyta > Magnoliopsida > Dipsacales > Adoxaceae > Sambucus > Sambucus nigra. The sequence goes on from OX422214.1 coordinate 496,411,766, forward strand.
TGAGCAAAATAAAAATGCTTGGACTAAACGTGTATTAAAAAATGTTTGAGCGACTATTTAGTTTATAACCCATAATTATATGAGGGTATTTTCGATATTACACAAAATATAAAGGGGCATATACCAAATAGTCTCTTGAACTTCTTTTAATACATGTATAGTCCAGGCCTTTTTATTTTGCACCAAAAAGTTCTTTATCATGCCAAAAAGTCCTTTACCATGGCACTGGCGCGGACCTTAACAAGTAAGAGAATAAAGGACTTTTTGGTACAAAATAAAAGGCTTGGACTAAATGTGTATTGAGGAACTTTTTGGTATTTGATCCAAATATAAAGGTTGAAATGGGGGCAACCCCCTAAAAATGAAGGCCAAACCCCAAAAAATTCAACAAGTTGGGGGTTCTCCTGAATTTCAAAAATTAAATAGATATCAAAACCAAAATAATATAATTAAATATTAATTTAATGTAAAATTTATTTAACTTTAAAATAAAACATAACTTTAATTATTTATCAATCTAAAATAAATATTAAAAAAAGAGAATATGTTTTCGTTTTCTTTTGGCTCTTTTATCAGATTGGACTTTTTTGCTAAAAAGCTCTGAGAAACAAAATGCATTGTTTTTGGGAAAGAGATTAACGGTCCAGATTGTTTTGGGTATTGATAAATCCCTACGTTTTAATCGACCTGCTGTTTTCTTGCCTCCAACTCCCATACTTGGGGAACAAACAACAAGCACCGCCTCATTTATTTAACTTTAAAATAATCTAATTAAATATTAATTTAATGTAAAAATTATTTAACTTTAAAATAAGACATAACTCTAATTATTTATCGATCTAAAATAAATATTAAAAAAAGAAGAGAATATGAAGAAGGGCCAGGTAATAAATGAACTCCTTCATTGGATTGTGTCTAACAAAGGCACAGACTTCTAACCCTAAAGCCCGATGCAATAGTTGGTCTAGGAGTTTTAGAGGGATGCCTTTGTATGTCACATGTGGACAAGGATATCAAAGTAATATTGAGATACTAACCATGAGAGAGTATGGTGTGGTTGAATCCTGGACTTTTATGTTCGTCATTTCAAATTTGAACCTAAACCCATATTATGGAGAGTTGACACCATTAATTATTACTAGGAAGGGGGAAATTTTGCTTAGAATGTACTGCCGTGAAGTTGAACTATTGGCCTACAATCATACAGAAGATTCATATAATAAGGTTTCAAAGAGTGGCGATTATAGTACATGCATGTGCGTTAGTGAAAAGTCTAGTTTCTCCCATGGGCTACCGCTGGGATACGAAGTGACACCAAAAGCGTGGGAAAGAAATAACCTGGATGACTGAGGGACCGTTTGGTTTTTTAACCTCGGAAGATTGAATGCTTAATGCAAAATTCGGAATATTAAAAAATGCGTATGTTTTTTTATGTGAATGACGTTATTTCACTCTGAATGTTCAATGCTGAATATAATTAATTTGACAATTTTGTCATTATTAAAAATTTACTAATTTATTTTATATCGTGTCATTTAGCAGATAAGATAAGATTAAAATTGGAATGTAATTGTATTTAAAAAAAATGCATCATTACGCATTGAGAGGGGTACTTGCCTCATAATGCTTAATGCTAAATTTTAACTTAAAAATACCCCTTAAAGTGATCGAGAGGAAGAACCGCTCAATGAAGAAAGAACAAAAGGAAAATTGCAACTAGTTCCAGAAGATCTCCTTCTATTTCTTTCCATTTTTAGTGTATGTATGTTATGTAATTCCAAGTCTATATATCACTAAGTACGTATCTGGACATTGGTCCTTTTATTTTCTCATTGATAGGGTTAATTATGTTTTTATATATACAATTAAATTTGTTTGATGAATTTGCGTGGTAGTTCATTAGTTCATATCAAACTTAATGCTAGAGACAAGATTCAGAGTTGTTTACCTAATTCAAAAGATCTTGGTGCTAGTCAAGGGTCACAACTGCTTAATGACTATATGTTGGACTCTACATCTTTTGATGTGGACCATCCAACATTACCATACGTCCATAATAATCCAATTTTGAGGTTCACCATGATGCATTGCGACTCACATTACCTCGATTGATTAAATCGACGCATATTGCAACCCGACACAAAGCCCGTTGATGGTCCTGATCAAACCATCGGATTTGATACCACCGTTAGGTTCCAAACTCATAGCTAGCCACCGATATTATCCTCAAATTACTCCTTGGACCTAGCCCAGTGTGGGGTTTGAACCCACAATGTCTCGGTGCTGAGTCAAATGATCACACCCACTTGAGTACTATATGTTGGACTCTACATCTTTCGATGTGAGATAAATACTTATAAGATATTTAATAATTAGGTATATCTTATTTGGTTAGGCCATTCAATTCACTTATTAGGTTGTAGAAATTATTTAATTCCATAAACATCAGGGAGATTTTTATACTGTGGACCTCGAGGTTTTGCTTTAAGGTTTGTGGTTGGCTAATGGTTTTAGCCTAAACAAGATATTTAGATGCCGAAGTGATAACTTACTAATGGTTCATCTCTCTATTTAGGGTTAAAAAAATTGTGAATTAGGCCAAAATGATTAATGTTCACCTTATTGATGGACAATTAGCAAGAGGTATACCATGTACAAAGAGTTTTGGAAGTAGGAACCAAAGGCATACACAATTTATGTAAAAGATGAAAATTGCATGAAAAATAGGACATCTGAAAAATATGTACTATATTGTTGTTTGGTTATATATGATGACACTGGTTAAGTAATATTTTATGATGTGATATTTTTTGTACCCTTTAATGGGTACAAACTAACTCCACAAAAAGTAGTTCTATTAGTGCCCTGATGGGACCCCATACCACAAGTCAATGTTTAATAGGTAGGTGAGAGAATAAGTGGAATCCACGTCAGATTTTGGGGATGTTTTTGTGGAGATTTTTGTACTCGTATCATTATTCAATATGAAAATTGGAACCATTTTCCCAACACTTCTTGTTCAGGTTACTTACCTCTAATTAAAAAATAAACCTCCTCCCTTGATATTATCACATTTTCTGTGAGTGATGTTGTTATATTCATGGTTGGAGGGCACTAATAAAAGTAAACTGTAGTTAATAATAACCAATAGATGTTTAACGGATTCATTCTTTAGATTGCCATTATTGACTGTTTTGCCTGTTTTTCATTAGTGGATTCTGATTATGTGCTTAATAGTTTGTAGAAAAAAATTAATTCCAGACATACCATGGCAGAACTAAGTTCCAGATTACTTATGTTGATACTGTTCCCAAAACCTGGAAAGAAAGGAGACCCAATTATGACCAATATGGTCATTAAGCCTTTGTGTAGAATTTGTATAATGGTTTTCTTCTCACTTGTTCTTACTAATCTTTATTCTTATGTCATCCTTTAACTAGATAATTCATGAGATCGCTAACATCGGATTTCTTGCGCGATGATGGTTATGGCTTCATCGAGGTCTTTGTTATGACCCATTCATTAGTAATTAAAAGGTTGTACTAAGGCTTTCACAACAAAATCCAGAATGTGGTGTCAAATTAACTGTTTTAATCTAGTGAAGTTAATTGTTTTAATCTAGTGAAGAATAAGTTTAAGGAGTCTCCAACTCTAAAGCCCAAGTACAGGGAAAATAATGCAATAAATGGGTTTGGCGGTTTTAGGCGGGTGTCTTTTTATGTCTCTTTGGGACAATTTGAGCGAGTTTAAAGGCAATGTTAAGGTACTGAAATGAAGTATGGTGTCGCGGAATCTTGGACTACTATGATTTTAGTATTAAATATGGACATACATGTGCATCATGGAGATTTAACACCACCGATTTTTATAAGAAGGGAGAAGTTTTATTTAGGATGGACTAGTGAGGATTATTGGCCTATAATCTGCAAAGTTGAGTAGGAATGTTCCAATCTCTTTGGGGGATTGCTGTTGCAATTTATATATAGTGTCATTAGTTCAGAGCCTAGTTTCTCCTATTGGCTACTGCTGGAATTGGAGGAGGCAACGCCGAAGACTTAGGAGTGAAATACAAAGGCTTGCAAATTAAGAAAATTTAATTGTAGATTTTTCTCTAAAGACGACCTGTTGATTCATTACTATTTTTTCCACTCCATATGTCTAGTTTGTTGAGGTAGATATTGTGACAACCCGCTCTCCGAAATAAGGGGTGGCCAGCCCGATACCTCGACATAATGGAATCATGGATGGATATCATCCTCATCATCATAACAATAGTTAGGTATATGAGTAGGCCACTCCATGAATCATAAAGCAGGTTGTCAAAATGTTGATTTAAAAAAAAATTTAAGAAATAAATTAAACAACCCAAATCTGACAAAAATGGAATGTCCATGGAACAGATAGATAATTAACCAAAATAATATATCATAAAAGAACCGAATAATCTGTCGGTCCACAGATACATCACAGAGTTTCACAATCTAATATATGTTACATACACACCCATTAACAATTACAAAATATGGGCCACTATCCCGAATGTAAGACCCGATCATAACTAGATTCCAAAAATGAGGGCATCTAACAACATCCTGTAATCATCCTCAAGGTCATATAGCTCGTCAAAATCATAAGAATGGAAATTCATAACGGGCGCCCTTGCGGAGGAGCACCTGAGCGGATACCACAATATGCACAACATAGAAAGATGAACGGGTCAGGGCCCGATTTATATATGATTCCCAGAAGAGTAAGAAACATGATAGATACGGACAATGAATTATAAAATCATGTGAATGAAAATCTAACAACCTAAACATAAAATGTAATAATGCAATTATATAAGTTTCTAACGATTAAAAATTAGGCAAGAGATTAAATAAATTCTCATTTATTCCCATATCTTATCATTTTCCATTCCTTAACAGGAATATAATTACCATCACATATCTTATGGAAATTTACATACCTCAAGTCCCACTTGAGTTAGAAAGGTTATATTCATATACATATAACGTTTCTAAGACCGCCCCTCCGAGTTTCCCCACTGGGAGGGCCCCTAAATGAATATCATCTTCCAGGGCCTATCTATGCAAGACAACCTGGGCACCTAACGCACGTCGGGAAGTGGCCATATGCCCGCGAGTGAGTCATAACCACACCCGGAATCACCTCACTAGTGCAGAAAAACATCCACTAAACCTGCATATGGCCGAGGACTATAGTCAGCCTGCATTCAATAGCCAGGGGACATCACCTCATGCGTGAGCTTCCCTTATGATAGCATTTAGAGAGGTGTGTTTAAGTAATTTAACAATTACCAATTTATCCCATTTTCATTATCATGAATCTCATGTATTTCATTTTATTTGAAACATTTATCTTTGAATATTTCTTATTCAATTTCATCAAATCATTAGGTCCCAAAGCATTTTCTAAACCATTTCTCGAATTCTCATAAGACCCAAGGTTTTATATTCTACCAAAGGCCTTATAACATCTCCCCATATGGGCTTAGAACTCTGACATTAACTAATTACCCAAAAGATAAGTGATACCTAAGCATCACTTCAAGTACCCCTGAATTAACCCCAAGTGATCCCATTCACTTATAGGGTAACGACCAAACTCGACTAAAAATCTAAGTTTACTTCATGCAAGAAGACCCCTATTCCCTATGAAAAAGGAAAACCTAGGAAATAAAAATAAAGTTTTAAGAGTGAAAAATAGGGGACCGTTCGACCGGTACTAAGTTCGCGGTCGACCACGTCTCAAATCTTTTGCTTTCGTAGGAAAGCTGAAAGTCCAGGAAAAGGGGGCCGGTCGACCGGTCACAGACCGCGATCGATCGCACGCTAAAATCAGGCCTTAGTGAGAAAGTAGTGTGCCCTCCCCCGAAGGCCCGGTCGACCGGTCCTGGATACGCGGTCGACCGGTAATAGTAGACCCAAAAACCCTTCTTCTACAACAACAAGTCTCCACACCATGTTTTGCTACCAAAAGATTTTTAAATACTTCCAACACCCAAAATATATACCAATAAAAATTCAAAGCAACCTCCAAGGAGTTAAAACCCCTAAATCCACTAAAAAGCCCTAATATCCATAAACCATACATAACCATAACTACGAATGCAAATTACTCTACTTAAACCATACACTAGCAAGTAGAAAACTTGCCTCAAGGTTGTAGCTTCAGATTTGGTGAGGATTGTACGCAAGATCAACACCCAAACTTCAACCTCTCTTTCTCTCCTTAGGTTTCTTCTTCTTCTCTCTAGGTTTACCAATTTAATTAAAGGAATAGTAACTTAGTTGAAGACATAAATCGTGGCTTATGCTTAAAAATTCTAGCTTAAGTGATTTACATGCGGTAAAACAATACACATCTACTCATATAAACTACAACTAGTCAAAAGTGCCCGGAAACTAGAAATACAATATGGCAGAGAATTTGACTATCTCAAACCTTCTGGAACTAATGGCACCCTCCAAATTATCATTTGGAGATTTTATAATTCAGTTTAGGTTTCGGTTCCATTCTAAACCCAATGTCATATCAAATTCTTAGGACATAATAAAACATAACATAACAAAATTCACCTCTACATACGGCAAATATGCAACATCGTAGTAGATATTAACTTATCTTTCTTAAATAAATACCTACTCCACAAATCAAAATCTTTATCTAATCATAATAATTAGAAGATTAAATATAAAATAGAATCTCAAAAGCGAGGGTTGTTACAGATATGTTCATATTGCTTTGGCATTGTCGTGATAAAAAAAACATCATATAGAGGAAATGTTCTTTTTTCTCTGCATCATAGTGAGAAGAGAGTACTAGCCCGTCCTCGGCCTCCAAATAATGGAAATTGCACTGAAGATGGCTTGGGTTATTTTTTACGAGGTTCATTACATATGTCACAGTGAAAGAGGAGTGGTATGACAAGAGAGAATTATAATGGCCCAAAAAAACTCTCAATTTTTATACCTCTCCAATAGTGCCGAACGCTAAGGAGTTTTCCAAATTGGTTGCAAATATCCACCGATAACCATGTTATATCGTTTATATAGGTTATCAGACAACACCCCTTTAAGATTATATTTTCCCTTCTGGTGGAGATGGTCTGTACTTAGTGATGGAAAAAAGGAGAAATTTCGTGCGAATAGCTTCCAAAAAGGTTTATATGATCCTGTTCCCACTAGTGAAGGTGCGATGAAAAGAGGAGAGAATGTGAAAGGGCAGAAGGTTCTGTTAGTTAGGAGAGTTAGAGAAGAAAGTGACACATTTAAGATGGTGAAAATGATAATGTAGTGTCAATATGTTCCTTCCATTATTTTCAGATTCAGCAAATGGGAATTTGAATTTCTTGCAATAACAGACGGATAAACTGAATCTCAATGATGATGATGAGTAAGTGAACACGAAACATTCATTTAAGGGCTATGTACATGTTATCAGATGATGATAAAAATATGACTCACATTTTAATTTTGCTATCCCTTGTGAAACGTGGAATAGGTGGCCATTATTCTAGTTTACTTACCATATTAAGGAAGTGATTGGGATATTATTTCAAGAAGGGCTCATCAAGTGTTTGCTTGCTACAAAGACATTCACCATAGGCTTGAATATGTCTGTGAAAACTACTGTCTTCTTAAATTTTGTAAATTTGATGAAGATAAATATAAATGAATACCCAGTGAAGAGTATGTACAAATGAGTTGCTATGCTGGTCATCGTGGTATTGATGAATGTGGGATTTGCATCCTTATGGTGGATGAGAAGATGGAACCATCTAATGAGCACAACCTCAACGTTATGCACCATAAGAAGGAACTTATTAACAAATTTATGTCAATTAAGCAAGCAATGAGAACTTCCATGGTACTGATGTTTAAAGATAAACTTAAAGAAAGGAAAAGGGTCCTCATGCGACTAGGATATGTTACGAGTGATGACGTTATGGATTTGAATGGGGAAGGTGTCTTGTGTATCAGTAGCCCAAATGCAATAACGTTGACCGAACTCATATTTAATGGGGGTTAAAGGATATAAAGATGCAGCTTGTCTCTTATTTAGTGTGTTAAGATAAGCTTCAGGAGGCTCAGAATCCTCGTTAGGAACTTTAGTTTCTCTTTACATAATTGCAAGATACAACTAGGAGGGTTGCCAAAGTTCAACTCGATTGCAAGGCTCAACTTATCGTGAAAAGTTTTGCGAATTCTTTCTAACATGATCTCATTGAGGCCATTTATGCATGGGAAAATGGGTTCAATTCTTTGAGATAATGAAAATCACACAATTATTTGAAGGCAGCTTAATTAACAACTAATATGATAAAAAAATGTTCGGGAAATCGAGCTTGAAGCAAATTCGAAGATGAAGTTTCTATGATCAAGAGGGATATTGACTTTGCAGCATCACTTGTAGTTGCATACTACCATTAGATGCATTGTAGTGGATTTATTTTTGGAAGATATATATAATGATTAGTTGAGACAAGTTTTATTATACGGGATGCGACATTTTCGCCCTTGTAAAAAGTGTCACTAAAGAGGAGATTAATTTCAAGTGGATATCTACCTTGGGGAGTCGTTAGGAGGCAAACAATTTTACATGTATGATAAAAGATAAAATAGAGATAAAGGGTGCATGCTAAATTAATATACGAGCATTATCTGCTTATGAGAAGAAATGTTGCCTTGGCATTGCTATAGCATATTGAATGTCATTAACAAGTATTTTTAATACATGCATTTTAGTTGTGCAAGTCTCGGTCTCTTGGCTCGGCATTTATCTCATAGTTTAGTTTATATTCAACATCCATAGCAGAGGAGAATATCCCATAAATTCTCTTTTTAGAGAAACCTTCCCTTTATATTCTAAAGGTAACCATAAAATGTTGGTCTTAAAACACGAACCTTGTGTTTTTGAGTTTTAGAACTATAAGATTTAGTATCAATTGCATAATCTCATCTAGGTACCATTCTCATCTCTGGAATATATACTCACAAATGGAAATCCTTGGATTATACACTATAATCGATATTATATGAAATTGTTTCAGTTTATTTGTCTCTTTAATTAGAAGGGAGACTTTATCTCCTAACATTGTCACGTTTGCTATTAGCATATTTGTTTTATTGGAGGCAATGTTATGTCTGAACTCTGATCAATAATAAAAAAAAATGTTTAACAAATTCCTACCTTAGTATCGACTATTAATTTGGATCATATTCTGACTTGAATAAAATGTGTGTGCTTGTCTTCTTTGGTTAGCGTAATCTGCTCATATACTTAATATAGGATATAAAAATTGAATAATTCCATAAATACCATGGAAAAACCAAGTTCCAGATGCTGAAGTTTATGATAGTTGAGGACATTTTTGTATGATAAAGCTTGAGATTTCATTCAAGGTCTGCTATTGGCAAATGAGTATGATTCGAACAAGATATTTAGATACAAAAGTTGAAAAACTGCTAGTGGTTCATCTCTTTGTTTAAAATGATAAAATTTTACTATTAATCAAATGAACATGTTATATGTTGACCTAATATTTATCAATTGTAAATTGGTATACATTTACATAAAAGTTATAAGTGGTGAAAGGAGGTATCAAGCAGAGATAATTTACATAAAAGATTAAAACTAGACATGCCTACATTGCATGAAAACACAATACTAATGCATGATCTCATATATTGAAAATTTCTACTTCATCTCATTTTTTGCAATTTTACATTTTTTTTCTCCTTTCATTCATTATAAAATGGGTTCCTTAGCCCTAGGTACTAATTTTGATAGTAAAATGAAACCCTAGAACCAACCCTTAATATTGGGCCTTCAGCCGTGATGTAATGTATTTTTCGGCAATCCGAGTCCGTTAAGACCCTCAAAACCCCATTTTTCCATTTTAGGAAATAATCTCAGGGCTTATAAATCTTTACAGAAAATTGATATTAACGTTCCGCAAAATTTTTTGTTTTCTGGCATGTTTTACTTCAATTCTATGGTGAAAACTCTTTTTCAAATTTTTGGCAAAATTCATGAATTATGTATTTTTTTACTATACTTGGGCAATTCTGTTTTTGAGGAATTTAAGCTCCTATGTGTATATTTGTAATAACTGGTAGATTACGTATTATAGTTAATATTTAATGAATGGTTAACTATTTAAGTTGGGACATGTAAGCAATTATTCATTTGAGTTAAGTCAAAGGCCAAACACAAGCTGAGACTGCATGTATGAATAATACACTTACATTAATTAAAGGTTTATTATGATGTTAGTTATAAAATTGGATTGAGGCGCAACACATGCTTATTTCTGAATTCAACCACATTAGAACTGATTTTCTTAAAACAGAATAGTTGACATTAAGTCCATTAATCATGGTATTAAATGTTTAGGCAACAAACACATAAGACAAAATTATGGGACCATGATAAATGAATTATAGGGTAGTATATCTTTACAATCTGAACATTATGTGATGATTAACAAAGATTCTGTGATATTCAGATTGTAAATGAAATATGCCAAAAATTTTAGTCAACAATTCAATATTTGACCTTTGCAAATTTTGTTGCGTGTGAAAATTTAATTTGTGAACATTGTTATTAATTGCAATTCCCCTTAACCTACATTCGCAAGCTCAGTCCTATTCCAAATTTAATGGAACTAATTTTCCTAAATGTAATGAGAAAATTGAGTTCAGCCTAAGGGTTCTTAACCTGGACATGGAAATTATGTGTAATGAACCCGCTGCTATTACTGATGCTAGTAGCGAGGATGAAATTGTTGTCCATGAAGCATGGTCTCGATCCAATAGGATGGACCTTATGTTTATGCGAATGTGCACTGCTACTAACATTAAGACCTCCCTACCTAAAACTATGAAAGCGAAAAACTATTTGAACAACATTAAGGAACACTTTCGCACTGCTGATAAATCCCGTACTGGGAAACTGATGGCTGACCTGATCACTATGAGGTTGGATGGTACTCGAACCATGAATGAGCACATTACAAAAATGACTAATTTGGTTACTAGACTTAGAGTTTTGGGTATGACATTGGATGAATCTTTTCTCGTCCAATTCGTCCTAAACTCCCTACCTCCTGAGTATGGGCTTTTCCAAATCAATTACAACACTATAAAAGATAAGTGGAATGTAAATAATTTGCAAATCATGTTGGTACAAGAGGAAGGAAGGCTTGGGCAACATAATGTCCATGTGACTAAGGGACATGTGGAAAATTTGACTGTTAAAGGAGTTGGTTTTAAGAAGAAGTTTGGCAAGGGCATTAAGAAAGGTCCTGGGCTATCTCATGAAGCTGAACCATCAACTATTGCTGTGAAAAAGGAAAAGAACGACAAGCGTCACTTCTGTAAAAAGAAGGGCCATTTCCAGAGGGATTGTCATAAACAAAAGGCTTGGTTCGAGAAAAAGGGTAAGCCCTTTATTTATGTTTTTTTCGAATCAAACCTTATTAACACTCCTTCTAACACTTGGTGGATTGATTTTGGTTCTATGTATCATGTTTCTAATTCGATGCAGGGCTTCACTTCGATTGACAAAACAAATCCAAATGAGAATTTTCTCTACATGGGCAATAAAGCGAAGGATAAAATATAAGCTATTGGAGTCTTTCGCCTGATTTTAAGCACTGGATTTATTTTAGATTTGCAAGAAACTTTTTATGTTCCCACAGTTTCTAGGAATTTAATTTATGTTTCCAAACTTGCTTCGACTTTGCAATTGAATTTAAGTACAATGGTTTTGGTTTGATTAAGAATTCTAATAATATTGGTTCTGGATTTTTATTAGATGGTTTATATCAATTGAATCTTGAAAATAATATTTTTGAAATCCTTGTGACCCTGCATCCTAATGTTGGTATGAAACGTACAATTAATGATGAAAAATATGCTTATTTGTAAAAGACTAGGGCACATATCCCCACCGAGAATTGAAAGGCTCATTAAAAATAGAACACTCCATAACCTGGATTGGACCAATTATGATGTATGTGTGGACTGTATTAAGGGAAAATATACCAAACATATAATGAAAGGAGCCATAAGAGACACCCAGCTACTTCAAATAATACATACAGACATATGTGGACCTTTTGATATTCCATCCATTGGTGGAGAGAAATACTTCATCACCTTTATAAATGATTTTTCACATTATTGCATTTTGTACATATTGCATGATAAGTCTCAATTTGTGAACGTCGTTGAAATATACATTAATGAGGTTGATAGGCAACTGGGCAGAAAGGTGAAGATTATTAGGTTTGATAGAGGTGGTGAATATTATGGTAGATATGATGATTCAGGGTAATGCCCTGGCCCATTTGCTAAAATCCTTTAAAAATTAGGTATTTGCGCCCAATACACAATGGTAGGATCACCTTGGCAAAATTGGTGTAGCTGAAAGGCATAAGCGTACCCTTATAGAAATGGTTAGAAGTATGATAAATATGACCCAATTACCTACATTTTTGTGGACACATGCATTAAATACCGTTGTACACATCTTAAATACGGTTTCTAGTAAATCAGTTTCAAAAAACCCTTTTGAACTTTGGAAAGGATGGAAACCTGATTTAAGGTATTTATGTGTGGGGGGATGCCCAGCGGAAGCTAGAATCTATAACCTTCGTGAAAATAAATTGAATCCTAGGACATTATCTTGTCATTTCATCGCGTATACAGAAAAGTCGAAGGGATATAGATTCTATTGTCCAAATCATACGGCTAGAATCATAGAAACTTTAAATGCTAAATTCATTGAAGAAGGTGAAGTAAGTGGGAGTATAAAAGAAAGGGAGGTAATCATTCGACAAGTCAAGGTGTAAATTCCTATACCTATAGTTCATAACATACATGTTATTCCTAATGTAGTTGTTGTGACACCCCGACTAATTAAATACCGGGTAGCTACTCCTTTATGAAATTAAATCAAAATGCCAAGTTGGCTCAGTTAATAGCATCACTGTCGAAAACATTTTATTATTACTAACCACCTAGTATTTAAAAAGTAAGTTGCCAAATTTTAATTAAAGTCTGATTAACATGCAGTAAAAGATTTAAAGCAAGAATAATATCACCATTCACCATAACGAAATAATTGAATAACCATCACATGATATAAATAAATCCGGAGGAAAAACTCCTCACAACAAATCCCACAACTGAAATAAGTAACGAAATACTGAATACTGAATTAATACATGCCAAAGTCTGAAACACTGAAATGGAAATATCTCTAATAGAATTTGGGCAACATGCCCTACCACTGAGGAATACTGAACATGGAATTCAAATGATAGAAGCGTCTAAAAGCAAATCCCTGTAACTTCCACAAACAACTACAACTCGTCATCTGAATGAGTATCCTATGCATGGTGTCCTTGTGACTGGGAACCTAAAATGGTTTTACAAAAAAAAATAGATTTGAAAGCAAATGGGTCAGAGCCCGAATGTGGAGATATTTTAAAAACCTGCAAGTGCTTTAAAAACATTTAAAACATTAAATGCAAAGTACATGTTAGGACGTGCACTCACATGAAATTCTCACCTCTCGTCTAACTGTGCACTCCTAACGTAAGTACCCATCTAAAATGACACAAACCACTAGCTAAGTGACATCATATCTAGTTAGACTGTCATAGGTTCTACCCTTATTACTCGGTTCCCATTAACATTATAACGCTCGCAATTAAATAGGGGGCTTAACGTAAATTCAGGTTCTCACATAAAAGTAATACAACTCATTATAGATCATCCATTTTGTTATTCCATAGTTATACACACAATACCATATGAAAGTTCCCAGTTTATTAAGTGTATATTTTCCACAACATAAATATACAATATAAGCACCCCGAGACTAAGCTGCGGTGCACACATACTCTGCTATCCATCCCGGTATATCACGTACATAAGGATTACATATTCCGAATCTATCAGGAATAGTTCACAGATAACAACATCACAAATAATGGAGGCGAACACAGTCACATCACATGGGTCACGCACATACCTGCGCTCCCACGATCAGCAGACTTATTAACATCCCAATAAGTCCTTCTCTGACCTATGTTCATCGAGGTAACCAGTCTAAATCCGGGCAACACAAGGATTAGAGGGCCCTAAGCGAACGCAAACCTCCCGTGATAGCAAGTATGGTAGGTATGTCATACACACAAATCATATATCAATACTAAGTAAACACGTATCTTAGTAATCACCGTAGTTTAATTGTAGTACATATCGCCTTCTCGTACCAACTTATAATTTATACAATTTATATACTCCCGGTTCATAGTCATACACGCCATAATTTATTCTCACGTCGTAGTAGGCACTCACGTCTCAACTCAAAGTGTCTATTTGATTCGTTACACAATTATATAATTTAGTCCTCATTATGTCCCAAGTATACCAATACATCAAAAAAAGAATGTTATCTCTATCCTCGAACAAGTTTACGGGACTCCCAAAATCAAAACAGGCCAAAAAGGCCTAAACTGCCAGCTCGTTAGAAGTCTCGTTCGAACGAGGCTGTTCGAACGAGATTTCGTTCGAACGAACTGGGCTATCTAACGAGATCTCGTTCGAATAAGATTATCCAACGAACATCCCTCTCGTTAGAACCCCAAACTGTCAACTCATTAGAAGCTCGTTCAAACGACCTGGGTAGGTCTTCTAACGAGTGACCAGATTCAAGCCCAGAAATCCTATCTCGTTTTTTAATTTCTCTACACCTCAAATCTCATCCAAACCTCAATCTAACAATTGTTTAAGGTCTCTAATCGTCCCTAAACATGTTAAAGTCACATACTAACGTATTATAAAGGATTAATTCTTCCTAAACATCATCAAATCACAAGTCTCTACTCTTTTCCCCAATTTTTCAAGAACATAAACCCTAGAATTTATCATCATCAATTCCCAGAATTTAATCCGTTTTTACAACACATAAATTTGTAATTATCTTAATTCAATCTTCCAATAACGTTTCTACATGCAAACCTACATCCAAAATTAAACTAACAACTCCAATTTCATGGGTTTTCCTTTATCTCTCAAACAAGAATGATTATCAAGATTTCTAACATGGAAGAAACATTTACAGCATAAAATGTAAATTAAACCACTTGCCTTGATTCAATTTCAGATTTTGATGAAGATTTGAAGGAGTTCCCTCTCTCTTTCTGCAGAATTCCCTTCTATCCCTCTCTCTCCAAGCTTTCTTCTCCAATGGCTATGGTGGCTAGGGTTTGTTTTTGGGAAAGGAATTAGAAACCTAATTCTAATAACCTACGTAGCCTTCTAGGTTAATATGGGTTGTTAATGGGTCAAGTGGGTCGATTCCCAATCAGATAAAAACTCTCAATTTTCGTCACTTTTAATTCCCAAAAATACAAAATTACCAAAATACCCTTTATGTTGCCAGTATGGCCTAAAAATACCCCGGGACCCAAACTAAACCCCCGGCTAGTGTTTTCTGACTATCTCGACCCTTCCGGACGTGTTGGCGCACTCAAAACGACCATACGGTTAATAGAATTTAAATTCACTTTTATAATTAAAATAATTGTATCCTGACGCGACTGTCTCACGCGTCCTAATAAAATGTCCAAATTGTCGTATATCAATCTCACGACAAATTTCATAATTCAATATTCATATATCATCATATATACTCAATATAGTCAAATACCAACTCACATCTAGCTAGTATTTTATCCAGATGAATTCCCAATTAATTCTCATTTAATTAATTAATCCCAAAAATAAATATCGCCAAAATACGGGGTATTACATACTTCCCCCCTAATAACAGAATTTCGTCCCGAAATTCGAAACTAGAAAGTACCTGATAAAAACAACTCTGGATAACATTCGCGCTTCTCATCCTCGCGTTCCCATGTGGATTCCTCGACATTATGATGTCTCCACTGAACACGCACTAACGGAACTATCTTTGACCGCAGCTTCCTCTCACTTCGGTCCAAAATAGCAATCGGCCCCTCCTCGTAGGAGCTATCAGACTGTAAATAAATCTCCTCCAAAGAGATGTGAGAATGAGCCAAATCGTCCCTGAGATATTTCCTTAGCGAGGAAATATGGAACACATCGTGAATGCGGTGTAAATGCTCCGGTTACCTGAGTCTATACGCAACTGGTCCAATCCGCTCAATAATAGGAAACGACCCCACATACCTCGGTGCCAACTTCCCCTTCTTACTGAAACGTATAATCCCCTTCATAGGAGATACTCTGAGCAAAACCTGGTCCCCCACTTGGAACTCCCTGAAAGATCTCTTCGCATCAGCATAACTCTTCTGCCGATCTTGAGCTACCCGAATGAGACTCCGAATCAACTCAATCCTTGCCGAAGTATCCTGAATCACTTCCGGCCCAAGTAGTTTGTTATCCCCCACCTCTAACCAACATGCTGGGGAACGACAAGGTCTACCGTACAACGCCTCAAACGGAGCCATGCCAATAGTGAACTGATAGGAGTTGTTGTAAGCAAACTCCACCAGTGGATGGTACTGCTCCCATCCACCCCCAAAGTCAATAATGCACATGCGTAGCATGTCCTCCAACATATGATTTGTGCGCTCGATCTACCCATCGGTCTGCGTATGATAAGCCATACTCAATCGCAATTCCATGCCCATGGCCTCCTGGAAACTCTCCCAAAACCACGATACAAATATCTTGTCTCTGTCAGACACGATATTTAGGGGCACACCGTGAAGTCTCACAATCTCTGAAATGAAGAGCTGGGCATACTGTCCCGTAGTGTAGTCAGTCCTTACGGGTAAAAAGTGAGTGACTTTGGACAATCTGTCCACAATTACCCAAACAGAGTCGTGACCTCTCTGTGACGTAGGCAACCCCGTGATAAAATCCATGGATATGCTCTCCCACATCCACACCGGGACCTCCAACGGCTGTAGAAGTCCTGTCGGTCTCTGATGATCCACTTTTACTAGCTGACAAGTGGCGCATTTCGAAACAAACTCAGCAATATCTTTCTTCATACCGCTCCACCAATACTGCCGTCTCATGTCTTGGTACATTTTGTCCCCTCCGGGATGTACCGCAAACCGTGAGCCGTGCGACTCTGCCATCACCTCGTGTCACAATTCCTCCCCTTCCGAAACCACCAATCTCCCATTGAAGCATAATCCCCCGTCTGAGCTGACGGTATAGGACTCGGCTCCCTCTACTAGTAATCGAACTATCTGCTCCTGACAGAACGAGTCAATAGCCTGTGCCCGTACTACCTTCGTGATAATCTACGGTGTAACGGTCATCACAGACATGAAAGATCGGGCTACTGCATCCTGGTGTCCCAACTCCTTCCATTTTGCCTTCCACACCCCTGCCACCTCATCTGCTGGCCTACGGCTCAACGCGTCTGCTACCACATTAGCCTTACCCGGGTGATACTGGATATCGAACTGGTAGTCTTTCACAAACTCAAGCCACCTCCTTTGCCGCATGTTCAACTCCTTCTGCGTGAACAGATACTTTAGGGACTTGTGGTCCGTGAACAATTGGAATTTCTCCCCCAAAAGATAGTGCCTCCAAATCCGTAGGGCAAATACCACCGCCGCCAACTCGAAATCATGCGTGGGGTAATTCTTCTCATGAGGCTTAAGCTTACGGGAAGCATAAGCTATGGCCTGTATCTCCTGCTGCAATACACCTCCAAGTCCTTGCAAAGACGCATCGGTGTAAACCAAATACTCAACCCCTGGTCTCGGCAATGCTAACACAGGTGCTGAGGTCAATTTATCCTTCAATTCATCGAATGCCAACTGACAGGCATCACTCCAGATGAATGGCACACCCTTACGAGTCAGATGTGTCAAAGGACCTGCTATCATCGAGAAACCCCGAATAAACCTCCTGTAGTATCCTGCTAGGCCCAAGAAACTACGAATCTCAGTCGGTGTCGTGGGGTGTCCCCACTCCCTCACCGCGGATACCTTCCCCGGATCAACAGATATCCCCCGGTCGAAAATAATGTGTCCCAAAAACTGGACCTCCTTCAGCCAAAACCCGCATTTCTCATATTTTGCATATAACTCGTTCTGACGTAGTGTCTGCAAAACTTGCCTCAAATGCTCGACGTGATCCTCCTCTGTCTGGGAGTAAACCAGAATATCATTGATGAAGACAATGAAAAACTTATCTAGGAAATCCCTGAACACTCTGTTCATCAAGTCCATAAACACTGCTGGAGCGTTGATCAAACCAAAAGGCATAACCCGAAACTCGTAAGAACCATATCTCGACAAGAACGCAGTCTTCGAGACATCCTCCTCCCTAATACACAACTGATGGTATCCCGATCTCAAATCAATCTTCGAGAAGAAAGAAGCTCCTCTCAACTGGTCAAATAGGTCATCGATTCGAGGCAACAGATACTTATTCCGTATTGTGACCTTATTCAACTCTCGGTAGTCCACACACAATCTCAGTGAACCGTCCCTCTTCTTCACAAACAAAACTGGAGTGCCCCAAGGTGAGGTACTCCTGCGAATAAAGCCCTGACCTAACAGCTGCTCTATCTGATCTCGTAGCTCTCGCATCTCTGCTGGAGCCATATGGTACGGTGCGCGTGCTATAGGTCTCATATCTGGCAATAGGTCTATAACAAAGTCTATCTCTCGACTGGGGGGGTAGGCCTGGTATCTCCTGAAACACATCTGAATACTCCCTGACAACTGGGATCGAATCTAAAGGAATTATAACCTCCTTAGAGGTATTCTCCTCTAGGTAATACAAATGAGCGGTCGAGCCTCCCTCTGGGCGAGGCATCGCCACTACAAACATCTCTTGCCCCAGAATGGCAAATACAATGCTCCCACCGAAGCAATCAATCATGGGTCTATAATCAGCGAGCCAATCCATACCGATAATCACATCATGAACATGCATATCTAATACCAACATATCTGCAGGTAATACCAGACTACCAATCTCTACCCCCATTCCCCGGCATATAAAGAATATAAGTGACCCATTCCCCAATGGTGAGTCGACACACATCACTGTGCTCTCTGCCGTAGCTAAAAACCCTAAGGCTTTCGCGAAATGTGTAGCTATAAAACAATGTGTAGCCCCCGTATCAAATAATACCCGACCCATAGTGCCATGGATAGGAAACGTACCCTCAATCGTGGGTGGTGCCTATGGAACGGCTGCCTGGTGGACGTTATAGACACGTCCATACTGTAGTTACCCCTGCTGAGCTGGGACTGCTGGAATGGGTGGCAATGCTGCCATCTGTGGCGGTGCGGGGAGGGCGGCGGTAAACATAGGCCTCTGCAGCTCCTGGCGAGCACCCTGTTGCTGCTGCTGTGGGGCGTACCCCTATCAGGACAATCCTGTCGTTTATGGCCAGTCTTGCCACAAACAAAACACTTCCCTGGGAAGTTCCCTCCTCTCTGCCCCTGCGGTCCCCGACCCTGGTGGCCGTTACCGTTCCTCCCTTGGCCCTGCTGAAACTACTGCCCATTCTTCCCCTGTTGGACCTGATGGCCGTTTGGACCCTGATGGCCCTGACGAAAACCTCCCTGTCCGTACCTGTAATTCCCTGATCTGAACCTCTTCTGATCCCCCTGCTGGGAACCCTGCTGACCCTGTCTCTGCCCCTGAACAGATTGTGCCCCACCGGCACCATGTCCTCCAGTCCGGCCCTGATGGCTAGACTCTCCCGATCTCTTGCCCTCAGCCATATGAAAGCGATGATCCTGGCAGTGTAACAAAGCAACGTTAACCACATCAGAATAAGTGGCCAATGAAAGGTTCCCTAACAGATGCTGACGGATTCTCCATGTCAACCCGTCGGTGAATTTCTCAATCTTCTTCTTTTCTGTCGGTATCTCATCTGGAATGATATTCAATAGATTCGTGAAATCGGCCTCATACTCGGCCATGGTCTTACCCTCCTACTTCAGATTCATCAGTTTCCTCCTCATTTCCGTGTGAACAGCTGACGGAAAGTACTTGCGGTCGAACCGCACCCAAAAGTCCTAAATAGTGAGAGTATCCCTCTCCTCCACGGTGGTAATAGACTCCCACCACTGCAGTGCAGATCCAACTAGCTTGAAAGTAGCTAGCACCTGCTTCTGAACGTCCGTGCACTCATACATCCTCAAGTGCCTCTGTATATCCTTCCTCCACTGGCTCGAGACTACCA
Source organism: Sambucus nigra (assembly GCA_949130495.1). Lineage (NCBI taxonomy): Eukaryota > Viridiplantae > Streptophyta > Magnoliopsida > Dipsacales > Adoxaceae > Sambucus > Sambucus nigra. The sequence continues at coordinate 496,432,025 of OX422214.1, forward strand.
CATCTGAGCTACCTGCAAACTCTGGCGGATGCGCTTTCTGAAAAGCGTCACGTACACGTTCCCAAGCAGATGGGAATGCATTTGCCTGTACTGGCACGGTGGCCGGCGCCTGAGGTGGTGCCTGCTGAACTATGGCAATTGCGGCATTTACCGCTTGGGCTACAATGGCTGCAACCTCAGCGGCATTCATCATGCCCTGAACTGGAGCGGGCTGGGGTTCTGGTGTTGCATCCCTGGGAACTCGTCATGCACATCGTGGAGGCATCTGAAATGAGAATAAAGTTTATCAGTTCGCATTTATAAACTTAAAATAACTGAAGAACGAAGTATACACACAAGAATACAACAGTCCTAAAATATAGGGCTCTATATCAAAGAAACTTAGAGGAAACATAATATCCGTACAGATACTAATAAGTCCTTCTCTGACCTATGTTCATCAAGGTAACCAGTCTAAATCCGGGCAACACAAGGATTAGAGGGCCCTAAGCGAACGCAAACCTCCCGTGATAGCAAGTATGGTAGGTATGTCATACACACAAATCATATATCAATACTAAGTAAACACGTATCTTAGTAATCGCCGTAGTTTAATTGTAGTACATATCGCCTTCTCGTACCAACTTATAATTTATACAATTTATATACTCTCGGTTCATAGTCATACACGCCATAATTTATTCTCACGTCGTTGTAGGCACTCACGTCTCAACTCAAAGTGTCTATTTGATTCGTTCCACAATTATATAATTTACTCCTCATTATGTCCCAAATGTCCCAAGTATACCAATACATCAACAAAAGAATGTTATCTCTATCCTTGAACAAGTTTATGGGACTCCCAAAATCAAAACAGGCCAAAAAGGCCTAAACTGCCAGCTCGTTAGAAGTCTCGTTCGAACGAGGCTGTTCGAACGAGATTTCGTTCGAACGAACTGGGCTATCTAACGAGAGCTCGTTCGAATAAGATTATCGAACGAACATCCCTCTCGTTAGAACCCCAAACTGTCAACTCATTAGAAGCTCGTTCGAACGACCTGGGTAGGTCTTCTAACGAGTGACCAGATTCAAGCCCAGAAATCCTATCTCGTTTTTCCAATTTCTCTACACCTCAAATCTCATCCAAACCTCAATCTAACAATTGTTTAAGGTCTCTAATCGTCCCTAAACATGTTAAAGTCACATACTAAAGTATTATAAAGGATTAATTCTTCCTAAACATCATCAAATCACAAGTCTCTACTCTTTTCCCCAATTTTTCAAGAACATAAACCCTAGAATTTATCATCATCAATTCCTAGAATTTAATCCGTTTTTACAACACATAAATTTGTAATTATCTTAATTCAATCTTCCAATAACGTTTCTACATGCAAACCTACATCCAAAATTAAACTAACAACTCCAATTTCATGGGTTTTCCTTTATCTCTCAAACAAGAATGATTATCAAGATTTCTAACATGGAAGAAACATTTACTGCATAAAATGTAAATTAAACCACTTGCCTTGATTCAATCTCAGATTTTGATGACGATTTGAAGGAGTTCCCTCTCTCTTTCTGCAGAATTCCCTTCTATCCCTCTCTCTCCAAGCTTTCTTCTCCAATGGCTATGGTGGCTAGGGTTTGTTTTTGGGAAAGGAATTAGAAACCTAATTCTAATAACCTACGTAGCCTTTTAGGTTAATATGGGTTGTTAATGGGTCAAGTGGGTCGATTCCCAATCAGATAAAAACTCTTAATTTTCGTCACTTTTAATTCCCAAAAATACAAAATTACCAAAATACCCTTTATGTTGCCGGTATGGCCTAAAAATACCCCGGGACCCAAACTAAAACCCCGGCTAGTGTTTTCTGACTATCTCGACCCTTTCGGACGTGTTGGTGCACTCAAAATGACCATACGGTTAATAGAATTTAAATTCACTTTTAAAATTAAAATAATTGTATCCTGACGCGACTGTCTCACGCGTCCCAATAAAATGTCCAAATTTCCGTATATCAATCTCACGACAAATTTCATAATTCAATATTCATATATCATAATATATACTCAATGTAGTCAAATACCAACTCACATCTCGTTACTATTTTATCCGGATTAATTCCCATTTAATTCTCATTTAATTAATTAATCCCAAAAATAAATATCGCCTAAATACGGGGTATTACAGTTGTTGAACCGGTGATTAACCCAATCAATATTAATGAACAACAAGTGAATGATCAACCAACTGAACAACCACATAATGAGACTATAACCGATGAAACTTTTGATGCACCACAGGAAGTGCCATTAAGAAGATCTCAAAGAGAAAGGATATCGGCAATTCCGGATGATTATGTGGTATACCTTCAAGAGACCTAATTTAACATAGGGAATATTAATGATCCACTTTCTTATAAAAATATGTAAGTAGTAATGGTTCAGATAAATGGGCTAATGCCACTAATGAAGAAATAAAACCTATGAATGACAACAAAGTTTGGGAGTTAGTCGAATTTCCAAAAACACAAAAATGAGTTAGGTGCAAGTGGATCTTTAAGACCAAACTTGAATCAAAAGGCAATATCGAACGACATAAAGCTAGACTTTTTGCCAAAGGGTTTAATCAACGAGAAGGCAGTGATTACAATGAGACCTTATCTCCAGTTTCAAAGAAGGACTCATTAAGAATCATATTAGCATTACTGGCTCATTATGATTAGGAGTTGCATCAAATGGACATAAAAACATCTTTTCTAAATGGGAGTTTAGAAGAAGAAGTCTATATGGCACAACCACAAGGCTTTATAAAGGAAGGAAAGGAAAACATGGTCTGTATGTTGAAGACGTCAATATATAGTCTAAAGCAAGCTTCTCGTCGATGGTACATTAAGTTCCACGATACCGTTACATCCTTTGGGTTTAAGGAAAACACTATTGATCGGTGTATATACCTGAAGATCAGTGGGAGTAAGTTTGTGTTTTTAGTACTATATGTTGATGACTTACTTATCGCCAGTAGTGATCTTAGTTTATTAAGTGAAACCAATAAGTTACTTTCTAAAAACTTTGAAATGAAATATTTAGGTGAGGCATCCTTTGTGATCCGGATAGAAATATCTCGGGATAGTTCATGAGGAATGTTGGGACTATCTCAGAAAGCTTACATTAAAAAAGTTTTAGAAAGATTTAGCATGCAAAGTTATAATCCCATTAATGTTCCACTTCAGAAAGGGGATAAGTTCAGCCTAAGTCAATGCCCTATAAGTGATTTATAAAGGAAGCACATTAAAGGCATGCCTTATGCTTTGCTCGTAGGGAGCTTGTTGTATGCACAAGTCTGCACTAGACCGAATGTCAGTTTTTTCATTGGGATGCTAGGCAGATATCAAAGCAATCTGAGGACTTACCATTGGAAAGCTGCAAAGAAAGTGCTGAGGTATCTACAAGGGAGTAAGTATTACATGCTCACATATCGAAAGACTGATCACCTTGAGGTGATTGGTTATTCAGACTCGGATTTTGGGGGATGCCTTGACAGTAGGAAGAGAACTTCGGGTTATATCTTCCTTATGGATGGAGGAGTCGTTTCATGGAAAAGTGCTAAGAAAAGCGTCATTGCATAATCTACTATGGAGGCTGAATACGTAGCTTGCTTCGAAGCTACAAATCATGGATTATGGCTGCGAAACTTCATTTCAGGATTTAGAATTATAGGTTCAATATCTAAGCCGCTGAAAATTTATTGTGATAAGGTCGTTGCAGTCTTCTTCTCGAAGAATGATAGGTATACTAAGGCTGCTAAGCATACTGAGAAAAAATACCTATCAGTTAAAGAAGAAGTTCAGAAATAAAGAGTGTCAATTGATCACATTAGTACGCGTGATAACATAGCGGATCCTCTTATGAAAGGACTATCTTCAAAGACCTTTATGGAACATGTTAAAGAGATGGCTCTCGATTAGTTAGATTATGATTGCTATTTTGGCATAGTTGTTTGACACTATTACTTGAATTCAATAAAAGTGTTTTTGATTTCTATTATTTCTGTCATGTGTGAATGCATGCATATAATTGTGAATTATTGTTGACAAAAATAGCCCTTATTCAAAAGGACATTATGAGGCCATTATGATACCCAATATTAAAGTCTCGGTGGAATGAAACATTGGTGTTGTGGTACATGGAAGGAACCATGCTCTTGAACAGTATGGAACCGCCATGACTCGCATCCGTGAATCATTTGATTTAGAAAAATAAATTTATCAACGGTTCTGCACCTTATGATACCTAATATAATTATACGAATTATTAAGACCAAGTGGGAGACTGTTGGAAATTAACGTTAAGTGACGAAATTAATTATTTAATTTTAATTGTATTAAATTCCGAATTTCCCATTTATGTGGTCTTGATAAATGTTAGATAATTAATTAGGAATGTGATAAATAAAGATATTAAAAGGTTTGGGTAAATCTTATCTGTTAGTCACATGATGGTTAGTGGAATTAGTGGGAGACTTGAAAGATTCCCACCTCCACTAGGATTTAGGCCCTCTTTCCCTTATAAATAGAGACCTCAACACCATCTATAGTCATCTCAATACACACTGTTTCTAAGGAGGGAGGGAAAGTCCAAAATTCTTATTATTTGTATTTTCTCACAAATATTCTGGGCACATAAGAGAGTAATTCTGCGATATTTAAGAAGGGATTCAAAAGAAGCTTTGACAGGAGCATTTAAGTCATCTTATTCCAATCAATTGCGATGGACAAAGGTTAGTTTGGATCATAGTTATAAAGAAATTATGATTTTGTGATTGCATGAAGTTTAAACATCCTAGATTCATGACAAAACTATTTTTAAACGTGATGTAACATTATGGTTTATATCCAGTATTATGATTGTCAAAACAATATTGATTAACACAAGGTTTAGTACCAATTGGCATAATCTAATCTAGGTTCCATTCTCATCTCTCAAATATGTACTCATAATTGGAAATCCTTGGATTATAATCTATAATCGATATTATATGAAATTGTTGCGGTGTATCTGTCTCTTTAATTAGAAGGGAGACCTTATCTCCTAATATTGTCACGTTTTCTATTAGCGTATTTGTTTTATTAGAGGCAATATTATGTCTGAACTCTGATCAATAATAAAAAAATGTTTAACAAATTCCTACCTTAGTATCAACTATTATTTTAGATCATATTCTGCCTTGACTAAAATGTGTGTGCTTATCTTCTTTGGTTAGCATAATCTTCTCATATACTTAGTATAGGATATAGAAATTACATAATTCCATAAATATCATGGAAAAACTAAGTTCCAGATGCTGAAGTTTGTAATAGTTGAGGACATTTTTGTATGATAAAGCTTGAGATTTGATTCAAGGCCTGTTATTGGCAAATGATTATGATTCGAACAAGATATTTAGATACAGAAGTTGAAAAACTTCTAGTTGTTCATCTCTTTATTTAGAATGATAAAATTTCCCTATTAATCAAATGAACATGTTACATGTTGACCTAATATTTATCAATTATAAATTGGTATACAATTACATAAAAGTTATAAGTGGTGAAAGGAGGTATCAAACAGAGATAATTTACATAAAAGATTAAAACTAGACATGCCTACATTGCATGAAAAGACAATACTAATGCATGATCTCATATATTGACAATTTCTACTTCATCTCATTTTTTGAAATTTTACATTTTCTCTCCTTTCATTCAGTATAAAATGGGTTCCTTAGCCCTAGGTATTAATTTTGATAGTAAAATGAAACATTAGAACTAACCCTTTACTTTGGGCTTAAATCTAAGGAATTACATTTTGAACTCTTAATGAAACAGAATCCATAATAGGATGTCTATAACCACTATATTTCATACCAATGATGCGTATCTCAAGAACTTGTTAAACTCATTAATAAAATCTCTATTAATCTATCGTGAATAACACCTTGCACTATCATCCATTGTAACATTTCATTTCATGCTTATGAATATAAAGAGATATATTACAATGGATGATAGAGCAAGGTGTTATTCACCATAGATTAATAGAGATTTTATTAATGAGTTTAACAAGTTCTTGATATATTCCAAATTTTTGTAGAAATATTTCATAATTTTCTTACTTTAAATATTAGGGTGATTTAGTGGAATTGATTTAGTGTAGGATTTTAATCATTCTGTGTGATTTGAGAACTTAGACATCATAATATAAAAGTGGGAAGTAGGGTATAGGCTAGGAAAAAACAACTAAAATCTTTACCAATAGACACCATGCCTTCCACTATTTTATTTGATATATCATAAGTTAGTATTATGGTGAGATGTCTCTTATCAATTAGTATAAGGAGTCGTGGACTCTCATTCTTGATTAGTTTTTCTAATGTCTTATTGACACTATCATCTATTCATTACACATTCCTAATTTCTAAACACATTAACACTGTGTTAGGAATTGATTATATTAACCTACAACTAGGGAGTGTACTCAAATTAGAAGATAATCACTATGCTTAATTTGAAAATCCGAGGTATTGCAAATCATTGCAAGAAAATGATTATATTACATTTTACCTCATGTAATATCTAAGTGTTTAAATGTTTATTTGTTATGTACATCTCAACATACTTTAAGTTGTTATCACGAGAATGAGAAGTAATTTCAATTATTTTGAAGTTTAAGTACCACTAAATAGTTGGTAGGTACATCTAAAAACTACTAATGCACCTGCTCATGAAAAGTACAACCTCGGGCCATCATCTATGTTAATTTTATATTTCTCTTTTCTTGAATTCTAATGAAATTTTAAATATTTTTCTTTCCATTTTTTAAAATCTCTTTTGCGTTTGAATATATGGAGAAGTACAAAAGAAGAATTTGTTTAAACTTCATTTTGGCAAGGATTCAATTTGTATTTAGTTACACTATAAATATAGTTTTTTCTCACTTAGTCTTTAACATCTATTCTTTAGGAGGCATGACTAATTACTAAGCCACTTTCTAATTTTCCAATGATACTAACAATGGATCACTAAAATTGGAATGTTATTCAAAGAACAAGTTAAAGTTGCACTTCAAGTTGTTTACAAGGATGAATCTCATCAAATAATATGAAGTTATACTTGATGTTGCAGAGGTACACCGAAGTAACTTTCATTAATGAGTTCGAACATGGTGACTTAATTTCTTTCAAATTATCAATAGTGGTTTTGTTTCACTTTTTGAATTTTCATATTTGATATAATTGCGTTGTCAAGGGCGAATCTAGGAATTTTATATTGGGTGTGGCCAAAGAATTAAGTAAACAAAATATAAATATGAATAAGTAAAGAAAATGAATAAATAATCCTAAAAAAATCATTACGTGGATCTTTATTAACATAGACACCATTGACACGGATAATTATAAAAAAAATGACCCTAACTACATAGGAATTTTTGGCATCACAAATTGTGATCGGCGTTCCTTCATTTCATAAAAATCATCTATAATGTCATCAACTTCAAAATATCGAGAAAATTCTTTCTCGATATATGTAATCAAATAATTTGCAAGAAAGTCATGTTCCATAGCGTAGTCTTAACGAGACTCGTGGCCAAAAATGCACGTTCCGTTGTTGCAGTTGAAACGGGAAGAGTTAACACTAGGCGAATCAAACTATCAACAAGGGGATAAATTGTATCTTTTCTTATTTTCTCCAAAACTTGGCATAACTCAGAAATTGTGGATGCCCTTTGCAGCTCAATATTTATATGAATGTCAGATCATAATGCTCCAGTTGAGACATAAAACACAAATTCTCTTATCCATCGAAGTCATTAGGATAGAATTTTTTTGCAAGTTTAAAAATATCATAAATGTTGAATGACTTATAAGAATCATAAGTGTTAAGTGTTGTGCTCCGAATAGGCAATTCTATCACATCTTCAATAAATCTATGATTCAATTCTTGTATTTGAGAGTCTAATGCAGCAGTAAACACTTCAAACCAAAAATGATGCTCAATTATAATGTCCCTTTCCTGAGATCTACCCCGACCACCACTACAACGAGCACTCACATTAGGAATTTCTATCTTACATTTTTCCCAAAATGATTTCACTTTATCAAATAAAGGATTCCACCCATCTTCTCTCAACTTTTGCATAAGAGATTTTATTGTTGATACCAAATGCATTGCATTCACTATATCATGGGATTTATGTTCTAAGGATTGGCAAAGATCATCTCTAATACCCATGATCTCTCTCAATAGATGTAAGGTAAATATGAATATAAAAGAAGTGATCAAATCATCATAACTTGTTCCATCGACAATAACATTTTGAAGACTAGACAAGTTGCATTAAACAAAGATATCAAGCTATGAAGAGATCCCAAATGAGAGCTCCATCGGGTATCTCTGGCCCATTTTAAAGTGCTAATTTGATTTAAATGTTTACCGGATTCAACTTCTTCAATGGCAAGTTTTTTTGCAATTTCTTCCGCTTGCGCAATTTTTAATTGATCATTCTATTTATAAGAGGAACCAATTGCATTAACAATGAAGGGTAAATAATTAAAAAATTGATGAACGGTAAAACCTCTTTTGAAGAAACCACAAGTGCTAATTGCAGACGATGAGCAAGTTATTAAATATAGTATGCAAAAGGACACTCATTTAAAAAAAAGGGGCTTGCAACCCATTCCATTCTCCACGCATATTACTAGCACCATCATATCCTTGACCTTTCATATTCAGTATATTAAGATTATTATTAGAAAGGATATGTGATATTTCTTTCATCAAAGTCAATGACATGGTATCACCTACATGAATCAAATCAAAAATTATTCCCGTATAAATCCATTTTATCGACAAACCTGAGAACAATGGGCATTTGCTCCCTTTTTGCTTCATCCCGGGACTTGTCCACAATAATACAAAATTTAGCATCATTAATTTCTTCCCGAATGATCTCCCGAATTTTCTTTGCATAGATTTGTAAAATTTCCTTTTGAATCGCATGAGAAATGTATATAGCATTTTGAGGAGCTCAATCTAAGACCACTACAGCAACCTCCTCACTATAGGATGCCAAAAGTTTTATCAATTCAATAAAATTTCCCCAATTTATCGACTCTTTCCGTTCATCAAGGCCTCTAAAAGCACAAGATTGAAATGTGAGACATTTAACTGCATCTATTGAAGTCTTTAATTTCAATCTATTGTTTTTCACAATTTCAAAAGATTGTTTTTCAATAATCTTCTCAATATGTTGCGATTGGTTAATGAGATCATGACAATACTCCATAGCATTCTTGTGCAACGAATTTGGATCTTTACCAACATGATTTAAAAGAGCACAATTGACACCATAATTAACTTTATTCCATGAACGAAATCCCTCCACCGTGAGTGCTTTAGACCCATGGGCGACCCGATGCTTTGGTAAAAAGAAAGCAAGGAAGATAATAAATCCCATCAGTAGTTGGATAATATTCCAACCAATTTGGAAACATTTTGAACCAAGAATCTTTAAATCGACGAGGATGTTTATGTTCATTAAATGGGTATTGGTAAAGAAGATGTTGATATGTACCGGCTTTAATATAAGCTCGTCGAAGTTCATCATGATGATTATATGGATACTCCCATATTTGTTGGCGTAATTCAAGATCACGTTCAAAAAAATTTGGATCTTTTTCAATCGAGCTGATATTGGAAACCTTGGAGGGTCGTTGTTCAGCTTCGACATTAGAGGAAGATTGTTCATTAGAAATCGGTGAACTAACATCTAAACTTTCAACACCACCTTTCTTGAAAAATGCATCACTAGTTGTTCTCTTGACCTTGACTAACTGTCAAAATTTTAAAACATAAAGAAATGATTTTAAACTACAATTACAGAAATGAGGATTTTAAATTAAAACTTAAATCCTATATTCAAAATATTTAATTTAATAAAATCCCCATATATAGATGTGTAATTGTTAGAATAAAACACAATATCACATATATGAAATTATATTAAAAAACTGTTTAATGTTACAATTTCAATTTTAATTTCCACTCTCTAACAAAGATTACCAAGACTATTACAATTTCAATTTTAAAATTTTCTAATACTCTTGTTCAAACCATACCATACTCCATCAAATAGTCATTGTAAAATAATATAAAATATAAGCATGGGATGGGACTTGACAAATAACTACAAAAGATAGCCATCGGATTTCCCCAACTTTGTATTTTATAAACTGTTACAATATACTTTTTGTTATATAAAATTGTAACTAACAAAAAAAAGGAGAACAAAAAAAAGTACCTCATAAAACCAACTCAAATATTCTACTTTCCCACTGTGGTTAAATTTTGGTGTTGTTTAGCTTCTTTGAATTTGGGTTTTTGCAGCAGCCTAGCAGGTGGTTTCTCTTTTGAATTTATTTGGTTGGTAAAAGTTAAAAGCGGAAACCATTCTATTGACTTTTGTTGTTATATATTAACCTAGACTTTAAAATGTATTTTTTGTCCATTGGTTGAGTTGTGGCCAAAACAGACGTGACTTTTGAAGGGGCATATTAAAAAATATATAACACCTATAAAAAAAACGTGTTGCTATAGAAAGTTTGAAAATATTTGCATGGGCCAAGCCCCCTCCCCCCCCCCCCCCCCTCGTCCATCTGCATCTATGCATTTATATTTTCATGCATTTTATGTTCCGTATGCTTCTTTCCCTTTTATGCTTATTCTTCCTCAACATTCAAATAGTTATGCACTACCAAATGAAGAGACATGATAACCTAGTCTTCTAAGTGGTTAGTCATTCTTTTGTAGGGTAAGCACACACTAAGGTGTCCATTTAATACTTATATGTTGTGCCTTTAGATCTTCTTATCCATGTTTAAGGTAAAATGGTGATCAAATAGCAAGTCCCCTATTAAAAATTGTACTTTTTTTATTCAAAATAATAATGGTACGTTATTTTCTTCACATTTATCAATCATAACTTTTGACTAACTGTCATTTCTTTTCTTCACATTTATCGGTGACATACACTCGCAGACAATGCTCTTATTTGGTGTTTGAATAAAGGTATTAGTAGGATATATTCTTAAAATGTTGAATTTTATATTTATCCTTTATCGAATGAGGCCTCATGTTGTCTTCAAGGTTCTTGATTATTTGGTTTTTAATTAATTAATTTATTTTATGCATGAGGATTACTATGATTGACGTTCTTTATAAGGTATTTTCTTTTTACCCTGCATATTATGACGATATTTATGTGTTTAGTAAGGTGGATGTGGTACAATGGTAGCTATTGAGACCTCTCATTAGAGCTTCAGATCCTCAACGTTGAACGCCAAGTAAGTTTTTTATACACCGGTTTTCAAACAACATCGACTTTAAAAGAATTCAATTATCACAATTATGAAACCATAGGATTTTTTTGCTATTTTTAATCTCTCTTTATCTAATTTTATTCTTGGTGAGGTTAATTTTCTACATTCTGATGGTTTGAATATTAAGGCTTTTCCTCCCCACCCCCACTCCAGTTTAAACTGAGTTATTTATCGATTTTTTATACACCAATTTTCAAACAACATCTACTTGAAAACAATTCATTTGTCAAAATTATGGAACCGTAGGGTTTTTTTTCTATTTTTAATCTCTCTTTATCTAATTTTATTCTTGGTGAGGTTAATTTTCTACATTCCGATGGTTTGAATATTAAGGCATTTCCTCCCCACCCCCACTCCAGTTGAAACTGCATTATTTATCAAAGTTTAATGGGTCTATTGTATTGTTGTTTAATTATCTAAAGCTCAAACTATTGTAAGTTTGCGTATTAGTGGAAAACAGTGTACTCATCTCTACAAAGCATTTTTCAATTATTTGCGATCGGCTACATGAATCTTATTTTTCATTTTCCCTTAAAATCCACATCATATCATATCATTATTTATAATATCCTACCATGTCAATTTGGGTCAACCTCTACCCATATCGTTACCATCAATACTAACTAAATCATTATTTCTTACGAAGCATCTATTGATTTACGTTTAACATGTTCAAAGCAACCAACACTGGTTTTCTCTCAAATTATCCTGTATAGGAGATACTTTTACCGTTTTACGAATTTATTCATTTCTAATTTATTAGTGTAGAACAGTGTAATACCAATAATTAGACTAAAATCGTTTTTACAAGTTAAAAAGGGTAGAGACAGAAAGAGGGGGCGGGGATTTTTTTTTATAATAGGTCGTTAATTGTCACAGACTAGAATAGGTAGTGCCTTGATTACCAATATATATTTTTTGGGTGTTGTTATAGACATGAATAAATACTAAAAAATTGCAAATTGATCCTAATTTTTTTATAAGATTGAATATCTTCACCACTATTTTAGTTAGTATTTATGGTTTTCGATTTGTAGTATCTTTTGGGATGTCATACTTTGTTGTCATAGGGAGAGGGTAATTTTTTGGAACTTATATTATTGTTAGATGTTATTTAATTTATATTTCCATTTGGGATGTCTCCCAATGCACAACAATATAAATATACTCACTAACTTGGTGCTTCTTTTCCTCACTCACCCTGAAAGTGAAAGTGGGTATGTTCATGTTTTCTTAATTGGTAAGTGTATATATCTGTAGTGGTTTAATGCAAGTTTGACCATGAAGCGTCCATTCCTTATCACTTATAAATATAAGGATAATCCATACATCCTTTCATGGAAGGGAATAATAATGATGTGAGGATTCTTTTCCTTTTATACAAATATGTTGGTCTTACTATGATTATCAATCTTAGTCAATATAATCTTCTATTTTCATCAATTTCACATATTTACATGCTGAACTTTTTTTATGCAGAAGAAACTTTGATATTAATACAAGTACTTAGAAGTGTCATGGTTCAACAAATGGTCTTGAAGAAGCTCTACAGTTTATTTTCGAATTATACCGACAACAGAAACACCATTTATGAAAATGGTCATAACTGCCTCCTTAAAAGTCCAAATGACATGATTCAAAGCTCATTGGAAATCTAATGTATATACCTTTAAATTGGTATATGTATGACCTTTTAATTAAATGTACACAAAGAGTGGCATGCATTTTAAGTGACGCCTAACTTATTGGTAAATTAGTTTTGAGTCCAAGGGTCTAGTCTTTTAGTTTTCTAACTTCTAGTTTATTCGACGTTCTATTTAATATATCTTAACACCCATTGCTGGAGAGTTGTTCCAAGAACCTATATAAGGGCTGAGGATGTATGAAACAATGATAATTTGATTTGATATTATAAACAAACATTTTTATAAGAAGCGAAGTTTTCTTATTTTGCTCTTAACCTTTTGGTGGATTCCAATTGGGGACGAGTGTTGCTCCCTCTCTTCAGTGGATTCCTTAAAGTTTGAGTGGGTTACTTGTGTTATATATTTCTCTTTCATTATCCTTAAAGTTTGAGTGGGTTACCTCAGTTAACACTTGTGTTATATATTTCTCTTTTATTATCCAATTTCAGATTGGTATCAGAGACTTGTTTTTGATGGCCAGCAACTATCATCATGGCCCAAATATTGGTGCACCGGTATGTGAAAGACTTACGTGACATTAAACTAGATGAATTCAGGGGACATGTGAAAAACTCTTACAACATTTAGTACGCTTTGAATCTCAGGAATGTGATGGATCGTAGTAGTTATAATGAATTTCCACATGATGAAGAGGAAATTAACGCCATTTATAATGCTCATGACCATGCATTGGAATAAGAGGCTCCTTTGAAACGTATATGTGGAAGGAACCAACCCTATCACTATGCTTATATAAAATTTAGGATCCAAGAATTTAATGGTCAAATCTAAAGTGATGAATTCATTGATTGGATCAACACCGTGGAGAGAATCTTCTACTACTATGAAATTCTAGATATCGAAAAAGTGAAATTAGTTGCCATAAAGTTGAAGAAGCATACCTCAACTTGGTGGGAACACTTAAAGAAGCAACATGAATGTGAAGGTAAAAGAATAATTGTAACTTGGAAGAAGATGAAAAAGGAGTTAAAAATATTTTTTCCTAGTCATTACGTACAAGATGCTTTTCTTAAGATTCACAATTTCATAAAAATTAGTTGTCCATGGAGGAGTATTCATGAATACTTGATCATATCATGATGCGATGTGTATTATTCGAGTTAGAGGATCGAATAATTGCTCATTATCTTAGTGGTTTAAGGACTCATATTTTAAATGTTGTTCAATTGCAACCATATTGGACTTATAATAATGTGTTCATTTGTCTCTAAAGGTGGATAAGCAACTCAAGGAGAAAAGTAGTGTTCGAAGTTAGAGTCACGATGGAGGTTATAATCAGGGCGTACTTCTATTTCCAAGCCTTCGAAGACATCTTTTAAGCTACCTTCGAAGAATGATATAAACGGCAAATCAATTCAGCAAGGATCTTCAAATTGAAATTCTCACAATTATTTAAATGTCACGACTTTGGGCATATTGCATCTGAATATCCAAATCAAAAGATTATTTCATTAGTGGAGGTGGACGGCAATGAAGATGTGGAAAAAAAATTATAGTGATGAAGATGAAAGTGAGGGTGAAGTTTTATATGATGACAAAGGAGAACCATTTGTTGTTTGAAGAAGCTTATGTGTAGCCCACGTGGAGGATGATCAATGACTTCGAAATATTAATCTTCACACCCGTTGCATTTCTCATAGAGGAAAATAAAGAGAGCTTCGAAGTCCCACCTAACTTACAACCTTTTTGTAACAACCCTCACTTTTGAGAACCTATTTTATATTTATTTACTATGCGAAGTAATTATATAAAATGCTGGAATATGGCGAGTTAAAAGTTAATATTTACTAAATTGTTGCATATTTACTGTATGTGTAAGTAAATCTCACCATGTTGTGTTTTATAGTGTCATATAATTTAAATGACATTTATGGTTTAAAATGAAACTAAAACTTGAAATTAGTTACAAAATTTCCAAATGATAATTTGGAGGGCGTAGTTAGTCCCGAAATGTGCGAGATAGTCGAAATAAGTGCCATATTGTATTTTTATGTTCCAGGCACTTTTGACTGGTTATAGCTTGAATGCGTATTGGGAGTCATTTTAATGTGGTATTAACCATTTAAGTTAGGAATTTAGACTTAAGGCACGATTTAAGTCTTTCATTTCATTTATTTCCCTTATGTGTATTTGCTAAACCTAGAGAGAAAGAGAGAAAAACATAACTTTGGAGAGAAAGAAGAAAAGAGAGAGATTCAAGATTGGAGATTGTTGCTACTACAAGAAAATCTGAGATTTGAACACCAAGGCAAGTTTTCTACTTGCTAATATATGGTTTAAGATGAATAAATGGTATTAATTGTTGTGGATTGGTTATGGTTTAATAATTTTTGGGTTTTAAATGGATTTGTAGGTTTTGAACCCTTGAAAGTTCATTTAGATGTTTATTGGGGTTATTTATGGTTGCTAGATGTATTTATGAGTAGTTGATTGTGTTAAATGATCTTGGTTTGGGTAGATTTTAGTTGGGGGAATTTAGGAGTCCAAGACTCCATAACCAAACTTGGCCAATTCGCAGGGGTGAATCGATTCAGCCAGGGAGAATCGATTCGCTCAAGGGGCAGCTTATGTAAGGACACAAATTTCCAATTGAGTCCTCTTATAGTTTTGGCTCAATTCCGGACAAAAACATTTATTCATAGGATTTTATTTAATTGTAATATTCAAGACCTATG
The DNA here is from genome assembly GCA_949130495.1 of Sambucus nigra. Taxonomy (NCBI): domain Eukaryota; kingdom Viridiplantae; phylum Streptophyta; class Magnoliopsida; order Dipsacales; family Adoxaceae; genus Sambucus; species Sambucus nigra. The sequence continues at coordinate 496,447,804 of OX422214.1, forward strand.
AAGTGTTTGTTGAAGACGTAGCGGCAAAGAGTATAAAGCATCATCAACATGCCGTAGTTTATGTGCCTCGTTTGTACGTCATCAACTTAGGTTCCATGCTCCCAAGGTATGAATGTATTTATATGTATATAGGAGCTTGGAACAATTTGTATTGGGTGTTAGGTTAATAAAAACTGCATTTTATTTTTTTGGAAAGTATCAATTAGAAACTTAAAAATGAGTATATAAAAGTTTATAAAAGTTTCTGGGCCAAAAATCGAATTTTACAAACTTTCTGGAAGTTTGTTAGAAATGTCGTTCGAACGAGTTTTTTCGTTCGAACCAGATTTCGTTCGAACGAGTTTTGTCGTTCGAACCAGGTTCGTTCGAACGAGTTTGCCAACGACCCTTATCTGCTCAGTCGTTCGATATGTCGTTCGATATGTCGTTCGAACGAGTTTTCGTTCTAACGAGATATCTAACGAGATTCTAACGAGCCCAGGCTGGTTGCTCGTTAGAAGTCTCGTTCGAACGAGAGTCAAGTTCGTTCGAACGAGTCGTCAGGAGGGAACGGTTTTCAGCAGTTTTTGACAGTTTTTTCCCCACTTCTCCACTTGGTTTTCAACCAACTTTTTCATGCATTATCATGTGCGGGAAACACATTTTCCAAGATAACTTTTCCAACTTAGTTTATCTCCTAGAGAGAGTTTGAGAGCAAAAATATTTTTAGGAAAATGTTCATGTTTTGAGTGTAATTCTTTCAAGAAAAATTTCATACACTCTAGTTTACACCCAATTGTTTATCCAAGCTTCTATATAAATATCAATTGCTTGGAGATTGTTTTGGCACCGGTTTTTCTCTACACCGAATTGAAGAGAAGTTTGTTTCATTTCTACCCATTTGGAGGAAGGCTCCATGTTAGGGTGACGGTGTGCCTAATTGCCCGATCGATGAATTTCGAAACCACGGTGGAGCTCCGTTGGTTATCCGCTAATTGGAGGTTGATACAAGAAGGAGCATCACGGCTTGAGAGGGTTCGAGTTTAGGAAGTAAGTCTTTTGTCTTGTATTTTGTAATACCATTTTTAGTGGATTTGAGGCTAGGGTCGTCCCGAGGTTTTTTCCCGTTAGTGGGTTTTTCCTCGTACATCGCGGTGTTGTGTGACTTTGTTTATTTTATCTTGCTCATCATTTAGAACGCATGCTTTAGGTTTAATTCAAGATAAAATTGGGTTTAATTATCACACTCATTTAATTTGGGACTTAAATTAAATATTGGGTAAAATTGGTTTATTCAAGTCTCTTGCATTAATTTGGTTTTGCATAATTTTGGATATAATTGTTAATCATGACTTAGGCAAATTCTAGGACTTGAATTTTGTTTTAATTTGTTTTGTAAGATATTAAAACCCGGCCTTGTTATTTTGTTGAACCATCACTTGTATTCAACGCTTCCGCATTTGTTTTAAAAAGGAAATTAAATATTTTATAATTGAGATTATTATTGATACCCCCCGGGGATTATCTTTTTCAAATTGGTATCAGAGCCAAAAACGATAAATTATTTCGTTAAAGATCCTTTACTTTTTGGCTAAATATGGATTTTTCCCCATTTTCAAAATTTCCTATTTTTGATGGTTCTAACTACGCGTATTGGAAAGCGCGAATGAAATCGGCACTTAAATCTATCGATGAACGTGTTTGGATGTCTGTTGTTAACGGTTGGACCCCACCAACAAATTTAATTGAAAATGTACATGTTCCCAAACCCGTTGATAGATGGACTGAAAATGAGTTTAAGCTAGCAAACTTTAATTCCTGAGGTTTAAATGCCTTGTTTAGCGCTGTCGCACCGGATGAATTCCGACGTATTATGACGTGTGAAACCGCTAAATAAGCTTGGGATATTTTACAATTAACTCATGAAGGAATGAGTGTCGTTAAAGCTTCTAAACTCCAAAACCTCACTACTCAATTTGAAACTATCAAAATGGATGAAAAAGAAACATTTGATAAATTTTATGCTAGACTTTCTGATATTGTTAATTCATCCTTTAACTTGGGAGAGAAAATACCTGACGACCGTGTAGTAAAGAAAATTTTAAGGTCCCTACCCGATAGATTTATTCCAAAGGTGACCGTTTTAAATTCTTTACCCACTTTAGCCTCTACGAAATTAGAAGAGCTAGTAGGTGATTTACAAACCTATGAACTAGATATGTTTCCCTCTAAAATTGAAAAGAAAATTGAAAAGGGCGTTGCTTTAAAAGCCCGCAAAGAGGTTAAACAAGTAGTAGAGAGCGATAGTGATAGTGACTCGGAAGATATGGCTTTGTTTGCTCGTAAATTTAGAAAATTTCTTAAATTTAACAAAGATAAAGTTAAAAATGATTTTAAGAAATTTGAATCTTCTAAACATGATAAAAACGAGAAGATTTCTAAATCCGATAAGATCCCTAAACCATGTAATGAAAATATTGATAGGGACGAGTCTAATAAATGTTTTGGTTGTGAAGGTTATGGCCATAGGGCTTTTGAGTGCCCCACTAAACTAAGGAAAGAGGGTAAACGACCCATTTCATATAATATGACCCTTAGTGATAGTGATAAGGAAGAGAAGCCCGAATCCCCCACTAAGAAAAATTTTGTGGCTTTTATGGCACATGTGAGTGATAATGAGAACTCATCGGATGATGAAATTATAGCACATGCCACTTCCAAGGTCATTGTACATGATTCTCTTATTTTTGATGATAGTGAGAGTGAAAAAGAAGAAGAGAGTGAAAATGAAGATGAGGTTGATATGAGTGAACTTCAAAGTGCTTTTCATGAATTATATAAAGAATCTATTAAATTGAAAAGAGCTAATTTGAAGTTAGAAGCAAGTTTAAGAGAGAGTGTCAAGGTCATTGATGAAAGTGCCTTAATAGAAGATCTTAGGACACATGTGAGGACTCTTCAAGAGAAGCTTGAATATGTAGAAGGCGAGAGAGATAGCCTTAGGGGTTTAATGGAATCCTTGAAAAAGGAGCTTCTTGCTTTTGAAGAGCGTAATTCTTTACTAGAATCTAACATTGTTGAATTGGAAAATAAATTAAAAGATTCTAGTAATGTCAAATTTGATTTGGAATGTCGTTCAGAAAAACTAGATAAAATGTTAGGAACGGTCCAAATTAAAAATGACACTTTTGGTTTGGGCTTCAATTCTTGTAATGATTTTAACCCTAAAGTCAAAACCAATGTTTTAGGAGAATCTTCTAGGAATGCATTTAATGATCACTCCTCGGAAAAATCTTTTTGACATGCTCTTACTTGTACACATTGTGGTCGACAAGGTCATCTTAGGAAATTTTGTTTAGATCTTAAACGAATTCCTAGAAAATCCCATAGTAAAGTAACCACGATAGCTAACGTTCCTACACCCCAAGATAGTAATTCTTCATTAATTTGGGTTAGGAAATCCGACTTGGTTGCCTCACAAAATAGGGATTTTGATTCTCATTTACTTACACATGCTTCCTCCCTTGCTAAATCTAAAGGATGAATGTGTTAGTGTTTGCATACTTTAGCGTTTGTACTTCATGCTATATTCATATGCTAAATGTATGCTTGTTTAGTCATTTTCTAGTCATTGCCTTATTTCTATCACATGCTAGAAATTATGACTTGTTTATCTTTTTGTATTATATTTTGTGTTTGAATTGACTGCATAATATAAAAAGATTTTTGTTTATCATTTGTATTTTATTTATTTTATTTAAGCTTAATGAAAAATACAAATGATTTTTGTTTGTCCTTTGGAGTAAATATTTATTTTTGATTAAAAATGTTAAAAACTCAAAAAGATTTTGTTTTTGTGTGTATTTTTGTTTGACACACTTTATGTGGCATATATTTATGTTTGAATCCTATCGTTTACGCTTCCATGTGGCTAGAACTTTTGGTTTAGATTTTCAATCCTTAAAATGTTCTTTACCATGTTTTATATGGAGTAGTTGGATTTTGTATTGTTTAAATGGATTCTATTTCTATATGCCTCTATTCACACATGCACGAGCTCTTTTGAAATCTTAATGTCACATGTTATATTTGAGCTTTTTGAGGTGTTGTCCTATCAATCTAGTCATCTACATATCTATGACCTAGGAGGACTAGTGCATGTCAAAATCCGTTGCATGTGAGATTTGTGTGAAAAATGAAAACATGATAAATTAATATGTGCACGGGGAAGGCCTTCGAAAGGATGAATTAAATCCTTTGCGATAGTAAGCCACCGTTGATTGGATCTAAAAGAAATACGTGATCCAAAGGCCTAAAAACAGAATATTTGGCATTAAACAAAAAGCAATTGCCAAGGCCTATGTTTGTTTGATATATTCATTCAAAAACAAAAGAATATATAAGCTCATTGAGGGATAATTGGATGGTATATCAACGGTTTGCACAATGTCCGTTTATCCTAGTTGTCTTTAATGTCATGACTCTATTTGGTTTGTAGAATCATCATCATGCTAGGCTTGTATGCATTGTTTATGTTTGTTCATTGAGTTCAATCTTTATATTGTCACATGAGGTTATATTTAACTGTGATGAAGTTTACAATCAAATGAGAACTCCGTGAACGTTTCTTAAAGTGTTTGGGTCTAAATTTAATTGTTGCTTGTTCACACCCCTACACTTCCGTTTCCATATGACACATTTTTGCCATACGAGTGTGCAAACTTATTATATTTTGTGTCATGTGTGTGTTTATATCTATCTATATATGCACGTACTTATTTGTATATTTATAGTATATATATATATATATATATATATATATATATATATATATATATATATATATATATATATATGATATTTGTTTGTCTTTGCCTTGCTTTTATTGCCCATATGCTTTCATGTCGTTTCACTTTAAGCTTTCACATGTTGTTTATTAGTTCTTTATCCTTTGCCTATTCCTGAACAAAAAGGGGGAGAATGATGATAGGGGGAGAAATGGTATCTAATCCTATTATTATCGTATCTTAGTTTGGGGGGGATTTATCTTAGGGGGAGACGTCTTTCTAAGTAGGTCATGTGTTTAAAGGGAGAATTAATTTAGGGGACTAATTAATTAATTGCATTTAATACTTTGATATTCCCTATGCATTTGATGAGTTTGCTTAAGTGTGCAGGAATTATTCTATAGCGGCATCTTTCTATGGCAAAGCGTTTGATCCTTGGGTTGAGTCAAGATTGGGCGGGTTATGTTTTGAGTCTAGTAGAGCTTGACGGCCCTTTAGGATTTTTGTTTGGTTTTTGTCCCGGAATAGCCAAAGGGGGAGATTTGTAAGGACACAAATTTCCAATTGAGTCCTCTTATAGTTTTGGCTCAATTCCGGACAAAAACATTTATTCATAGGATTTTATTTAATTGTAATATTCAAGACCTATGAAGTGTTTGTTGAAGACGTAGCGGTAAAGAGTATAAAGCATCATCAACATGCTGTAGTTTATGTGCCTCGTTTGTACGTCATCAACTTAGGTTCCATGCTCCCAAGGTATGAATGTATTTATATGTATATAGGAGCTTGGAACAATTTGTATAGGGTGTTAGGTTAATAAAAAATGCATTTTATTTTTTTAGAAAGTATCAATTAGAAACTTAAAAATAAGTATATAAAAGTTTATAAAAGTTTCTGGGCCAAAAATCGAATTTTACAAACTTTCTGGAAGTTCGTTAGAAATGTCGTTCGAACGAGTTTTTTCGTTCGAACCAGATTTCGTTCGAACGAGTTTTGTCGTTCGAACCAGGTTCGTTCGAACGAGTTTGCCAACGACCCTTATCTGCTCAGTTGTTCGATATGTCGTTCGATATGTCGTTCGAACGAGTTTTCGTTCTAACGAGATATCTAACGAGATTCTAACGAGCCCAGGCTGGTCGCTCGTTAGAAGTCTCGTTCGAACGAGAGTCAAGTTCGTTCGAACGAGACGTCAGGCAGGAACGGTTTTCAGCAGTTTTTTACAGTTTTTTCCCCACTTCTCCACTTGGTTTTCAACCAACTTTTTCATGCATTATCATGCACGGGAAACACATTTTCCAAGATAACTTTTCCAACTTAGTTTATCTCCTAGAGAGAGTTTGAGAGCAAAAATATTTTTAGGAAAATGTTCATGTTTTGAGTGTAATTCTTTCAAGAAAAATTTCATACACTCTAGTTTACACCCAATTGTTTATCCAAGCTTCTATACAAATATCAATTGCTTGGAGATTGTTTTGGCACCGATTTTTCTCTACACCGAATTGAAGAGAAGTTTGTTTCATTTCTACCCATTTGGAGAAAGGCTCCATGTTAGGGTGACGGTGTGCCTAATTGCCCGATCGATGAATTTCGAGACCACGGTGGAGCTCCGTTGGTTATCCGCTAATTGGAGGTTGATACAAGAAGGAGCATCACGGCTTGAGAGGGTTCGAGTTTAGGAAGTAAGTCTTTTGTCTTGTATTTTGTAATACCATTTTTAGTGGATTTGAGGTTAGGGCCGTCCCGAGGTTTTTTCCCGTTAGTGGGTTTTTCCTCGTACATCGCGGTGTTGTGTGACTTTGTTTATTTTATCTTGCTCATCATTTAGAACGCATGCTTTAGGTTTAATTCAAGATAAAATTGGGTTTAATTATCACACTCATTTAATTTGGGACTTAAATTAAATATTGTGTAAAATTGGTTTATTCAAGTCTCTTGCATTAATTTGGTTTTGCATAATTTTTGATATAATTGTTAATCATGACGTAGGCAAATTCTAGGACTTGAATTTTGTTTTAATTTGTTTTGTAAGATATTAAAACCCGGCCTTGTTATTTTGTTGAACCATCACTTGTATTCAACGCTTCCGCATTTGTTTTAAAAAGGAAATTAAATATTTTATAATTGAGATTATTATTGATACCCCCCGGGGATTATCTTTTTCAGCTTACAGGTCTGAATGGGACGAATCGATTCATCTTATCTGAATCAATTCGGAAATTATGCAGAAAGTCATGTTTCCTGATCGAATTGATTCGGCTGGTCCGAATCGATTCACTATTCTGACCGAATCGATTCGGCCAAGCCGAATCGATTCGGAAATCCTGCATTTATGAGTGATTTTTCTTAGTTCAATTACAACCCTTTCCTTTAGGCTTAGGACCTAGGAACCTTCTTGTATGAAGTAAACATAGAGTCCTAGATTTTTATATGAGTTGGGTCACTACCCTACATTAGGAATGGCTTAAACGGGGCTTATTTCATGGGTGTACACATTGGGGTTAGGACATTTCTTTGCTTTAGTTAATTATTAGGAGTCTAGGAATTGTAAGCCAATACTTAGAGACTTTAGGGGCTCAATTGAGGTATAAAAAACCTCGTGACTTGTAGAAATATTGTGACCTCTTGGAGAATAATTCGGGACTTAGTATACGATGAATACTAATGAGAATATTCAATGATTATGGTTTCGAATAAAATGAAACATACATATGAAAAATGGAAATAAAAATGAGATTTAAATGGTAAATGCTAATTTACTTAAACACACCTCTCTAAATGCTATCATAAGGGAAGTTCGCGCATGAGGTGATGTCCCCTGACTAGTGAACACAAGGAGACTATAGTCCTCGGCCATATGATGGATTGTTATAAGTTTTATTCTGCGCTAGTAAGGTAATTCTAGGTGTGGTTATGTCTCACTCGCAGGAATATGGCCACTTACCGACGTTGCGTTAGGTGCCCTAGTTGTCTTGTTGACAGGCTCTGGAAGATGATAGTCATTTAGGGGCGCACCCAGTGGGAAAACTCGGAGGGGCGATCTTAGAATCATTATATGTATATGTATATAACACTTCTAATTCAAGTGGGACTTGATGTATGAGAAATGCCACAAAGAGGATAAAGAATGGAAAAATGAAATGAAATGGTGAATAATGATTTAGACTTTTAATAAATGATGTCTAATTTTAGCCCCTTGCATAACTAAATAAAAGTTATAATCATTTAAATTGTCTTATTATGCTTTGAGATTATGTTGTTAGATTCTCATCTTTATCATTCATGATCAACTATTCATAATTGTCATGCTTTTTATTAATCTGGTGATCATATAAAACCGAGCCCTGACCCGTTCATTTTTCTTGTTGTACATGAATTCTGTATCCACTCAGGTGCTCTGCTGCAAGGGCGCCCGTTCTGATTTTCCTACTCTGGTGCTTCTGAGGAGCCGTAATACTTTGCTGATATTACGGGATATGTTGTTAGACGCCTTCATTTTTTTGTATTCTAATTACGATTGGGTCTTTCACTCGGGCGTGAGGCCCAAACTTTTGTAACTGTCTAATGAATGTATTAAGTAAATTATTAAACCGTTGTAATATGTTGTATGTACCTGTTGCCCAACAACATATTCGGTCCTCTTATTGTATTCTTGTTGTGGATGTAATATATGTTCTTGGGATTCCACTTTCTTTTTAAATTGGGTTGTTAAAATTATTCCTTAACTTAAAATAAAACAAAAATTTTGGCAACCCGTTTTCTGAATTATTGGGTGGTTTCCCCGTATACTTATTATATTATTTTGATGCTGAGAATGATTCCATACATGATTCCTTATATTGGAGTATCGGGCTAGCCACCCCATATTTTGGTGAGCGAGTTGTCACACTTTGCTCGATAAATTTTATGATGTGGTGCTAAAGGAAATTTCATCCCGCCTTCTATTGATGAGAGTCAACACTGCATTGCTCTCGTCCCATGTTCTATGCTTCTAGTAGCCTACCGAATATATCCTAAAAAATTTGAAGATGTTTAAAAGAAAATTAATGATTTACTGGAGAAAGGTTTGATTATAGAGAACATGAGTTCGTGTGTTATCTCGGCATTACTAGTTCCTAAGAAAGATGGATCTTAGAAGATGTGTGTTGATAGTGGGGCAGTGAATAAAATTACCATTAAGTATCATTTTCCTATTCCTCGACTCGATGAGACCAACTTTGTGGGGATGTAATCTTTTCAAAAATTAATCTTCGAAGTGGGTTGTTACAACCCTCGATTCTGAGAGACTCATTTTATACTAATTTTACCGCATAAGGTAATTATATAAAATGTGGGAACTGGAGTAAACATTAATTTAACGAATTGAAAGTTAATATTTACTAGATTGATGTATATTTACTGTATGTGAAAGTAAATATCATGAAGTTGCATGTTTATAGTGTCATGTATTTAAAATGACATTTAGGTTTAAATAAGATTGGAATTCGAAATGATTTATAAAAATTTCCGGATGCCAGTTTAGAGGGTGTAGTTAGTCTCGGAAGGTGCGAGACAGTCAAAATAAGTGCCATATTGTAGTTTTATATTTCGGGCACTTTTACCTGGTTTTAGCTTATATGCATATTTGCGAGTCATTTTGATGTGGTATTAACCACTGAAGTTGGGAGAATTATGTTAAGCCACAATTTTGGTCTGGCCCCTCATTTCATTTCCTCATTTTATGTCTTAAAACATAGAGAGAAAAGGAGAGAAAGAAAGAAGAAGAGAAAAGAGGAGAAAGAAGAGAAAAAATGAAGATTGAAGATGGATTGATGCTCCTACTTAAAGAAATCTGATATTTCCTACATCAAGGCAAGTTTTCTACTTGCTAATATGTGATTTAAGTTGAATAAATTGTATGATATTTATGTATATTCATTTTGGAGATCAAAAATGGAATTTATGGGAATTAAACCATAATCTTAGTTTTGAAAAAAAAAATTGTGGATTATAATGGTTATTAATCATGTAGGATAAATGTTGGGTAGATAAATGTTGTTGGTTGTGGGTAAAATTGAAGAGATTGGAGGTTTGGGAGAATTAGGGCTCATAACCCTTAAGACAAGTTAGGCAAATCTGCAGAACCGAATCGATTCGGCCTGAACGAATCGATTCACCCTGGCCGAATCGATTCGCCTTGAAATAGTTTCCAGGTCTGGGTCGACCGAACCGATTCGGATGGTCCGAATCGATTTGGCAATTATGCAAAAAGTCAGGTTTTCTTGACCGAATCGATTCGGATGGTCCGAATCGATTCGCTTTCCTGAGCCCAAATGGATTCGGAAGCTCTGCATTTTTAAGTAATTTTGTTAGTTTAGTTCCAATTCTTTTTCTTTACGTCTAGGGCCTAGGAATCTTCTTTAATGAAGTAAACTAAGTGTCCTAGAGTTGTAATTGAGTTAGTACTTTCCCTACACTAGGAATGGGTCATGTGGGGACTTTTTCGGGGATATGCCAATTGATGTTAGCGCATTCTCTTCTAGTTAATTATTATGAAACTAGGATTTCTTAGAGTTATGTTTGGGAGACTTTTGGAGCTCAATGGAGCGACATTAATCTTGATGGGTTATAATAACACCATAAAAGTAAGTTGGGAGAATAAATTGAAAGTTCATTCATTCCTTGAGGTATGTTAGTATTGGGGTTTTTAAAATAACACCCTAAAATGTTTGGAGTTAATTAAGAGTTTACTTACTCCTTTGAGGTTGTAGCAACGATATAATTTATCGTATGGCTCCGGATAATAAGTTATATTATTTACAAGAAGTAAATAGAAATGGTTTCGGATAAAATGAAACATATACATGGAAATGAAACGAAATGGAAATGGTATTGATGTTAGTAAATGATAATTTACTTAATCATAAAACTGGTAAATGATAATTTACTTGATTTTGAAAATGATAAATAAAATGGTTTAAACACACCTCTTTAAATGACATCATAAGGGAAGTCCGCGCGCGAGGTGATGCCCCTGACAAATTAACACAGGGTGGATATAGTCCACAGGCCATGTGAGCGCTTATGGTTGTATATTTTTCTGCGATGGGTAGGAGATTCCAGGTGTGGTCTTGACTACCCCGCAGGCACATGGCCGCTTCCCGACGTGTTGCGATATAGGTGCCCAGGTTGTCTTATGATAGGCCCTGGAAGATGATGGTCATTTAGGGGCGCGCACAGTGGGAAAACCCGGACGAGCGGTCTTAGAATTCGTTATATGTATATAAATATAACAGTTCCTAATCAAGTGGGACTTGATGTATTTGATATGCCATAAAGAGCATGATGAAGTGCCACAAAGAGCACATATAAATGCCACAAAGAGCATTTGAAAATGATTATTTTCCTGATAAGGAAAGGATTTTTACAAAATGTAAAACCGAGATAAAAATGCCACAAAGAGCATAACATTGTGATTTTTCATATATTTCCTGTTAAGGACAAAGATATATGAGATAATTGGTACCCATGATAAGTTTTCAGATTAATGTTATTTGTTTTATCTTCCTGCTTAGTTATATTTTAAATTGTGTAGTTGGATAGTTATATCTCTCATCATGATTCATCATTCATAACTGTCATACTCTTTATTCATCTGGTAATCATATAGAACCGGGCCCTGACCCATTTACATTTCTTGTTGCATATGCATCTTGTCTCCGCTCAGGTACTCCGCCGTAAGGATGCCTGATTTGAATTCCTAACCCGATGTCCTCGGCGATCCGTGATGCATTGCGGGTATTACGGGATACATTTGGTATAGACGTTTTCATTTTTGCATTCTAGTTAAGATCAGGTCTTTTACTCGGGCGAAAGGCCCACGCTTTTGTAATTGTTTAATGTAATTTATTATATAAATTTATTGAAATTGTGTAACAATGATGTATGTATCAGCGGACCGATAGCACATTCGGTCCTCTTACTTGTCACTTTTCATTATAGTAATATATATACATCCCTTAGGTTTCCCCTATCTTTTCAGGTTTTGGGTTGTTTAAATTCTTTCTTTATCTTTAAAACAAAATTTTTGGCAACCCGTTTTCTGAAATTTTCGGTGGTTATCCTGGATACTTTATATTTTGTTATGATGTTGAGAATGATTCCATCTATGATTCTGTTATATTGGAGTATTGGGATGGCCACCCCTTATTTTGGTGAGCGGGTTTTCACAGATGGTATCAGAGCATCAGGTTCTAGAGTCCTTAGGAATCTGTGTGGATGCCTTAAGTTTTCAGTGTTGCTTTTGATTTGACATAAAGCCTTAGGATTAAGATCGTTGATTTCTCTAGTGAGATCTCGCTCTTCTGCCATGAGGTAGAACTTATATAATCTTGTGCGCATTCGTGTGAGAACAGTAGGTCGATTGAAGAAGGGCGTCATGAGAAGGATTTTTGGGAACTGTAAATTTTGGCCGGGAATGGGGACCGCTAGCACTTCCTTGTCTTGCTACTACGACTACTAATTACAGTTGATGTAGTTTTCCAAAGTACCGTGAGAAGTAGAAAAGTGGTACTAAGCTTGAGATTACAAGCGATGTTAAATTGAAGAGGTGAAACACCCTGAAGTAGGATGGAGGAAAAATCCTTCACCCATTGGAGTAGTGTTGAGATGGTGAAAATGTGATCACCATATTCGTGGGTGCTGGAAGTTTGTCCCATAGATAAGCCCGGTGGATACTTGCAATGGCGAGTTTCTCTGGGATAACTGGATTGAGGAGAAGGTGGATTCTCAAATGTTACCAAAATGCTCGGTTAAAGATCGATGGTGAATAAAGTGTTGTACGGTTAGGGATACCGTGCACCATAAAATGATAGGTTCCAGAACAAGTGTCGCTAACACTTTTGAAGGAACTGTGTTAATGAAAACCCTATAGTGGATATTTTCTATCCGCCCTGGGGAGGACTCATTGAAATAAGGAAGAGGAGGCCGAGAGCATGTCCTATTTTACTGATAAAGTAAGAGGGACTGCGTGGGTAATTGTCGTTGGCCAGAGTCGGAATAGTGGCGATGATGTGGAGCGTAGAACCGCTCATTTTAAACTTTTTTGAGTGGAGAACGAGGGCAAGAGTAAAGTTCCTGGTTTTGGGAGTTACTGAAAATAATGTTGGTTCGTAGAAGGATCGAATATGGAGTCTGAGAGCCATTAGTATTGACCCGAAGTGCTTGGCTTAAATTGTTGGTGGGAATTCCACCTTATTAGTGGGTGGTGTATTCCTTAGGATACGATTTAGTAGTATTGTATATACTATAGATTCGGGTGTGTAAATTGAGATTGTAGTAGTATTGATGCGATTATAGAAGAGTAATTATATAACTTCCGTGGTATGGAAGTTTTATCTTTTCTTCACTCGTTATGAAGCGAGTGATGATATTTTAAATGTATATGTGTCATATGTGTTACTTTATTTGAGTGTTTTATTACTTGTTTGCATTGTATGTGGATGTTATGACTTATCTCCACGACCAACAAGGTTAAGTAGTAATGCATAGGAGGGGTTCCTTGTTTGGATTCCGCTTTTGCGGGACGCTCCACGTGTGAACCTTAACGACGTTGGGAGTGGAGAGATGCCATTTTTTCCTTTCTCTTATTTTATGTATGGAATGCGAGTAAAGATATTTTGGTTAGTTTGGAGTGATAGCATACAACTAAATTTACGAGGCTATTACACTTTTAGTTCAAAATGGAACTAGTTATTTTATAATTTCTCTCCTAGATACGGGTTGAGATTTTATAAAGGTGGATCTAGGTGGGTAGGAGATTTTTGTTATTTGTTTAGTTATCTTGTGTGACTGTATGATTATTTGTTTTTTTTGCTTATGCTTGTTACACTTTATCTCCATGATCAGCTAGTTAAGTAGGCATGTGTCGGAGGGGTTCCTTGTTTGGATTTCTCTTTGCGAGACACTCCGCCGCATGAACACTTAACGATGCTGTGAGTGGAGAGGCGCTACTCTTTTTCTTTCTTTCTTTTTATTATGTTGTGGAGAGTTGGATTGAAGGTTTTAGACGAGAATCATGTAGAAGAGTGATTAAGGGCTATTGAAGTGTGAGATAGAAGCACTGTATGTAGTTCTCTCCTCTGATCGATGTGAGGGAGACTAAGATACGAAGTCGGATTGAGACTTCGGGATTGTGCCTTGATAAGAAGGCCATGTTCTTATAAGGGGGATATGTATCTAAAAGACTCCACAGGAAGTGAATGTCTGATCAGTTAAGATATTTAAAAGATGCTATTGTAAGAAGGATTGTAAATTAGAATTGTACCGATCCCGATCATGTGCCTTAGACTGTCACATCTTAATGACCAACGATGCGAGGTAGTAGTGTAACGGGAAGGTTCCTTGTTTGGATTTCACTTCGGCGAGACGTCCCACGCATGAAACCGAGCGAATTGTCGGAATTTGAGATAGGTCTTGGACACTAGGGATATATTTAGTATTATCTATCTGCGACTTAGGTAGGATGTATACTTGTAGATCGACCTTAAGTTTATTAAAACATAAGGCCCTTAGGGCCGGTGATGTGGATTTAGGAAGGCAGTAAGGAGTTGACCACGAATGAGTTGTGGGTTAACTCTATGTGGGATTAGATCCCTAGGAACGAGATTTATGGGGTCTCGAGAGGTTTGGGTGGTTTTGGCCGAAGAAGATAAGGCCCTTCTTAGATGTGTTGCTACGTGGCGACTTTACTTACGGGGAGTTAAGGGACGGATTGACCTTCATTCCTGAGCTCATGATAGTGATCTCGAGAGTGGGTTTAATGATTAAGTCTCTGCCAGGAGCGAGAAGTATTAATACTGGAGCATGGACTCATCGTCTATGCGTCTCACATGTTTAAACTTGTGGGAAGTATTATCCCACGCTTGAATTTAAAATTCATTGCTGTGGAAATTACCTTAAAGAAATGGAGGCACTACTTCCTGGGCAGGGAGAATTTAGTCTTTCTGGCGAAGCAACAAGTTGTTGCAATAGGTCGTGGGAGAAATCGAGTTAGTGCTCGAATTTCAGAAGAACTAGTGATTGGGTATTTTTCTCATTCGCTAAGGAAATGCAATTGGGGTAGTAGATGCATCGAGTAAGAAACTCGTCGGAGATATTTGTGTTGGCATGGAAGGCCAAATGAAACGAGCATGACTCAAAAGATTCTGTAGCGAGAGCATTCCGATCTATGATTGACCATTTCACCTACTCGTGCGAAGAAGAGTATCGGTGGAATGAAGAAGGGTATATTCATAGACGGTTGTATTGAAGTGCCGAAACCGTTATGGTCATGATCCTATTTGAGAAAGTTGTTGATCGTTTGACCAGACTGTTGCATTCCCGTCCATTATGGATGGACTAGATGTAGAAGAGTACGCCCCATTCTTGATAGAGGAATGGTAGAACTGTGGGAGGTGCCTATTAAATAAGGTGGACTGAGACGGGATATTCATGTCAAAATTTTGGCTAAAGTTCCATGAAGAAATGGGAACTATATGGAAATAGCATGTATCCTATCGCTCTAAAGTGGATGGATGTATGGAAGGAATTTGACTTAATGCCGAGAGGCATACCTGGAATGTGCGCCTTAGGACACATAGCTATTGAGAGCATAACGGCATGGAGGGAAATTCCCGTACAAACATTAGGATTTGAATGGCCTTATGGATCATTTCCTAAGGATTGGAACCGTAAGTGGCATAGTGTAGTCGGTTGAGTAATTCGCATAATCGTAGGATGGAACCAACGGGTAATATGTTCCTTGGACTTGGAGTGGTCTCGGAACATTTCATTAAAGATTTGGCGTTTGAGCCATGCACCATGTTGGGACACGTCAATGCGAAGAAAAGTTGAGTAGTGTTGGGGTTAAACCAATTAGAGTTGGTATAAACATCCCCGAGGAGGGAGTTAAGCGATCTATGCCGAGATGTGAGGGTATCTTCTTCCGTTTTTAAAGACGGTAGAATCGATAGTTAGGGAAGAACGTTCTGTGCTTTGCTAGAGCACAAATGATGTAGGCTGAGATCGATAAAGTCGACCTTAGTCCAGATCCATTTAGGATGACTGTGATAACGAGGGGTTTGTTTAGGATGGTAGAATCCTAGTTTAGAGTAGTATACCCTTTAGGAGATTTGGGTATGCCCGAATTTTGGGGGAAAAATTCCCTCTTAAGGGGGGAGTATGTAACAACCATCGATTCTGGGAGACTCATTTTATACTAATTTTATCGCATAAGGTAATTATATAAAATGTGGGAACTGTAGTAAATATTAATTTAACGAATTGAAAGTTATTATTTACTAGATTGATGTATATTTACTGTATGTGAAAGTAAATATCATGAAGTTGCATGTTTATAGTGTCATGTATTTAAAATGACATTTAGGTTTAAATAAGATTGGAATTCGAAATGATTTATAAAAATTTCCGGATGCCAGTTTAGAGGGTGTAGTTAGTCTCGGAAGGTGCGAGACAGTCAAAATAGGTTCCATATTGTAGTTTTGTATTTCGGGCACTTTTACCTGGTTTTAGCTTATATGCGTATTTGCGAGTCATTTTGATGTGGTATTAACCACTTAAGTTGGGAGAATTATGTTAAGCCACGATTTTGGTCTTGCCCCTTATTTCATTTCCTCATTTTATGTCTTAAAACATAGAGAGAAAAGGAGAGAAAGAAAGAAGAAGAGAAAAGAGGAGAAAGAAGAGAAAAAATGATGATTGAAGATGGATTGATGCTGCTACTCAAAGAAATCTGATATTTCCTACATCAAGGTAAGTTTTCTACTTGCTAATATGTGATTTAAGTTGAATAAATTGTATGATATTTATGTATATTCATTTTGGAGATCAAAAATGGAATTTATGGGAATTAAACCATAATCTTAGTTTTGAAAAAAAAAATTGTGGATTATAATGGTTATTAATCATGTAGGATACATGTTGGGTAGATAATTGTTGTTGGTTGTGGGTAAAATTGAAGAGATTGGAGGTTTGGGAGAATTAGGGCTCATAACCCTTAAGACAAGTTAGGCAAATCTGCAGAACCGAATCGATTCGCCTTGAGACAGTTTCCAGGTCTGGGTCGACCGAACTGATTCGGATGGTCCGAATCGATTCTGAAATTATGTAGAAAGTCAGGTTTTCTTGACCGAATCGATTCGGATGGTCCGAATCGATTTGCTTTCCTGAGCCCAAATCGATTCGGCTAGGCCGAATCGATTCGGAAGCTCTGCATTTTTAAGTAACTTTGTTAGTTTAGTTCCAATTCTTTTTCTTTAAGCCTAGGGCCTAGGAATCTTCTTTAATGAAGTAAACTAAGTGTCCTAGAGTTGTAATTGAGTTAGTACTTTCCCTACACTAGGAATGGGTCATGTGGGGACTTTTTCGGGGATATGCCAATTGATGTTAGCGCATTCTCTTCTAGTTAATTATTATGA
This sequence comes from Sambucus nigra, assembly GCA_949130495.1. Classification (NCBI taxonomy): domain Eukaryota; kingdom Viridiplantae; phylum Streptophyta; class Magnoliopsida; order Dipsacales; family Adoxaceae; genus Sambucus; species Sambucus nigra. Next base: position 496,465,022 of record OX422214.1, read on the forward strand.
AACTAGGATTTCCTAGAGTTATGTTTGGGAGACTTTTGGAGATCAATGGAGCGACATTAATCTTGATGGGTTATAATAACACCATAAAAGTAAGTTGGGAGAATAAATTGAAAGTTCATTCATTCCTTGAGGTATGTTAGTATTGGGGTTTTTAAAATAACACCCTAAAATGTTTGGAGTTAATTAAGAATTTACTTACTCCTTTGAGGTTGTAGCAACGATATAATTTATCGTATGACTCAGGATAATAAGTTATATTATTTACAAGAAGTAAATATAAATGGTTTTGGATAAAATGAAACATATACATGGAAATGAAACGAAATGGAAATGGTATTGATGTTAGTAAATGATAATTTACTTAATCATGAAACTGGTAAATGATAATTTACTTGATTTTGAAAATGATAAATAAAATGGTTTAAACACACCTCTCTAAATGACATCATAAGGGAAGTCCGCGCGCGAGGTGATGCCCCCTGACAAATTAACACAGGGTGGATATAGTCCACAGGCCATGTGAGCGCTTATTGTTGTATATTTTTCTGCGATGGGTAGGAGATTCCGGGTGTGGTCTTGACTACCCCGCAGGCACGTGGACGCTTCCCGACGTCTTGCGATATAGGTGCACAGGTTGTCTTATGATAGGCCCTGGAAGATGATGGTCATTTAGGGGCGCGCACAGTGGGGAAACCCGGACGGGCGGTCTTAGAATTCGTTATATGTATATAAATATAACAGTTCCTAATCAAGTGGGACTTGATGTATTTGATATGCCATAAAGAGCATGATGAAGTTCCACAAAGAGCACATATAAATGCCACAAAGAGCATTTGGAAATGATTATTTTCCTGATAAGGAAAGGATTTTTACAAAATGTAAAACTGAGATACAAATTCCATGAAGAGCATAACATTGTGATTTTTCATATATTTCTTGTTAAGGAAAAAGATATATGAGATAATTGGTACCCATGATAAGTTTTCAGATTAATGTTATTTGTTTTATCTTCCTGCTTAGTTATATTTTAAATTGTGTAGTTGGATAGTTATATCTCTCATCGTGATTCATCATTCATAACTGTCATACTCTTTATTCATCTGGTAATCATATAGAACCGGGCCCTGACCCGTTTACATTTCTTGTTGCATATGCATCTTGTCTCCGCTCAGGTACTCCGCCGCAAGGATGCCTTATTTGAATTCCCAACCTGATGTCCTCGGCGAGCCGTGATGCATTTCGGGTATTACAGGATACATTTGGTATAAACGTTTTCATTTTTGCATTCTAGTTAAGATCAGGACTTTTACTCGGGCGAAAGGCCCACACTTTTGTAATTGTTTAATGTAATGTATTATATAAATTTATTGAAATTTTTTAACAATGATGTATGTATCAGGGGATCGATAACACATTCGGTCCTCTTACTTGTCACTTGTCATTATAGTAATATATACATCCCTCAGGTTTCCCCTATCTTTTCAGGTTTTGGGTTGTTTAAATTCTTTCTTTATCTTTAAAACAAAATTTTTGGCAAACCGTTTTTTGAAATTTTGGGTGGTTATCCTGGACACTTTATATTTTGTTATGATGTTGAGAATGATTCAATCTATGATTCCGTTATATTGGAGTGTTGGGCTGGCCACCCCTTATTTTGGTGAGCGGGTTGTCACATGGGTATCATCAAAGATTAATTTGATGACATTCTTATGGCTAACAAAGAGCAAAATCAACATTTTGATCATCTTCAAAAGGTTTTTGATGTATTGAGTGAGTAGAAATTAAATTGAAGAAGTGTGACTTCTTGAAAAATAGTTTAGTATTCTTAGGTTATGTTGTCTCAAGTGATGGTGTGAAGGTTGATCCAAACAAAGTGGAGGCAATTATTGTTGGTATTCAATTATTTATGCGAAACTTCTTATTTGGGTGATAAGTTTTCAAACTATATCACACCCACGCATACATTCTCTCAAAGAAAATAACTAATAAAGAGAACAAGTATTTTTAGAGATAAAATGTTTTTAGAGATAAAATGTTTTTCTTTTCTTGTTATTGCTTATAACAAACAACATGCTACAAAACACACACAATCACACATTAAGTGGAACAACTAAAATAACATAATTAATTATGGAAATATTAATCTAACCCATTAGAAAAAGCAACGGAGGAAATGAATTAACACCTAAACCACTTAAAAGAAAGAAATATTAAAAATCATGAAAGTGGTCTTTGTGGATTATCACTTCACATAGTGCTTATGTAGTGCATAGTCAGGTTTACCACTAATTATCATAGTGCAAGAGACACTTGATTTGTGTTTATTCCAACATTCACCCCTCAAATCAAGAGTCCTTCATCCCAAGCATTACACGTAGGTTTCTGAAATAATCAATTGGGAGAGGGTTCGCAGGGATATCTGTTATCTGCTCCGTGGTGTAATAATACACAAGTTCAATTGTCTTTTACTTCATATGATGCCTTAGAAAATGTAACCTAATGTCAATATGCTTGCTCCTTCCATGTTGTACTAGATTCTTTGCAAGCTTGATTGTAGACTTATTATCCACATGAATCATTGTATATTCTTTTTATAAGTGATTCAATGACTTCAACATATTTCTCAACCAAATTCCTTTACAAACAATTGAACAAGTTATCACATACTCAGCTTCACATGATGATAATTTTGAAACTGTATGTCTATTCGATGGCCAAGATAAAGTTGTTGAACTAAGGTAGAACATGTACCCTGTAGTGGTTTTCACCTCATCTCGATAACCTCCCCAATCACTATCTAAATACCTTACTAGATTTTCATCTTCTCCATAAGCATAAAAAAGTCCAGGGTTAAGAGCGCCTTTATTATACCTTAGTATGCTCTTAGTAGCTAGACGATGAGTTATCTTGGTGTTTCTATGTAACTACACACAATTCCAACTACATATAAAATTCCAAGTCGTATCATTGTCAAGTACCTCAAGCTTCCAACTATAATTTTGATCAAAGTAGAGTTAACAAACTATCCTTCTCCTTCTTTTGATAACTTGAGGCCTATAGTGTAAGGCCTTAGAACATGATTAGGAAGATTAATTACATGATTAAGTATAAGTTATTAGTTATTAGTTGTAAATTGTTCATGTGTGTTAAACATGTTAATTATCATGTTTAGGGGATGCATGTTCATGTGATATATATGTGGTTAATATTAGATGCTAATCGAGCTTATGATCGGGGATAACATGTTTAGAGCATATGACTAGTTATGTGGTTAAATGAATCATAAAATATGTTTCTAATGCATGATTATGTTTATAAAGTAAATTAGGGTGTTGATGCGAAATTGGCAATGTTTGGTCACAAAATGTGAAAGTTTTGAGATTTTCGGTAAATTGCTACTTTCTGTTCGAAGCCCAAATTAAGAGTACTAGTTTATGATTTTGGGAAAACAAAAATTATGAAAGTTGTATATGTATAAGTTATATACGCGTAGACACAAGTTGTTACCAAAGCAACGTATATATGTATTGTAAAAAATATTGCATCAATTTATGGAGATTTTTTTGCAATAAAAAATGTCATTTAGTGGCGAATTTAAATTGCTAAGAAAGTTGTTCCATACAAATTTAAGATCAAATGTAAAGATTTTTTTTCCACGAAACAACCCTTTGGATGGCGATTCTTTGGTTTGCTACAAGAAATAATCTTTTGGTGCTAAACTATCAACTATGGGTGGCAATTTAATATTTAAAAATCGTTCAATAGAATTTTAAGTTCAATTGTGGCGATTTGTTTTGCCACGAAATGTTACTTTTGGCGGTGAATTTTTATTTTGCTACAAAAAATAAACTTTTAGTGTCAAACTATCAACTATTAGTGGCAATTTAATCTTTATTAGATGCAAAAAAAAAAATTCCACCTAAAGCGATGTTTTGGTGGCGAAGTGATTTTGTCTCTAAAAAGTCAAATTTTAGTGGCGATTTAATAAATTGCTACGAAAACAATCTGCAGAACACCTTTAGTGGCGATAGCATGACGAAATTTTTTTGCCACTAAAAGATTTGGTGGTGAATTTTTTATAATTAGGTGCAAAAAGTTATGTCACTAAAAATCAATTTTCTTGTAGTGTATGCTAGACGCATCAGATGTTTCCCAATCATCTTGTTATCTATATTGCATTTGGTTTCTGGAGATAGGATACGATTAATATTGCACCTAGGTGAGAGGTGAGGAGATTATCCTATGCGAGTGACGATGGGAGACACTTACTTAAATTTACTGTAATCTTGTATTGCAATTTCAGTAAGTTAATTCTTACACACTCTCTGACCCAAATTAAAAGGTTTTTGTAGACAAGGATAGCGGGACTAAAGGAATATCAAACTTGTTGTCACGTATTGCTTCTCGAAGATCGATTTATTGATTCTAGTTTAGGCTGCTACTTCTTCCTATCTTTATTTATTTAGGATTATTTTATGGGCATAAGCCCGAAGTCATTTAGTTTTATTAGTCGAGATGTTATAATTATGTTAGATTTTATTTTGTTGAACGTGGATGTTGGATTTACTATTATCTCATGTTTATTAATTCAATTCAGTTTTAAATTAAAATGTGGTTTAAAATATAAATGTTTATTCTCGGTCGATGCTAAGAATGATATAAATTGACAAGCAAGCTCCATCTTCGGCGTATCATGTCTGGCCAATCTTTACATGAGAAAATGGGGGTTATTACATTTGGATACTCTAATCCACATATCGTTAAATAATAGGAGAGATTCGTGCATTTTTAATAGTATGTGTAAGAAACTATATCCCATTTACAAGTAATAATTTGTGAACATTTGATCACAATAATCATTATGGATCTTCATATCACAAATCAATATAAATTATATGAGTTTCAGTTTGTACACTTTCAATTAAAACTCCATGTTTGATTGTGATATATTTTCTTTGAAACTTTAGGTCCAAAAAATTTAGGGACTTCAAATACTAAAATTAGAACATAGAAAAGTACAAGTTCCAAAGTTGAATAATTATGGTGTAGGTCTTAATATCGTATGATTTGGTAACTTCAGGTCATAGCTAAAAATGGTTATATGAGAAGAGGACTCAAAATTTAAATGTAATAATTTGTAAGCTTATAAGATCAAACTAAAATATAGCCATTTTTATATTTTAAGGCAATTAGTTCCCATATATCTTAAAACCTAGGGAGGAAAAAAAAGTAAAATAATTTGTAAGCTTATAAGACCAAACTAAAATACCTTAAAACATGGCGAAAAGAAAAGGTAATATTATAGGATGTAGTTTAATTATTGATTACTAATTAATAATTCTCATATTTTTATAGACCTGATCAGAAGCTAAGCTGATTCATTCTTATATATAAAATACAATGAAGAAGAAGTATAAAACTTTCTAATATTTAGATCCGGTTTTGAGGGGAGGCCAGGGAGGCGGCCGCCTCGGGCCCCGATATTCAACACATTTTAGGCACCCCAAAATTTTATCTGTGTATTTAAATTTAGAGCGTCATTTTTCAATTGTCACACAAATAATTTATTAAAAACTGAAGGGACAAACATTTAAACTTGTAAACTACTGAAAATCAAGTCGGCATCTTTTCGATTAAAAAACCCATAAGTTATAATTTAATTAAAAACCTCTTGTTTAATATGGATCCCAGTTCAAGAATTTGCCTTGGCGCTAAAATCTCGGGATTGGCCCTGCTAATATGTAATAAAGGACCAAAAGAAAACAATTGATGCTTTATAAATAGAGAGGAACAAAATAAGCATCAACTATGGTGACTCTTAAATTTTTAAATTCAAATATGTGAGGGACAACGAAGATGTAGTCTATGAAATTGACAGTAGAAAAGGTAACAACATGTACTTATTTGTCTTCAGTGAAGAAAAGAAAAGAACCAAAAATTACCATCACTTGTTGTTATCCATGGCGAGGAGGCAATCCTCTTTCTTTTTATTATATTAATCTCTTGTGTTATAGCATGTTGTGAAAAATAAAGGATTTTTTTTTAGAGAGAGAGCAAATGTTTCATTCAAGTAGTATATCCATACTTGTATTTTCTTTATTTATAATATGAATTCAGGTATCTTGAAATACTTTTTCATTCATATGCTAGATAAAAGTGAACATGCACCCATATACATATTTTATAACCAAAAAAATTATTTTTATATGGTCTAAAAAAGGCAAAAGAAGGTTTATGGCTCTGTCACTTGTCACATTGATTTATACAAACAATTTATATATTTTGCTCAATTAAAAATATGTATTTTTTTATTTTTGTTTGAATAACAGAAGAAGATGCATTGACATTTTTATTATATGATTTTACAGAGGTTGAAATTTCATACACTTATTTGTGATAAATTTGACAAATTGTTATTTACAAATATTTATTTAGTTTTTGCTAAACTTTGCATGAAATGTTGGTGAACAAATAAAAAATAAGATATACAAATACGATATTTGCCAACACTATAAAAGCCAAGAGAAACTATTTGTATCATAAATATTGTACAAATATGAGAGAGAGACAAGGGAATAAAGGGTATAAATTTATGGGGAGATAAATAGGATTTGGTACAAAAGATTGTTAGATGCATTTTACAATGGTCTTTAATGCTAACACCAGTGTATATATATTTATATATATAATGAACAGACGTATATAAAAAATCAAATTCTAATTATGTTGTAATGAGTTACAAACGTATATATTAACATACATAACAACACATAAAGACATTTCTTTTCATGCAAGTCATATTGATGCATTAAGAAAAAGAGTAATGTTGTAATTTAATCAAATCTATGAAAATAAAAAATAAAAATAAAAATAAAAAATTTGCCCGACTGCTTAAGACTTTAAAAACAAAAAGTTCTAATATCACTTACCACATCAATTTGTAAAAGAAATCGTATAAAAAATGGTAAGAGTGCATTTTTTTGTGTGTTTTTGTTTGTCCTTAACAGTTATGTTCCTTATTATTATATTTTAGAATTTTCTCCCCACGATGTGAGCATGGTCTTTAATTGGCTAACATTGATGTCAATTTCTATATAAGCCAGAGAAGCTTTAATCTTTGATGATCCTACTGGACTTATTTTACAGTTACCTATAGATATAATATATATTGAATGGTTTATTTATAACTTACCGATGTTTTACTAATGTAATGATTCTAATATATAAGCCAGAGAAGCTATAATCTTGGATGATCCAGCTTACCGTATTTTACATACAATACATATTAAATGATTTTTTTGGAATTTACACTGTTTTGCTAAAGTAATGATTTGACGTATATGTTACTTTATATGGACTATTGAAAATTTTTGTTTTATTTTTTTTAACATAATTTATGTTTTAAATTTTTTTCTTATCTTGTCAAATATATATATATATATATATATATATATATATATATATAATAATCTCATATGCATCGATGTTTCTCATTACATAATGATTGATTTTGCAGTAATAAAGAATCTCGATTCAAGGTTAATTATTAACTTCCATGACAAGGCACATAAATTCACTTTAAGGCACGTAAAAATAAAATTAAAACCGTACTTTATTTAAACTTATATTTGGTTGTAATGCTTTAGGCACTACAATATCTAAGAAAACAAGATTCCAAAAGGTTATTAAAGTGCCAAAATAAAACTAGAAATAACATTACAAAGTTCAAAACCAAATATAAACCCAAATTACCAAGCCATTAGAGAAGAAGTAGTATCAATAGTCAGTAAGGAGCCTTCTCTTTTTGCAGTTGGCCTTGAAGAAAGCATGACTGAGTTTTTTTATTTTCTCTCTCATTCCAAAATCGGGTAGCTTCTCCATCATTTTTTTGTTCTCTTCTAGAATCTCTACCTCGTTGGTTAATCCCATCTCCTAAAATTGTAATTTAAAACAAAATAATTATACTAATGAAACATGTCGTACAATAATGCTATAATTAGATATTACCCCTCTATTTTTCATAGATTAGACTTGACCACCCACATGTGTATTGACTTTCTTGTACCTTATGCATATGATGTTTATGTCTATTTTTCTAAAAAGAGGATGGTTATGTCATTGCTACATTTCTTGGGGGGTAAAGTAAAAAAAACACAATAAATTAAAATGACTTCCAAAAACATATATTCGGTAAACTTTTATTAGAGAGAAAGGAAATGAATGAAAAATAATAATGTATCTAATGACATTTCGAAAGAATATTAACATGCAGGCAGGATAATACCTTAACATTATCAATGAGAGACTTCATACTCTTGATCTTCCTATAAGGCCACCTCATAATATTCAGCTTTCTACATCTTTTCTTCAACGTGGTCGATCCCACCTTCAATTCTTTGGCTGCTTGAGTTATTGGAACATTAAAATACTTTTGGATCTCATGCAATTCTAATGGAGATATTCTCGATCTTTTGTTTTGTCGACTATGATTTTCGTTTTTGTTTGAAATAATATAGTTTTTAGGATCAATCATATAAGTTCCTTCATCAGTGAAATAGACCAAAATTTCAGTATTCATCAACAGTTCTTGCTTGGTATCAAGAATAAGGTCTTGACTAGTAGATGAAAAATTGTCATCCCACAAGCTACGCAAATCACCCGTACCGATATTCTCGAAATCAGTGAATTCCAATTGGGGAATGAAATTGTCTTGTTGTGAAAATTGGTACTGATTTTGATTGTTTTGTTGCAAAAATTTGTATTGATCATAATCAACGGGAATTTGATGATTTAGTTGTGAAAATTGATGTTGATCATAATCAAAGGGAATTTGTTTATTTTGTTGTGGAAATAGGTATTGATCAAAGTTGAAAGGATCACCAAAAGGACTATAATCCAAGTTATTAGCGACTGTGGAGTACTTCTCCAATTTTCTGTACAAAAGAAAAAATGTACACAACATATAAGGTTAGTTTGTATAGAATGGATACAAAACTAAAGAATGTACACAACATATAAGGTTAGTTTGTACATAATGGAGACAAAACTAAAGATCTTTAGTAAGTATGAGATTACCCTTGGGACTTTTCTTCTAAATATAACCAATCAAAGTCATACTGATTCTCCATCCCTGAAAAGGTAAGTTGGTCATAATCCATTCTTCAAAAAAAAGGAATTAGATGAAGGAAAGAGGGGATGAAACAACATATAAGTTTGGATTGGGTTTGTTCATAAGCTTTGGAGTTACAAAACATTGTGGCAAATTTAATTGTATTTAACATTTAGAAAATGACAACTAAGACGGGAATTACATCTTGGATGCTAGATATCTAGGGAGAAATTACAAAGGTGACATAAATAATAGCTATTCACGCATTAATTGATGCACACATGCATTGCACGTGTAACCAACGTGAGAAGTTTATGTATGAGGCATATTTACAAACAATAATTTGATTAAGGGCATTAGTAATAAACTCCAAAATTCGAAAACGAATAATCACCCCCAGAAATTTGTAGTTGAGCTCTTAAAATTTATTGTAGAATAATTTGAAGTCCATAGTGTCATATTAAGGCAGCGTTATATAACAAGGGATTGTCGTATTATAATTTTAGTCATATTTAAAAATATTCCCATCATATTTGTTACACACATGTCAAAATTACAGTTTGATAAGGGATTAAAATATTAGATAACATTATATCTAATATCAAATACACATGCGCACGTATGCAAATAGTTCATCGAACTTTTTTAATACACGTTTATTCGAAGCCTTTTTATTTTGCGCCAAAAATTCCTTCACTAAGCCAAAAAAGTTTTACCATTCCGCTAGCGCGGACCTTTAAAGATAAGAGAATAAGGGACTTTTTGGTACAAAATAAAAGGGTTGGACTAAATGTGCATTAAAAAATGTTTGAGGGACTTTTTGGTATTTGATCCTTTAATAATTGATAACTAATCTATAATTTCTATATTTTTATAGACCTAATAAGAAGTTAAGCTGGTTCATTCATACATATAAATTACAACGAAGAACAAGCATAAAACATTCTAATAAGTAGTAAAGGACCAAAAACAAACAAAATAAGAACCAACTCTGTTGTTTTTAAAAAATTTAAATTCAAATATTTGATTAACAATGAAGATGCAGTACATGAAATTGACATGTACTTACCTATTTTGAGTGCGGAAAAGGAACAAAACCAAGAAATACGAAAATTTATTATTACGAGTGGCAAGGAGGCAATCCTCTTTCTTTTTATTATATTGATCTCTTGTGTTATATATAACACTAGTTGTAAACCCGCGTGATGCGCGTACGTTACACATATATATATATATATATATATATATATATATATATATATATATATATATATATATATATATATATATTTATTTAGTTCCTAACTTAAGTGATTACACATATTATGATATTAAAAATGACAAAAAAAATAGAACATTATGTAAATGAAAATGAGCCCAAAAGATTCAATTTCATTCAATGAAATTAAGCACATCTATCTAATATACTCCCTCAATCCTTATTAGTCTTTAACTGATTATCATGAACGAATTATGATAAAAATTAAATTGTACGACCATTTCGTGGTAAAAAAAATAAAAAATAAAAAGAACTCAAAAGCACGGTTGTTTAACATCAATTGCTATATCAACTATTTTCTTGTAAAATGACTATATTATTTCATGTATACTTGAAAATTTGCAGAAATAGTCAATCTCAAATAGCGCCTTCGATTATATATGTAGTCAAACATAATACATATTATATATACTTTGGCAACTCAAGAACCTTTTTTTCTTTTTGAAAAATATATAGCACTAAGACAAAAATTGGATTATTAATGCAAATAAAGACAAATGATATTAACAATATTCAAAAAGATAAAAATGTGCATAGGGTGCCATAAAAAAGCATAGTAAACTGTTAATTAAAAAGAGATTCATAAACAATAACTAACATGGGCACAAACTTAAAATGAGCCTCATATTTTTCTTTTTACCCGAAAACATTGGGCTATGAACATTATCACATTTGAGGGTATTTTGGTGAAAATAATAATGTCACAAATAATTAAGGGATCTAAATCATTTCGTCTCATTTTTAAAGATTCATTTGTATCCACTCTCATGTCTTTATTTTTTTTTAATTATTGGTCGTATTGTACCATGTATGGGATAAGTGTATTCTTTGGGGGAAAAAGCGGGGATGTCACATAGCAGTTATGGGCGGTTTGAGATGGATATGAAACTTAATATATTTTCCAAAATAAATGAGAGTGAAGCTCCACAAATCTTCAGAGATTAAATTAAAGTCAAAAAAACTAAATAATCGAAACTCATTCTTGTATATACCTAGATCTAAAAATCCAAAACACTTAAAACCAAATCAAGCATATATTTTGAAATACTCAAAGTCATAGCATTGAAACGTCAATTTTAAAACCATTAAAATAAAGTATTGTATATATTTTCCCTACATCATTAAGAAAAAATAGAGTATTTCAACTAACAATCACCTTCGCAATATTATTACATATTTTTTAAGAAAATTTGAAATTAAAATCCTAATAATGAACTATATGGAATGACTTATTTTTTATATATATAAATGATGCTCACGTGGAGCATTTGATTAAAAAAATGGAGAATGGTTAAGCCCAAAATCCAACACCTACAGACCAAATCAAAACCCACACCGCTGACCCCAAAATCGATTTCAATTAGGGGTGTAAGCGGTACGGTTTGGTCGGTAAATAGTAGATACCAATACCAAAACCAAACTCTAGATGGTAAAACCAAACCGTACCAGTTTACCACCCGGTACACCAAAATCAATACCAAAACCAAACCGGCCGGTAATTCGGTTTTTTCGGTAATTTCAGTTTTTTCTGGTTTCGTTTTTTTCTAGTTTCATCTGGTTTCGGTAAATTTTGGTTTTTTCTGGTTTCGGGTTTCGAGTTTTTCTGGTTTTGGTAAAAAACACTAAAAGCCCCAAAAAACCAAAAACAAAACCAACAAGCTTTTTTAAATATTAAAACCAAAACCAAAACCAACTTTTTTCTGGTTTAGGTAAATTCGATATGGTAATTTTGGTAAATTCGGTACGGTACGATAATTTCGGAACGGTTTTTTCTAGTTTTGGAAAATTCGGTACGGTACGATAATTTCGGTACGATCTTTTATGGTTTCCGTAAATTCGGTACGGTAATTTCGGTAAATCGGTTTTTTAAATATTAAAACCAAAACCAACCCACTTTTTTGCGGTAATTTCGGTTTCGGTAAGATCGGTTTTTGGTATTTTAATATATGAAACCAAAACCATTTTTTTTCGGACCAAAACGGTACGGTACGGTAAAAACCAGTACCGCTTCCACCCCTAATTTCAATCATCCTCTAACCAAATCTATCTCCTACCGACCACCTTCAAAGGCGAAAACTCGATCCCGACGATAATCAGACCCAAGCTCTCCATAACAAAGCTCTGACTGACCCGCAACCATACCCATGGCAACCCGACCCCCCACAGCCATACTTGAACCCACTACCCAGACCACCATCTACACTCAAATCCAGCCTAATTCCATAACCCGGAACCACCAGCTCTCAACCCCGGCTTCTAAATCCATGGAACCCGCTACCCATCTCCTCCAACCTAAGCTTCTCCTAAACCCAATTCAAACCATCCTTTAGCCACCTTAACTATCACAACAGGTTGAGGAATCTAAAAATGTTATAAATAACCACACATCAGACCCGTGTAAACTCACCTTCCACACCAATCACCGGTGGGTCCTTAGTTGCTTCCATTTTCAATCGGAGAATTTACTGACAATAGAAATCGTTTGTCTCTTGAACGCACCATAATTTACAAAATAGGGGTGTTGTTTTACATTGACGGGTGGCTGATTTATAAGGTGGTAGAACAGAAACAGTTCTTTGGACTTCAACAAAGGGAGATAAAGTGTTTGTTATAAAAGAAATGAAAGGGTGTAGGGGTGTTGTTTAACGTTTATGGGTGAATAATTTATAAGGTGGAAGAACATAAAATGATTTATAACGTTTATGGGTGAATGATTTATGTGAACGTTTATGATAAATGGTCCTTTGGACTTCAACAGATTGAGATAAAGGGTTTGTTACTAAAGAAATAAAAAGGGTGTAATTTTATTGCAGACGAAACAATTTAGAAAACGAAAGGGTTGTATTTGAAGAGTGAATAAGGAAGAAGAATTGGAAGAGAGATGAACTAAAGAGGAGAGATATAATTATTGTATAACAAAGTTTAATGAAAAATTGTGGTGACACATGGCATTTTGTGGGATGTTAAAAATGTTATAAATAAAAAATGTTAAAAAATAAAAAACTATTTTTTATTTTAAAAAATATTATACATAATTTATAAAAATAATAAAATAATTATGTATACGTGGTTAAAAATACGGTACGTAGTTTAAAAAGTACTTTACATAAGTTATTTGAAAAGATATTGTACGTAATTTGTTAAAAAATTGAAAAGGAAACAAACAGGTGGAGAAACCAAAGGGACAGGAAGAATGAGAAAAGCCTCCGAGCAAAGCTTACACATGATAGATATGTCTGACACGTAACACTCTCTCCGAATAAGGATCTCCTTTCCTCGGTGTAATACTCACCTATGGGTCCTTCCAACCAGCGAAATTCCAAACTCCTAACCTCGGTATCGCTAACTCTATCGAGCCTACATCCTACAATGTTACTATCTATGCGTTACCCTACCTAAGCGAAACTAATATAATCCTAAGTATGTCCCTAGTGCCCAAGGCCTCTCTTGAATCCCGACATTTGCTCGGTTTCGTGCGTGGGACGTCTCGCCAAGGCGAAATCCAAACAAGGAACCCTCCCGTTACACTACTCCCTCGCGTTGTTGGTCATCGAGATGTAACGGCCCAAGACACACCAGCGGGACATCCTAAATCTTGCTTATGCTAACCTACGAACGCATTTCTAGTATCTTATCCTTCCGCCCATACGGAAGGAAACCTAATCAATCGAAGTGCCCACTTTCTGTAGAAAGTGTCACGAACATAATACCCAATTGTATCTCCTCAAAATTTTCCTTTTCATTAAGGCTGGTTATATTCCTCAACCCAATTTCTCCAAATTTGCCTTCTTATTAAGGCAGTGATATCATTCTCAAATCAAATTCTCTAAGTCCACTCCACCCAACTACTTGTGGTGAGAGGACCAATTTAGTGCTTTTCCATAGCACAATATTTCCATAAACATACCATCATCATAGGGCTCGTAGTCTATAGTGGTTCATCCACACTATAAAACTAACCCACATCCTTGCATCCAATAACAACTCTCCATGCCCGACGCCGTTAAGAGTCATGTGTGGAGTGTCTCGCAAAGCGAAATCCAAACAAGGAACCCCTCCACACATTAACACTTGACTTTGTCGGTCACGGAGTCCTGTTATTTCAGACATGCAACCGGGTAATCCTATCCCTAAACAACAAAAGGTGGTCTGAACTCCTATCTCTAACTAAGAGTCACACCACCCAGCGCTTGCACTATTTCTAAGTCCTTGCACAAACCATAATTAGCTTTATCTTACAGCTCAACACAAATCGTGCGGCCTTAAATCATATATATAAGGTCGCCATACATACCAACCAAAATAAGGAAGCCTCTGCTCATCGAGGTTTCATCAATCCATAACAATAAAGGTGAACTCAACCTTTATCAAGGTGAGACACCACAATAATAACCTGTTCCCTCCAGGAACTGCGAACACGATAGTCTTGCCATCATTAGCCGGCTATCGCTCCGATCAACCAAATATATTATACGTATACATACAAAATATAATCACCCGCCTCTATGGCGAGTGAAAGAAAACAAAATTCCGCTATCGCGGAAAACACACAAGCCTACTTTTTTATATTATCGTGGCCGCCACAAAACTCAAAATACACACATGAGTCTAGGGCTAACGAACTCCACAACTTTATCTAGCCACACCTCTTACTAGAATTTCTTAACTCTAGGCCCCATCTGGGCACCCTAACCTTGTCCTTATTCCTATCGGAAAAGACTATCCGTAAGATCCCTTTTGGACCCTCAATTTCAATGAGGAATTTAACTTTAGTACCACTCTCAACTTCAGCGGTACTGTGGTACTCCTAACTACCATTCTTTAGTAGTTGCCACCAAAATCCTTAACAATTACCATAAGGAGAGTGACCTCTACTAAGGCCCTCTTCCCCAAATTCTACCAGCTGCTCCAGCTAAGTCTCATCTCCTGCTACCATCCAAGCTCCGCACATGATTCTCAAACGAGCGCGCAAAAGATTTCTGTAATCTTCTAATATGGCAGGAGAACGAAATCTCACAAGAGAAATCAACAATCCTAATCCTGAGGCTCTATATCAAATCGAGAGCAACGCTGAAAGCTTAGTACGTCC
The DNA here is from genome assembly GCA_949130495.1 of Sambucus nigra. NCBI lineage: Eukaryota > Viridiplantae > Streptophyta > Magnoliopsida > Dipsacales > Adoxaceae > Sambucus > Sambucus nigra. The sequence continues at coordinate 496,480,499 of OX422214.1, forward strand.
GCACAGATTCCTAAGGACACTAGAACGTGATGCTCTGATACCATCTGTGAAAACCCGCCTAATAAGATACCGGGTGATCACTCCAATATAAATTAAAACAGGAGTCTCATATGGATCACTCTTAGCATCACTGTTGAAAAATCCATTTAATTACTAATAACCTATTAGGCCGGTGTCAAAATTTTAACTTTACTACTCTTTTTAACGATAATAAATAAAACATCTACAATTTAATGCGTAAATGAAACTGAAATGAAATAAAATAATCGAACACTCGGTCAAAATATACAACCATATCGAATGTTGTACCGAAAGAAGAAATAAATGCAGTTGAGCCATTGGCTCGAATGTTTATACAGTACCTCCTATCTAGAGTACAATGATGGAAGCGGATATCAAAAACCTGCACGCATCCACAGCTGCTGCAGCTGACGTCTGACGTCTGACTCGAAAGAATTTCCAACCAAGCGTCCCTGTGTCTGGACACCTATATATATATAATATATAGAAAGAAAGGAGAGTAGATAGACGGGTCAGAGCCCGAATTTTGAAAATATTTTGCAAGTGCATAAATGCTTTATTTTTAGAAAAATAGTTTTTATCTCATATTTAAATTGGTATCGTACTCCCATGAGATACCCCTCACCTCTCCTCTAACAGTGCACTCCTAGCGCATCCCTCTAAACATCCTAGTCAAGCTACCCTGCTAGACTAGTCTAACACCCAACAACTATCTACCCTAGATAGTCCAACAGATGTACTAAGGGCTAAACTTCACTCTAATCTCGACGCCATGCCATGTTCGTGTGTGGGGTGTCTCGCAAAGCGAAATCCAAACAAGGAACCCCCCCCCCCCCCCCAATACACTACTATGCGGCAAGGTCGATCGTTAAGATCCGCCAGTCCCTCAGTACAGAAAGATTTATATAAATATATATATATATATATATATATACCATAAACATTTATAATATAAGAGCACTAAGGATTAAACTTCTCCCCAGTCTCAACACACTGCCATATTCGTGAGTGGGGTGTCTCGCAAAGCGAAATCCAAACAAGGAACCGCCCGATACACTACTATGCGGCAAGGTCGATCGTTGGGATCCATTAGACCCTAGGCACTCGATTCATCCATTTATACATACATATTCCTATTTTACCAATACCATCCGGATCTATCTCCCGGACTGAGGATTCATATACAAAGTATATATCAATACCTTTATTTTTCTCAAAATTTCCCATTTCCCTTTTTATACTCAGGAAATGTAAATATAAAAGCCAATTCATTATCATGAATTGCTTTAACAAATCATATACCTTTTAAAAGGCAATTTTATTATCATAAAAATGCTTTTCCTTTATATGTCATCCCATTTCCTTTTTTATACTCAGGAAATGTACCCAAAGCCATTTCCATTATCATGAAAATGCTTTGATCAAATCATGCTTCCACATCCCTTCTTCCATCCGGGAGTGTTACCGAAGCCAAACCTTTATCCCATTTCCCTTTTTATACTCAGGAAATGTAAATTAATGCCAATCCATTATCATGAATTGCTTTAATAAATCTAAGACCGCCCCTCCGGGTTTCCCCACTGGACGCGCCCCAAAATGTCTATCATCTTCCAGGGCCTATCTATACAAGACAACCTGGGAACCTACCAACGTCGGGAAGCTGCCATATTGCCTACGGGAAAGTCAGGACCACACCCGGAATCCCCTAACCAGCGCAGTAATACAAATGCCCATATGGCCTAGGGACTATATCCAACCTACTCAACAGCCAGGAAGGCTTCACCACAACGCGCGCAACTTCCCTTAAGATAGAGATTTAGGGAGGTGTGTACAATCCATAATTTATTAATTATGAAAAACATTTCTCATTCCATTTTGAAAATATTCATTTTTATATTTTCAAAATCATTTCCATCATAACATATATATATACCTAAATCACACAGTATATACATATCCAATATATTCTTCCTAGAATATATATAAACAGCCTTAGTGGCCTATAGCATCTAGCGATGACCACTAATCCCAAGGATTCTCTCAAAGAATCATAATCATGCTTTCATATAAGCATGATACTAAACCCAAAGTATTTTCTTACTTCGAGAAATAATAATAACCTTAATCATCTCTTAAGGATTTATTGGATATTCCCAACTATACTAATTCACTCTAAGTGAATATACATACATATATATATATATATATATATATACATATATATATATATATATATATATATATATATATATATACTCCCAAATCCACAAGTCCCTTAGGACATAACCCTCTAATATACTTTAATTTAGAAGGCCCTTAAACTTAATCTGAAAGAGGAGAAATAATAATAATATCCAAAATCTTGGGCTGAAAACAGGGCACCGGTCGACCGGCCCTAGACCCCCGATCGACCGCGGGTTGTAAATAAGCCTACGAAACAAAGCAGTAGGCCCTTTCTCCTTGACGCGGTCGACCGGTCACACCAGGTCTCCCAAAATTAAAATACTTAAGTCCCTTATCCAACAACCCAAATTCATTTTCGGGGTTTCTAAACTACCCCAAAAATTATCCTGAGCATCTACGACATTAATTCTAGCCGTAATTTTTCCAATTCCCGATTTGATTTCCGAGTTGATAATTTCAACCCGGAGCTGTCATCTTGTAAAAATAATATCAAATCGTAGAAAAATAAAAAAAATACGCGGTCGGTGCCCGCGCGACTGTATCGAATAGATATACAACTTTCGTGTTTTGGCCGAAAGCTAAATCATTTATCTTCTTGGTCGAAAATGACCCCAAAGGTTACGGGTTACTATTCATTGTCTCTTCCAACATCCCAAACTCCATTTTTCTTCATTTTTGTTGTTTCTAACCTCACCCAACAACTCAATAAACATCTAATCTATGTTTTACAACTAACACATCAATTATTTTGGGGTATTAGATCATTTCTCTTAGTTTTAAACCCTAAAACCATAAAAACCCCAACTTAACCTTTAAACCCATTTTATACTCCATTGACATGGTTTTGATACTAAAAATCATTAAGAGTTTACACTACATCAATGTGTAAACTCATAATCAACTTTTACCCAATTTATTTTAAGGGTTCTAACCCCAAAATCATATTTTTACCAACTATGATATGAGATTAATGCACAAAAGTAAATAAAGCAAGTAAACACTTGCCTCGTGGATAAAATCCGACGACCTCGAGCCGAATCCGGCGGAGTTGGCCCGAGATCTCCATTTCTCTCCTCTTTTCTCCTTCCTCTCTATATTCTCTCTCTTTTCTTTCTTTCTTTCTCTTTTCTTTCCCTCTCCCCCTCTTTATATAGGAAGAAAATGGTTTTAACCCTTAAAACTCAAAACGACTCGTTTACCCAATTACGAGTTACTTTTACCTCTAAAATTACCCGGAACTCAATTTCGACAATCGGACACTCTTTTCTGACTATCTCTGACATTCCGAGACTCGTGGCGCAGTCGAAATTTCCATCCGAGGTACTTGACCGCAAATCACTATTCCAACCCAAAATAAATAAATGCGGGTTTTCTAATTAAAAATCTTACCTCGTGTCGCTTTTCTCAATCAGCGACATATAATTAAAATATTTCGACCTATATAGTCCCGAAAATAATCACAACATCCTTCGAAAATCATTTAATCCTCAAAAATCCCAAAAATTACTATTTAGGAAAATTCCACAAATTCCAATTTATATCCAATTATGAAATTTAATGGTCTCCAAAAGGACGGGTTGTTACACTCCCCTTCCTCTCCAATTGATTCCTTCACCTCGACAGCTAGTAATATTTATGAATGAATGGAATACGTACAGTGATTTTCCCCTAATATTTATGTTGACGCCTTATGTGATTCCAACGTGTAACCCTTGCATATAGAAAGTGGTGATATATTGGGAGACCCAGATGTAATATTTATGAGGCGGTGGGTTTTGATATCGAGGCCAACTATCAGTAGATCTAGGAGAGTGGTTGTTAGTTATAAGACTCCCATAGATTGTAACCACGGACACAATGGTATGGTATGGTATGGTATGGTATGGTTCAAAATGGGTTCCAACTTACCACTTTCTTGGTTACTTGATTTTTAAGAGTATTTTTATATACAGGGTAATGACCGGAGTTGGAGGTCGTTGGTTTGATTTATAAGGTCGCTGGGTTATGGACAGTTGTGGTTTATGGGGTTTTGGGTTGAGAAGATGGAATTGGGTCTTGGTTTCGGGTTTGGAAGCTTGGGTAGAGGCTGGGTTGAATATCCAAGTTTGTCTTTTGGTAGGATCTCTGAAAATTGAGGTTCGGTGGATTGAAGAGGGTTCCGAGTTTAAGACGGGTTTAGGATCGCGGGGTAGGTTGTTAGTTTTGAGCAGTTGGGTCAGAGCCAAAGTGGGCATGAGAGTAGGTTCGTAGCTGGATTCGAGTTGGGTAGGCCACCGACGGTTTACTGTTTGGAGAGAGAAAAGAAGATGGGTGAAGAAGATGATGGTAATGGAGGAAAGACAATCTCATTTGGTTGTTGGGTGTTAGTGGCAGACCCAAGATTTTCATTACGGGCGCGAAATGTGTTTATAAAGAGTAATGCTAGGGAGTTTCACTTCGTGGACGTATGATATTTATGAGGATGAAGTCATAAGGAAGAAAGTATTCACATTTCTGCCAAGGATAAAGGAAGCATTTGAGGACTTAAAAATAATACAAGAAAAGAAAAAGACAGTATTAGAGAGGATAAGGGAGTATCTGGACAAGTATCCGGAAGCAAAAGAATATGAGATAGAAGAGTTAAAGGAAAAATATCTATTAATTGACTGGATAGCCTGCCAATTATGTTTCAATAGACCTATAAAAACAAAACAACTCTTTCTATATGGGGAACCAAGTACACAGAAAACACTAATCATAAAATAAGTACAATTTTTTATAGGTATAAGTTTTTAATGTAGCGTGTCCATAAAGTGGGTCTTTTTAACATTTTCCTTTTACAAAGGATGGGGGGTTGGGGCGGGATCCCCGAGATGATTTTTTTTGGGACATTTTTACTTTATTTTCAATTTCTTAACTCTAAAAATGTTAATTTATATTCACTCATTTTTTGCTCCCATTTTATTTGACTTTTTTCAAAATCCCTCAACAAATATTACCCTAAATTTTAAATAGGAAAAAAAAATTCAACATAATTTCCCTAAATTTGAAATTTTATTCCAAATTATGTTTCGACAATTAAAATTAGCAAAAAAAATGAGAAACCTAATATAATCATGGAATAGGCAACAACCCAATAAAAAATAATCAATACTTTTATTTTTAAAATACTAATAAATCAATACCCAACAATATTATATCTGGGCCGCCCACCTTGAGAACCACCTAGGTCCGCCCCTATTGAGTGTGAGGGTTGATTTGGTGTGTTTAAGGTGTATGGAATGTGGGGCATAGGTTAGGGAGTGAGTTATGTGTATGGAAATAGTGTGTGTAAGTACTTTACTATATAAAATATAAAATATGTATATATGTATTTACGACGGACATATTATAAAAATATAAACACGCACATATAAAGTATAAAAAGACACATAATTAAAAAATAAAAATATAAAATATAAAACAAATAATATTAAAAATATAATAACAAAATATTAAACAAATATAGGAACAACAATTAAAAGTAATCAGTACTTTTATTTTTAAAATACTAATAAATCAATACCCAATAAATCTATATTTTCAAAATTTTAAACAAATATTGGCACAACAATTAAAAGTAAACTAAAAAATAATTAGTCATTTAAACATCTTGCATTTATTAATTAACATTTAAAATTGAGCAGTTAAACTAATTTATCACTGAATATTGAAAAAATTATTAGTTTTGAAACTTGAATATTGAATTGAAAAAAAAAAATCATTGAACGATATAAAAAAAAATCTGCTCAGATGCTCTGCTGCTAGACTACTTGAAACTTGGAAGTTCAAGAAAAGAGATGCTCTGCCCTGCCTAGATCAGAGTCTGAGATGCGCTACATTCTGGAAGTTCAAACTTGGAAGTTGGGTTGGACTTGGGGGGGTGTTGTTACTGATTTGTGGATGCGGCGAAGAGCAAGAGGAGAGGAGGAGAGATATGTTGGATTGTGTTATGGGGCAAAGAGGAGAGGAGAGGAGAGGAGAGGAGGAGGAGGAGGAGGAGGAGGAGGAGGAGGAGGGGAGGGGAGGGGAGGGGAGGGGAAGGAGAGGGAGAGAGCGGTTGAAGAGAAGAGATTTTAGTATAGGTTAAAATGTTTAAAAAAACGCGTGCGTGTGTTGTGTAGAAGAACGAACGCGTGTAGTAGAGAATGAACTATTTCTATATGTGCCCGAAAAATTAATACCTTCTATTATGGAACATTACACAAAGATCCAAAAAAAAAATCTATACTCAGGAAAAAATTCCGAAAAATTAAGGTGGGCGGCAAAACCACCGAGGTTTGCCCCTGTTGGGTGTGAGGGTTGATTTGGTGAGTTTAAGGTGTATGGAATGTGGGGTGTAGGGTAGGGAGTGAGTGAGTTATGTGTATGGAAATAGTGTGTAGGTAATTTACTATATAAAATAGAAAATATGTATATATGTATTTACGACGAACATATTATAAAAATATAAACACGCACATATAAAGTATAAAAAGACTCAAAATTTAAAACAAAGAATATTAAAAATCTAATAAAGAAAATATTAAAAACACATCTAAATACACTGACATGATGACACACAAGTTATAATATTTACATAAGATAAAAATAATAAAATACTAAAGATAAAGACCCTAAAATTGAAAATTAAATAATAAAAATGACACAACCTGAATAAAATAATAAAAATAATAATACCACACATACTGAGCAATTATAGGACTGGTTAGGGATGTACTGGGCTCGGTTCGGGATAGGTTTAGGCTACGAGACTTGGGTTTAGGGCATTAGAACTCAACGGGGAAAGATTAAAAGGGACTTATGGCTTCACGACCGCTTTGATTTTCTTCATTAAACGCTTTTTACCACTACTTTATCACAATTATGCCGATTTAGCACAATTTGATACCGCGACTGGCGATTGATCTGCAAAATAAAAAAATATGAACAGAAGGCCAATTTTATTGAGATCGAGCGACTAAAATGCACATATTTAGGGTATAAAATAGACACTTTTAGGTATTTATCACACCACCCTCAAACAGAACATTGCTAGTCCCCGAACAAATATAGAGAGAAAAAGGGATAAATGACCAAAAGTGTGCCACTTTCACAGGCACTTTTGATTGCACTTAGCATGTGCAACAAGTCGTTCAACCTGTCAGTTTCCCTACAAGACGAGTGTTGTCTCGTGAAGGTTTGCGGTCAATGTACCCACAAAATTCAAAATTTTATTTAAATGCAGACTCTTTTTTGATGATGAAGGGATATACGACCCAACTTAAAAGGATGTCAATCATTTATTTAATTTACGGAATTACATTTATATCCATGCAAACCACACCGAGTTGGGTTCATGCATTTCAACCCTTAGAAATCCAGTCGGACATGGTTACGTGAGAAATAATACAAATCTTAAAGTTGCAGGCGATGAAAATCACAATTATGTGAAAAGTGTAATGAAACATGCAAAGAAGAATTTCAACTAAGAAATAATGAATCACCAACTGAAAATATGAAAACAGTTGAAAGCAACGAAGAAAATAATACTTGGAATGAAGAAGAGCCTTGAATTAATCCAAAAGGATGAACAAAATGTTGAACAAGATGAATCCTAAAGTTCTTAGCTTAAAAAACCTCTCAAAACACTTAAAAATAAGCCTCATAATGTTTGGTATGACAAAAGAATAATACACCACGTTATTTTAAGTGTTTTCACTATGCACAACTCTATTTTTGAGGAATAAAGAATTAAAAATCGGTCTAGGCGAACCGGTTCGGTTCTCCTTCTTTACGGGGGTGAACCAGCTCGGTGTATACCAACTTGGGGAAACGGTTCTACTTCTTATTCATCTATTCAGTTTGGTTCTGATAGTGTGGCGAACTGGGTCGGTGATGATTTCATCGGTTCAGTTCGATGATATTATATTTTTCTTCCTTTTTTTCCTTGATTTCTTCTCAACTTCAAAGTTTTATAACTTTTTACCGAGGATTCGGATTTGGATGACGTTTCTTCCTACGTGCTTATGGACTTTAGGTCTTCAACATTCCTTTAGGTTTCATGTCCGGATTCCTGGTGTAAAATCACTATTTTTCCCTTGACTCTTCTTATTTTCTTTCTCTTTTGATTTTGAATTTTCTCTTTTCTTCACTTGCATAAAATATTTGCAAAATGTACGAGAAATACACGAAACTCGATGCACTCGACGGAAGATGTCAGTAGCAAGTACATGAGATAAATCAATACAAATTACACTACCTAGGGCAATAAAAGTCTCTAAATTACGAGGATAAATCGGAAGAATTTATGCCTAATCAACCACGATTAATATAGAATCTATGAAAATATAAAGAACACGTATATATTCATTTACAATCCCAAAAAATGTCGTTAGCGCGAACCATAATAATATAGGATCTATGAAAATATAGAGAGAGCATATTCATTCATAGTCCTAAAAATATGGCATTTGAGTGGACCACAATAATGTAGGAGCTATTAATTATAGAGAGTCGTATGTATTCCCTTTCCTTAACAAATGTCGCTTGCGCAAACTTATGACAACCCGCTCAAAATAATAACGGGTGGCCAGCCCTATACTACATTAAATTAGGTATCTCAGATGGCACAGTCTCAACATCAACTAACAATTCTAATAATATAAGGCTAACTACCCGAAACTATTAAAAGAGAATTGTCAAAAATTTAAAACTTTTTATTTAACAACAACAACAAAACCAATAATGCACATAACCAACAATATACATCTAACTATGATGAGTGAAATGTGTAAACTCCAATAAAATAAAGGAGTACAATACAATGTACAAATAAAATCTCAACAATGAAATACTCAAATTTGCTGTCGGGTAACAGGCAATACAATAATCTATGAAATGAAATATAAAAGTGTTAATCTACAACACTTGAATACTAACTTAATATACAAACTGAATCCTAATCTAGATGTACAAAGATAGGAATCGACTAAAGTAAAGTGCCACAACAGTCTGCTACTGCCACAGCTCCACGAATACCCTGGATGGATAACATCAAAGGCGTCCTTGCGGATGACACCTGAAGTAGTACAATATATATACATGGAGGAAGAAAATATAAATGGGTCAAAGCCCGAGTTGAAAAACATTTTATAGCAAGTGTATTAAAATGCATAATAATTATAAATGCATTATTACATGATTTAGTTGGAATCGAACTCTCCATAATAATTTCAACTCACCTCTCATCTAAAGTGCGCACTAAGTGTATGCACATGATCTCCAAATGGATGCCCGATTCTAATTAGGTAAGAGGATTCTAACTTAAACCCAATTGAAATAGTTAAGTGAAACCATCTAACCTGTCTCTCAATCTACGTTCATTTCTATAGTCTATAAGTGATAGATATTAAATTTAATGTAATAGTTATAGTTATCTTTACAATGTTCATTTGTTGAACATATAAAGTTACATGATCCATCTCATAACCACATCATCACAATACATCAACATTCTCATTTACTAGAATTTTATATTCTAGTGATGCCCTTATAAGGCATGTAAATAATATATATATAATTATTATACATGAGTTATTAGCATCATGAATTAAAGACTAAACTCCTCTCGATTCTCAACACGGCACTGCGTTTCGTGCGTGGGACGTCTCGCCGAGGCGAAATCCAAATAAGGAACCCCCCGTTATACTACTCCTGACCGTATTAATTTTTTAGGCTCATTATGCCCTTGATGAATGATGCATGTAACCCAAATTATTATTATTATTTTTAATTAATTAATATTCCCAATTCTCAATAGTACACGGCGTTTCATGAGTGGGACGTCTCGCCGAAGCGAAATCCAAACAAGGAACCCCCCCGTTACACTACTCCTAGCACTGTCGATTGTCGGGATAGGTGATATATATATATAATTATGAGAATTAAGGACTAAAATTATCCCCAAGTTCCAACATTACACTGCGGTTCGTGCATAGGACGTCTCGCCGAGGCGAAATCCAAACAAGGATTCCCCCGATACACTAATCCTGGAAATGTCAGTCGTTAAGGTCCATTATGCCCTTGATACCCAAGTACAAGCACAAGCAATAATAACCATCCAATCGAGCTATAACTCGAAGGACGTAGGCTCACCTGCTATCATCTTCCAGTTGCCCATATACGTAACAAATTGGGGCCACCTAGTGGGGTTCAACGACACCCACCTCGTGATCTACTCACGCACACAACGTCCGGGAAGCGGTCATAGCTCCTAACCTGGCGAGTGAGAGCGACACATACCCTCGACCTCTCACCCCCAAAATAAATAAATGTATATCACATATGTCATTTGCTGACCACAAAGGACGACTATGACCTGGGGAATATCCACACCCTGCTCTTTGAGCCAGGATGCTCACCCTCTACGCACGTAACTTCCCAATGATAGCAAGGAGGGGGGGTATGCTTCACTATATATATACCATCATATAAGGTATACATACATCATCACATAATAAAGATATACCATTATATAAGGTATACCTGCAACATCAATTTCATATTTATAATGCGCTCTTTGGCGCAATTTGATTAACATCATTGTTTAGTTTGTTTCTCTCTTATTTTATTTTATTCACTATCCGTCAAATCTCACACATCTTCCCCACTTAGTATACACTATACTATTTCTCACTTGAAGCTCACATGACGCTTCTAATATAAATTGTCTCTCAATTCAATTTAAGTTAAGGATGTTCTATATCCTAATGCACCTCAATTAACATTTCTCATTGAGTGAGATATCTCCCAAATCAATCATCAATAAGGATATTTCTATCTTCGTATATACATCAGTTAGGATTTATAATTTTCCATCCATAATAGGGTTCAATTCATTTAATCAACCTTTAAAGTTATCCCATTCGGGATTGGATCCTAAGATCCATTATCTCTAAATTCTTCTTATTGTTTCATATGAATATAATTATCTCCAAATAGAGTCTCCAATAAAAGTGGGCTTCCCCACTTAGAATATACCAAAATATCTAATCGGTATTCTTCAAATTTAGGCAATAAAATTCCAATAAGTTCTTATAAGGGAAACTCACTAAAATTCTCAAAAACATACTCCAAATATTTCCTATAGAGGATCCCAATCGATAACCTCAAATAGAACGGGATGAAATTATTTTTTAGAAAAACAATCCCCCAAAATCCCTATTTCCGAATCGATTCGGGCCAATTCCGAATCGATTTGACCCAGCGAATCGATTCAGCCAGGAAGGCGAATCGGTTCGGGTCATCAGACCTGGGACTCTCTCTCAGGCCAAATCGACTCGACTGGGGTTCGAATCGATTCGGTCACTCACACCTGTCAAGATGGAACATTCCGAATCGATTTGGGTTGGGGCCGAATCGATTCGGCCTGTTCAGGGGCTACGAAAATGGCTTTTTCTTTATAGCCCTAAATTTCCAAAATTTCATTTATCTCATCTTCTCTCCAAATCTTTTCAACCCAATCACATATATATCATCAATAATCATCCTAGAATACATATAAACTAATTTCTATCCTCAAATCAAAGATATACATATCAAATCTAAGATTATACCCAAAAGTTAGGTTTTGTTAAACTAAACCTAAAACCCAAAATATCAATCCACAAATCATGCAATAAATGGTACACAACAATTATTTAGCAAGTTTAATCACTTGCCTTGGGTTCGTAGGGTCTGAATCCGCCATGAGATCGCGTATTGACCGAAAATCTCCACTTTCTCTCTCTCTTCTCCTTCTTTTTCTTCTTCTTTCTTCTTCTCTCTTTCTTTCTTTCTTTTTCTCTTTCTCTCTTTGGAGAAATATCTCCCGTAGGCTTAATAAGCCTAATCTCCCAAAGTACACATCTCCGAATGATAATACACACTTTAAATGACCCGGTAACTTTAATTTGAGTCAAACGGTCCTAATTTATTTTGGAACCCAAATAGACCCCAAGTACAGTCATTTCGACTTTCTCGACCCTTCCGGACACTATGGTACCCTCAGAATCGACATTTGACACTCTTTCTAACAACTTCAAATTTTGACCTCAATTGCTAATTTAATTATTTCTCTAATAAAATATTATTTATTTCTCCCAAAATAAATAAATCGTTGTCTCCAAGTCCTCGGGTTGTTACAAAACCACAATAATATATAACCTATTAAATATAGAGAACACATGTATATTCACATTCCTCAAGAAAATTCTGATGGCGCGGACCACAATGATATAGGAGCTATAAAATTTAGAGACCACGTAAATGCAGTGAACATGCAAAATGCGTTTTTTTTTTAATTAAAACCGGGGCAACAAATGTAGAAGCTAGACGCATATTGTATTTTTCGTATCAACAACAAACAACATAATATGATTTCATCACTCCATACACAATGTCTACAAATTTAAACATATGAGAACATAAAATACATGATAAAATAGGAAAAGATTTATATAAAATCTAAGGACACAAAAATATATATTACATGGAATACAAAACAAAACACTCAATATACAATGATAAACAGGTGATATCGAAAATATAATGCTAAGAACACAACATATACAGAGTGTATGGTATAAACTTAAGAACAAAACTTAAGGAGATAATATTACATTCAAAACACAATAAATTACATCAAATACATTATGAAATAATTTTTGTACATTGTGTTCTTCATTTGAAGAGAAATCAAGTGAAATAAAGTAAGAAACTACATCGATTTAGGGTTTACAAACCAAAAAAACTAGAAAAACTAACAATATATGAGCATGGATGGAATAATACCTATTAGTCTTGTTCGAAATAATCTGATTGAGAATGATAATCGTTTACTACAACTTCGACGATTAGGATTTGATTGGAAGAGAGAAAGTTGAGGTTTTGATCGTTCGCGCTTGTAAGGTGTGCTTTTTTTTAGATTTGAGGGTATTTATATGGTAGACCTAATCGTTTAAAATTTGTTGTGTCCCGATTTATAGTATAAAATTATTAGTCCAAGGACTTAACAGTAAAAGACCTTTATCCCTTTTTTCCCATATTGAAATTATCTGCTAACATTTCTCTCCCTCTTTTATTTCCAATTATAACAAACTCATATCATAATAGTATTAAATTACAATTTCAACAACACAAAAAAATAGACATTTCAACTCGTAAATAAAATACAAATTTTAGCCACTAAAAAAAGGAATACGAACATGACTCAATTAAAATAAGACCCTATAGGAAATTTTATTTTTATTACCTAACCCGAACCCGACCCAATTAAATGCGACCAAAAATGATTTTTTAAACTAAATACGAACATAACCTAGTTAAAACATGACATGACACAACACAACACAAATTTTGAGCTAGTAAATTTTTTAGGTAGTAATTTTTTGTTTTTGAAATCAGTTTTGTGCCTTTTTTTAGGTAGTAAATTTTTTTTGTTAAAATAAATTTTATGCCATATGTAATGTCAATTAAATTATGTTAGTTAAGGCACGATGCAAGTTTTTTTACCAAACACGATATAATTAAAATGCAATGTCACGCAACACCAAATTTTATTTTTTTGCCTAACGCGAACACGGCCCAAAAAAGGCAACACTACATGAAATCTAATTTTTTTTACTGACCATGAACATGGACTAACTAAAACATTACATGAAATCTAATTTTTCTTACTGACCAAAAAAAGCGACACTACATGATCCTAATTTTTAAAAAGTTTTAAACATATTTTTTTATAAATATTGTACATTTATATATGCATACAAGAGTTTTTATTATAAATATTAAAATTATATAATAAAATAGATTTTTATAAAATTACATAATAAGTTCATTTTTATTATAAAAAAAGCAGCGTGGGGATATTTTAAAATATATATGTGTGTGTGTGCGTATGAAAAATCTTTTTAAAAGATCTTTTTTTTTTTACTTTTCTCAAATCATTTTTGGGGGTCAAATCCTAAATAATAATAAGATCAAATACCAAAAAGTCCCTCAAACTTTTTCTAATACATATTTAGTCCAAGCCTTTTATTTTGTACCAAAAAGTCCCTCAAACACCCATTTAACTAATATTCTTTTATTTTTAAAGGTTCGCGCTAGCAGCATGGTGAAGGAATTTTTTGAGCAAAATAAAAATGCTTGGACAAAACGTGTATTAAAAAATGTTTGAGCGACTATTTAGTTTATAACCCATAATTATACGAGGGTATTTTCGATATTACACAAAATATAAAGGGGCATATACCAAATAGTCTCTTGAACTTCTTTTAATACATGTATAGTCCAAGCCTTTTTATTTTGCACCAAAAAATTCTTTACCATGCCAAAAAGTCCTTTATTATAGCACTGGCGCGGACGTTAACAAGTAAGAGAATAAAGGACTTTTTGGTACAAAATAAAAGGCTTGGACTAAATCTGTTGTAATACCCCGTATTTTCATGATATTTATTTTTTGTTTATTTTTGGGATTAATTGAATTAAATGTGTATTAATTGGAAATTAATCCGGATAAAGATATTAACGAGACGTGAGTTAGTATTTGATTATAATGTGTATACTTGGCAATATATGAATATTGAAATTGTCGCGAGACTGAAATACGGTAATTTGGGAAACTTTGTTGGGACGCGCGTGACAGTCGCGTCAGGAATATAATTATTTGAATTAAAAAGTGAATTTTATTTTTATCACCCGTATGGTCATTTTGAGTGCGCCAACGCGTCCGGAAGGGTCGAAATAGTCAGAAAACACTAGTCGGGGGTTAAGTTTGGGTCCCGGGGAATTATTGGGCCATACCGGTAACTTATAGGGGCATTTTGGTAATTTCGGAAATCTGGGAATTAAAACCCACGAAAATAAGAGATAAAAATCTGACTCTTTCTTTATCCACTAAACCCACTACTTACACTAAGGGACTTAATGGGCTACGGGAGAAGTTAAGATATAATCCCAACTTACCAAAAACCAACCACACCTCCATTGTCATCTTCCTTAGAGAAACTGGTAGAGAGAGAGAGAGAGAAGAAAATTCTGCAGAAAGAGAGAGGGAGAACAATCCAACCTTCAAGTTTCAACCTCAAATTCAGAGAAATATTAAGGCAAGTGGTTTAATTACAATTGATTCAAAGCTATGCTTTTCCATGTTTAGGAATTATCGAATTTATCTTGGAAGATGATATAGACCCATGAATTGGAAGTTTAAAACTATGAATTATGTTAGGGACTGCATGTAGTAACAATCTGGACGAATTGAACTCAGAATTATGACCCTTGATGATTTAAAAACGGATTTTTGAAGAAGTTTATTAATGTTCTTGAAAGAAATAGTAATCTAGAATTCTTGATGAAGATTTGATCCATACAAAGCCCTTGAATGATGAATTATTGGTTTTAGAACGTTATTAATGTTGTAGTATGGTTATATGATGATGATATAACGTTATATTAGAGATTCATGCATTAAAAGTATGTTTTGGGTTGATTTAAAAACTGCAAAACGAAGCAGTCCGTAACCATACCTGGTGCAATCGATCGATCGACATTCATCAGTCGATCGATCGACCACCATAGATCGATCGAAGGAAAAGGTCGATCGATCGACCTTCCCAGAATGAGTAAAGTTTTTCCCTATTTAAATTTTAATGATGTTAACCCTTGTTTAATATTGTTGGAGACCATATGAATACCCTTAACCGTAAGGAAGACCAGTAGGCTTAGTTAGGAGATTTGGACCTTAATTGGAATTCAATTTGAGGAATTATTCTAAAACTAATGAAATTCGATAAGTGAATAAGTATTTGGGTTAATAGTGTAAATTTGAATACTTTGATGAAATGAGGTTTGGGGCGGAAGTAAGGACCTTAGAATTAAAGATGCTATACGTGGGAATAATAGGAACTTAATAATCTATTTTAGATAGGTTTTAAGTATAAGAAACTACGACGTGAGACGTGTCGACAGTTTAACTTTTATATTATCGGGAGACGTAAAATATACAAATTTGGAATAATGGTATAAAGATGTAGAGTGTACTTTTATTAATATTGAATTATCTAAGATGTGTGATGCTTAGTATATGATTTCTATATGTATGACAAACCTACCATACTTGCTATCACGGGAGGTTACGTTCACTTAGGGCCTTCTTATCCTTGTGTTGCCCGGATTTAGATTGGTACCTCGAGGACATAGTTCAAGAGAACGACTTATTTGTGAGTTAATAATCCAGCTGACTATGGAGCGTAGGTATGTACGTGACCATGGATATGTTGAATTATGTTCTCCTCCATTTTTGTGTGTGGTGTTTATTCCAACAATTCCTGAGAGATTCGGAATTTGTAATCCTTATATACGTGATGTACCGGGATGGATAGCAGAGTATGTATGCACTGCAGCTTAGCCTTTGGGTGCTTGTATAGTATATTTATGATGTGAATAATATACGGTTAAATGAAAAGGAAATTGCTATGTTAATTGTGGGTATAGTAATTGTAATATTAGGAAAAGATAAAAGGGGACATGTATCAATAAATGGTTTTGTTAATAATTGGGAATCCGAGAATTAAAGTAGAACTCTCTATTTAATTGTTAAGGTTGGAAATTAAACGTGAACCGAGTAGGAGTGTTAGAAACTCTTTGGAATTAGGTAGTTATGAGAAAACACATGAATGGGTAAAGGAACGTTAGGAGTGCACAGTTAAACGAGAGGTAAGTATTTCATGTGAGAGCACGTCCTAACATGTATCTTGCATTCATTGTTTTAATTATTATTAAAGCACTTGCTGTCTTTAAAATACTCTCCACATTCGGGCTCTGACCCGTTTGCCTTCAAATCTATATTTTTGTAAAAACCATTTTAGGTGCCCATCCACACGGACACCATGCTTAGGATCCTCATTCAGGTGATGAGCTGTAGCAGTTTGTGGGAGTTACAGGACATTGATTATAGACGCTTCATCCATCTTGACTCTATACTCAGTATTTATCAGTTGTAGGGCATGTCGCCCATTTCTTTTAGAGCCATTTCATTTATTTCAGTTATTCAGAATTCGGGCATGTACTTAATTCAGAATTCAGACTTGTCATATTATTTTTAGTTGTGGGATTGTTGTGAGGAGTTTTCCTCCGGACTTATTACTATTATTGGTTATTTCATTACTTCGTTATGGTGAATGGTTTAATGTGTACTTCCATTATACTTTTTGCATGTTAATCAGATAACTTAAAATTTGGCAACTTACTTTTTAAATACTAGGTGGTTAGTAATCTTTAAAATGTTTTCGACAGTGATGCTATTAACTGAATCAACTTGACATTTTGTATTGATTTAATAAAGGAGTAGCTACCCGGTATTTAATTAGTCGGGGTGTCACATCTGTATTGAGGGACTTTTTGGTATTTGATCCAAATATAAAGGTTGAAATGGGGGCAACCCCCTAAAAATGAAGGCCAAACCCCAAAAAATTCAACAAGTGGGGGGTTCTCCTGAATTTCATAAATAAAATAGATATCAAAACCAAAATAATCTAATTAAATATTAATTTAGTGTAAAACTTATTTAACTTTAAAATAAGACATAACTTTAATTATTTATCAATCTAAATTAAATATTAAAAAAAAGAATATGTTTCCGTTTTCTTTTGGCTCTTTTATCAAATTGGACTTTTTTGCTAAAAAACTCTAAGAAACAAAATGAATTATTTTTGGGAAAGAGATTAACGGTCCGGATTGTTTTGGGTATTGATAAATACCTACATTTTAATCGACCTGCTATTTTCTTGCCTCCAAATCCCATACTTGGGGAACAAACAACATGCACCGCCTCATTTATTTAACTTTAAAATAATCTAATTAAATATTAATTTAATGTAAAAATTATTTAACTTTAAAATAAGGCATAACTATAATTATTTATCAATCTAAAATAAATATGAAAAAAAGAAGAGAATATGAAGAAGGGTCCGGCAATAAATGAACTCCTCTATTGGATTGTGTCTAACAAAGGCACAGACTTTTAACCCCAAAGCCAGACGCAATAGTTGGTCTAGGAGTTTTAGAGGGATGCCTTTGTATGTCACGTGTGGACAAGGATATCAAAGTAATATTGAGATACTAACCATGAGAGAGTATGATGTGCTTGAATCCTGGACTTTTATGTTCGTCATTTCAAATTTGAACCTAAACCCATATTATGGAGAGTTGACACCGTTAATTGTTACTAGGAAGGGGGAAATTTTGTTTCGAATGTACTGCCGTGGAGTTGAACTATTGGCCTACAATCATACAGAAGATTCATATAAGAAGGTTTCAAAGATTTTCGATTATAGTACACGCAAGTGCGTTAGTGCAAAGTCTAGTTTCTCCCGTGGGCTACCACTGGGATACGAAGTGACACTAAAAGCGTGGGAAAGAAATAACCTGGACGACTGAGGGACCATTTCGTTTTTTAACCTCGGAAGATTAAATGCTTAATGCAAAATTCTGAATGTTAAAAAAAACGTATGTTTTTTATGTGAATGACGTTATTTCACTCTGAATGTTCAATGCTGAATATAATTAATTTGACAATTTTGTCATTGTTAAAAATTCACTAATTTATTTTATATCGTGTCATTTAGCAGATAAGTGTGACACCCCGCCTAATAAAATACCGGGTGATCAGTCCTATACCAAATTAAAACAGGAATCCCAGTTGGATCATCCTTAGCATCACTGTCGAAAACTTTTTAAAACTTACTAACCACCTAGTATTCCAAAAACTGGTGCCAATTTTAACTTTTTAATAAAACCAAAACAGTACATGCGGAATATATAAACCATTCACACAACTGAATGAAAAAGAACTGAATCATAAATACACAACATGCCGAATAAATCACCGGCCACCAAAGAAATAATTCAAATACAAATATTCAACATCTGAAAACTGTACCGAGAAGTCTGGGCGACAAGCCCTAAATAAAACTGAAACTGATACAAGATTCCTACTCTAGGAATGAATGAATGATGCGTCTAATCCAAACTCCTTCTAGCATCCACATATGCCGCAGCTCCGTGTCCCTGGAATAAAATATCAATCATGGCGTCCCTGTGGCTGGACACCTAAAAGGTTTTGAAAATAGTTTTATAGCAAGGGTTAGAACCCAAAACATTTTGAAAATATTTAGCAAGTGAATTAACTGCAGTAATTTAAAATGCATGAATGCGCTTCATATTTAAGTTAGTGTCGCACTCCCTTGTGGACATTATCACCCCTCCACTATTGTGCACACCTACCGGTTACCTTAACCCCCCTAGTTGTGCTACCCCATTCAACTAGTCTTGGTATAACCTTCCCTTGCCATACTACTCTAACCCGAGTATAATGATTCTTGAATTTTAAGTTATTTCACCATTAACTTAATTAATTCCTCTTAAATAATAACATATAACCGTGTCACAAGTTATATAAAGTACATACGTCAAACACTGTATTATTTCCATCAATAATTAACTTAATTAATTTCTCATTAATTAACAACATATAACTGTAACCCGAGTTATATAAGGTAAATACATCACGCACTGTATTATCACCTACATATAATATTTACTACTATATTATACGTACCTTTACTAACATCCACACATATGTCATATGCGTATCCATCCTTTAGAGTGTACCCTCATCGGATGATTCCCTCTAAAATGCTATCTCACTAGGTGTGCTCGCAAAACCTAGTTTCCCCAAGTTAGAATCGCTCACCAACTTGGACTAAAATATAACGAAGTGGAGGCGGTCATATTCCTTCCCTGAAAGTGAGATAAATCTCTCACCCATATATACCGGACGCTATGACCTGGGGATATACTCGCCCTACTCCTCAAGCTAGGGGATTCACCCACATCGCGCAACCTCCCTTGATAGCATTAGAGTATTTAAATTGAATAAATATCTAGTCACTGATATTTACTATCACACACAATATATACACATATATATATACTATCACTACCCGTATATATATATATTATGAACCCCTGGTTTTTACCGTGTACTCAAACTCCCGCACACTGCCTCTAATTTAATGTCACACACAATACATACAAGTATATATATATACTACCACTACACCGTATATCACTACACCAAAACTGGCGATTGGTCACGGCCAAAATCCCTGACCAAAACTGTGGGTCGCGGACTTTGGCCATGACCATTTCTGGCGTGACCATTTTCGTGGGTCGCGGCCCAAGTCCCTGACCAGAAAATGGTCACGGCCAAGAGAGGGTCACGGCAGATGGTCGCGGACTTTGGCCGTGACCCATGCCGTGATGGGTCGCGGCCCTAATCCGTGACTCATAACCGTGACAAATTGGTCGCGGCCAAAGTCCGCGACCCATGTGCGTGACGAAAAAAAATTAAAAAAATTGGTCGCGGCCCTTGTCCATGACCCACAACCGTGACAAATTGGTCGCGGACTTTGGCCGCGACCCATGTGCGTGACAAAAAAAATTAAAAAAATTGGTCGCGGCCCTTGTCCATGACCCACAACCGTGACAAATTAGTCGCGGACTTTGACCGCGACCCATATGCGTGACAAAAAAAAATTAAAAAAATTGGTCGCGGCCCTAGTCCGCGACCCATTACCATGATAAAAAATAAAAAAAAATAGTCGCGGACTTTGGCCGCGACCATTTTTAAGCGCGACAAAAAAAAATAAAAATGGTCATGGACAAAGTCCATGACCATATTTATCTGTAATTTAAAAAAAATGTATTTTTTTTTTGTCCAATCCTAAAATTGGGGGTCCTGTGAGTGCATCGTCGGTTGCTACGAGGTGTTACAAATATTTATTATAGGCAAAACAATAAAAAAAATCACAAATTGCGAATTGAGAATGTTGTTAATAAACAAATATATATACAAACTTAAAAATATTACACGTCTTAATAATTCACAGACCAAAAAAAAATTGGGCAGAGTTTCCTCTATTTTCTTGACATTCCAAAACCTATAAATGAAAAACCTGCTTATTATAAAGCCCGCACGACTATAAAATTCAACAATCAAATTATAAAAGCCCGCACGACCATAAAACTAAACAATAAAAGCCTGCACGGCTATAACACATAAAAAAACATTATCATGAATGTCCACAACATATAAATAATCATCATGTTGTAAACCATTGCCTCCTGCATTTGATCCACGTGCAAAAATCCTACAAATGATAGGATACAAAAAACAAAAATATCAGTAACCACGCAGTTTTACAAAAAATTTAATCAAGCTGAAAAATTGCATATATGAGTTAAAATTATCAGTAACCAAGTAAAAATATGAAAATTAAGTGTAGAAATAAGCAAACCGGGACACCCGCGGCTGCGGGGTCAGTTCCTACGAGTTACGTTGGTCCCGTGGGAGGTGTTGGTGCCACCCACGGGGCCGTTCGGGGGCTGTTTCGAGTTCTCACCCTCTAACGCCATGTTTTTAAGCCTAAGTGTGAAAATAAGCAAATTATCGTCGTACTCTCAAACCGGGAGACCCGCGACTGCGGGGTCAGTTCCTACGAGTTACGTTGGTCCCGTGGGAGGTGTTGGTGCCACCCACGGGGCCGTTCGGGGGCTGTTTCGAGTTCTCACCCTCTAACGCCATGTTTTTAAGCCTAAGTGTGGAAATAAGTAAATTACCGTCGTACTCTCAAACCGGAACACCCGCGGCTGCGGGGTCAGTTCCTACGAGTTACGTTGGTCCCGTGGGAGGTGTTGGTGCCACCCACGGGGCCGTTCGGGGGCTGTTTCGAGTTTTCACCCTCTAACGCCATGTTAAGCCTAAGTGTAGAAATAAGCAAATTACCTTCGTACTCTCAAACCGGGACACCCGCGGCTGCGGGGTCAGTTCCTACGAGTTACGTTGGTCCCATGGGAGGTGTTGGTGCCACCCACGGGGCCGTTCGGGGGCTGTTTCGAGTTCTCACCCTCTAACACCATGTTTTTAAGCCTAAGTGTGGAAATAAGCAAATTACCGTCGTACTCTCAAACCGGGACACCCGCGGCTACGGGGTCAGTTCCTACGAGTTACGGTGGTCTCGTGGGAGGTGTTGGTGCCACCCACGGGGCCGTTCGGGGGCTGTTTCGAGTTCTCACCCTCTAACGCCATGTTTTTAAGCCCAAGTGTGGAAATAAGCAAATTACCGTCGTACTCTCAAACTAGAAGGAAGGGTATCTATGATTGATGTGTAGATGTCAGTGACATGAACTCGGAATCCCCTATTTCTCAACTTGTTGGCAAGATTCAATTTTACGTGCATGTGGCGCGAGACATCACAGTCTATGTCAATGCTCTCTGTACGCAGTTGTATCCATAAGGGGTGGATTTTTTTTTCCGCCTTCTCCAACAACGTAACCAAGGTCAGGGCTATGTCGGGATTATGTGTGTGAAATATATTTTGTATAACGTCATCCCAGTTTTCTGGTAGAGAAAATAGAATACGATCGAACAAGTAATCTTGCTGGATATCAAATCCATGATTTATAAGGTAGTTAAATTGTTCGATCTTTTTATTTCCGTACCTATAAATAGGAGGACCCTCTATATGACGCACGCTAATAAAAGAGTTATGTGTGCGGTCTAATTGCAACCTGTCCCACTCTTGTTGACAGTATTTATCACCGTGCCTCATTTTTCCTGAGAAAAGTAGTATCCAACAAATTTTATAACATATACATTTATCGACACTAGTATCAATTCAATAAATTCAACATAGTATCCAACACGACATGCATATAACCCCCAATATAGTATGATGGCACGCATATAACCCCCTATAAAATCCCACGAGGTAGATGTAATTTTTTTTTTACTTATTAAGAATCCATTTAATAATATTTTGTCAAAAAAAATATAATGTCTAGGGTTATATTTTGAATAATATTTTGTCAAAAAAAAAAATCCCAATACAATGTCTAAGGTTTATTGAAATAAAATGTCTAGGGTTTATTGAAATAAAATACAATTTGTTTGTAGTTACACACATAAACACACATACACACATACATATAAACAGTAATCTATACATACACACACATATATACAAATCTATACATACACACACACATATAAACATAAATCTATACATACACACACATATATACAAATCTATACATACACACACATAAATATATACATACACACACATATACTAACACAATGAGAATCGAAATGCACGAGAATCGAAATGAGGGATGGAAATCGCACAAATAAACACACAATACCTTTCTGACCCAAAATCTCAAGGATGGAAATCGCACAAATCGCCTAGGGCTTTAGACACTGACCTCGATCGACAGAAATGAAATGAGGGAGGCGCGATTCTTTTTTTTAAGGACTGAACCTGGTCACGGCCAACCACCGTGACCCACCATGCGCGACCCTTAAATGAAACTCAACTGCTGCTCGATTGAACCTAGTCACGGCCCAGAGCCGTGACCCCCAGTGCACAACCTGCAAACCATCACCACCACTGCTCGAATGAGGGATGGTCACGGCCTAAATCCGTGACCCATACCAAGAAATGGTCACGGCCCTCAGCCGTGACCCGTGACCCCCAGTGCGCAACCTGCAAACCATCACCACCACTGCTTGAATGAAGGATGGTCACGGCCTAAAGCCGTGACCCATACCCAAAAATGGTCACGGTCCTCAGCCGTGACTCTTAATGTGTGTGTTATTTACTTCGTCATGCCTTTGGTCACGGACTTGGGCCGTGACCCCATCCGCGACCAGTTTGGAGGGAATTTCGGCGCGAATTTGGCGCCAAGATGGTCACGGCCTGGTCACGGCCCAAGTCCGTGACCCACAGTGGTCAGGGACTTGGGCCGTGACCACTTTAAAAGCATCCATGATCTAGTGTGATAATAAATATGGTCACGCCAAAAACTGCCTTGGTCACGGCCCAAGTCCGCGACCATCGGGTCGCGGACTTGGGCCGTGACCAACTCGGCGTGACCATTCGCTGGATTTGGTGTAGTGTATATATATATATATATTAATAACCCCGACTTTACCGTGTACTCAAAATCTCATACACTGCCTGTAAGTTTCTGAGTCTGTGGCCCGACTTAAATGTAATTAATTTTCTCACTTAATAACTTATCCTCTTTTCGAGTCTATGGTCCGACTCTAATATAATTAATTCACCCCTTAATTAATATAATACTTTCCCCAAGTCTATGGTCCAACTCTCCTTAAATTAATTAACACACATTTTAATTTAATACCTCCCCGAGTCTATCACCCGACTCTAATCAAATTAGCTAACAAACTAATTAACACCTTTATTAATTTAATTCTACCCGAGTCTACAATCCGACTCTTTTTAAATTAATTATCACTCTTATTAATTTAATAACTTGGTGTCACTCAATCGTTGTCCCCGGACTCACTTACTTGGCTCGTAATTTAATATTTCCCGAGTCTATATCCCGACTCAAAATTATTTAGTTTATCTCCAAACTTAATTCACTACCTTGGGTCGCTTTACCAATATACCCGGATTTACTCACTTGATCCGTACATCACTATTTTGGAATAAAGTCTCTCAATTTTATCCATTAAATGTCCCACATAAATTCATCCTAGTCCCAATTACTCTTTCCCATAATTACTAGGAATATTTATTTCATAATTTTTTTATCACTAATAAATATATGGAAACTTAATTTATAAATTAATTTCCCCTTACAACTCACCCAGGCCGAACTGGGCAAAATTTCCCACCATCGATCGATCGATGCCCCCGATCGATCGATCGACCCCTTCGTTACAGGTCTGTCTCCCCCTTGTTTTCCACCATTAACGAACCTCAAGGTTTCTAAACCAGAATTTAAACCTCTAATTACATCATTCCATCATCTACACATGGTTAATCCACATCCTATCCAATCATAGAGACCATTAAGATAATCAACTTCTCTAATTATCTCATAATTTTCGAAATGGGTCTTACACCATAAAATTTAGTTATCTGTTTTAAATCCCAAATTCCAGATTCAATTTCCACTCTTTTATGTTCTGAAATTTTTGTCCAAATCATATATACATATTCAGATATCAATCACCCATCTAAATCTTACTTTGAATCACATTCAAGTGTTTCAAAAACAAAAACCCCAATTTGTACCCATTTACACCCAAAAACGGATTTTCATACCCACATCACTATGATATGAATTGATTATCATGCTTTAAGAATCAAAACAGTTAACCACTTGCCTAAAAGTGTTCGTAGTGTCTGATCCGTTGGCGTAGTCCCTCAATTTGGCTCCAAACACCTCCAAATTTGCTCTTGATTTGTTTTTCCCCAAATCCCCTCTCAAACCCTAGGTTTAGAATTTGATGGCTGCTGATTTTCTAATCTCCCCATTAGGTTAAAAACCCTTAATCCCGTTTTTCACCTAATGTGCTTAATTAAAGTGGCCCAACTCACCCCGTGTGGGCCCGACTATGCCCAAAAATACCCCGAGACCCAATTACTACCCCCGGGTACTCTTTTCTGACTAACTCGACCCATCCGGACTCAACCGCGCAGTCAGAATTGACATACGAATTAATTTATAAAAATCCTTATCTCACACCCCATTAAGTCTATACCGACTCCCGGCTGGAATAAGTGCATACCCCGTCATTAATACCCGAAATGACGTAATTAAATTATTACTATTCACTTAGTAAATAAATTTCTCTAAACATTAACCATTTACTCCTCGATTAATATTTAAATATATATATATTGTCATAATTAATTCAATTAAAATTACAACACACCAGTAATTTAAAATCCCGAATTAATTAAATATTAAATGCACAAAAGTACGGGGTGTTACAATAAGTGTAACAACCCTCACATTTGGTAGCCTATTTTATATTTATTTACTATATGTAGTAATTAATTATAAAATGATGGATGTTG
This sequence comes from Sambucus nigra, assembly GCA_949130495.1. Taxonomy (NCBI): domain Eukaryota; kingdom Viridiplantae; phylum Streptophyta; class Magnoliopsida; order Dipsacales; family Adoxaceae; genus Sambucus; species Sambucus nigra. The sequence continues at coordinate 496,506,700 of OX422214.1, forward strand.
AGTAAATATTAATTTAATATGAAAAAGGTTAATATTTACTAAAATGTTGTATGATTACTCGATGAGTAGGTAAAAATATCAATGTGGTGACTTGTTGTGTCATACGAATTAAAATGACATTTTGGTTTAATGAGAAACTGGAACTTTAAATGAGTTATAAAATTTCCAACTGATAATTTGGAGGGTGTAGTTAGTCCGGGTAGGTGCGAGATAGCCAGAATAAGTGCCATATTGCATTTTGGCATTTTGGGCACTTATGACTGGTTATAGCTTAAATGTGTAGTTGCGTATCATTATATCGCGTATTAATTATTTTAAGTGGATAATTTTAGACTTAAGGACCGATTTAGTCTTGCTAGTCTCATTATTTTTCCTCATTCTCTCTTAACACACAAATGAGCCCTGGAGAGAGTAGATAGAGGAAGAGAACTTTGGAGAAAAGAGAGATTGGAGCCTGGATCTTCCTTGCATCTTCCTCAAATCTGATTTTCCTACCTCAAGGCAAGTAATCTACTTGCTATTATGTGATTTAAGGAGAATAATTAGTTTTGATAGTTATTGAATTGTTATGGTTGAACATTTTAGGGTTTTGTTGGATTTATGGGTATTAACCCTTAGAAATTGATTTGGATTATAAATGTTGCAAATGATGGTAGTTAGGTGTATTTATGGATTTTTAGTTCCATTATACGAGCTTGGTATGGTTAGTTTTGGGTTTGGAAGAAATTTAGAGTTTAGAACTCCATAGCCAAAACTTGTAAAATTTGAAGAACCGAATCGATTCGGCCTGGACGAATCGATTCGTCTTGAGGCAGTTTCCAGATTTGAGTCGATCGAATCGATTCGGTTTGTCCAAATCGATTCAGAAATTATGAATAATCCCCTATTTTCCTGGCCGAATCGATTGGGAAATCCTTCATTTTTCTTTTGTTTTTCTTTTCAAATTTTAAACTTTTTGTTTAGGATTAGGACCTAGGAACCTTCTTGAATGAAGTAATCTTAGAGTCCTAGATTTGTAGTTGAGTTTGGTCGCCACCTTAGACTAAAATTGGGTCATCTAGGGTTTATTCCGGGGAGGTTTAAAGTGATGTTAAGGCATTACTTTTTTTAATTCAAACTTTTTGAAGTTTGGAAGTTAAATGCCCATGTTTGGAGACTTAAGGTCTTATCAAAATTATATGAACTTCGGGGACTTGTAGGATCATAATGATCATTTGGAGATTTATCTGGGACTTGTAATTTGAGGAATATTAATGATAACACTGAACGGGAGTAGGTTCAAAGAATAGGAACCCAAATTATTTAAAGATGATAGGTTCAACTAAAATGAACCCAAACTGTGATAAAGATGATTGGTTCAAATAAAATGAACCCAGTTGTTTAACGATGATTGGTTCGAATATAAAGAACCAAACACATGGATAATATAAATGGAAATTGAAAATGAAAATGAGATTTAAAATGGTAAATGCTAATTTACTTAAACACACCTCTCTAAATGACATCATAAGGGAAGTTCGTACGCTTGGTGATGCCCCTGGCTAGTGAATGTAGGGTGGATATAGTCCTAGGCCATATGCGGGGTTTTTATATGTTTTCTTCACTAGTGAGGGAATTTCGGGTGTGGTCCTGACTCTCCCACAGGCATATGGACACTTCCTGGCGTATCACGATAGGTGCCCAAGTTGCCTTGTATAGATAGGCCCTGGAAGATGATGGTCATTTAGGGGCGCGCCCAGTGGGGAAACTCGGAGTGGCGGTCTTAGAATCGTTATATGTGTGAGAATATAAATTTTCTGCATCAAGTGGGACTTGATGGATATATATGCCATAAAGAGCATGGATACGTGCCAAAGAGCACGTAATTGAGATATGTGCCATAAAGAGCACTTGGTATAAATTGTATTCCTATTATGGAATGGAAGATAATTAACTATGGAAGTTAATAAATGGTTTTATTCCTATTAAGGAATATAAAAGATAATGGAAATTTGATAAATGAGGAAAGGTTTTAAATTTAAGTTATTTACTTTTATTTCTCTTATGTAAATGACATTTTATTTCATAATTAAGTTAAATATCTTAAATTGTAATGTAAGTTTAACCTGCTAGTTATCATGCCATATTATCATCCTTGTCATCCATGCATAACTATTCATTTATATCATGCTTTTTATTTCTTCTGGTGATCATATAGAACCCGGCCCTAATCGGTTTATTTTTCCTTGTTGTGTATATGATTGTATCCGCTCAGGTGCTCCACCACAAGGACGCCGATTTTGATGTTTCCATTCAAGTTACTTTGACGGGCTGTAAGATTTTGTGGATATTACATGACGTTGTTAGATGCCTCCATTTTGGTATTCTAGATATGATCGGGTCTTTTCATCCAGAGAGTGGCCCAAACTTTTGTACTTGATTAATGAATGTATTATGTAAGATATTAAATTGTTGTCCTTCGTTGTATGTTGCTGTGGATTGACAGCTTATTCGGTCCATTTGTGTACATTCATGTTAGATGTATTATATATATTCTGGTGGAATTCCACTTGCTTGTCAGATTGGGTTGTTTAATTAAATTTTCTTAACTGGTTTTAAATTTCTAAACTTTTTGGCAACCTGTTTTCTGATTTTTGGGTGGTTTTCCCGTATACTCAGTTTATATTTTATGATGTTGAGAATGATATCCATCCATGATTCCTGTTACGTTTGAATATTGGCTGGCCACCCCTTATCTCGGATCGCGGGGTGTCACAGATGGTATTAGAGCATCAGGTTCTAGAGTATTTAGGATCTATGTGGATTCGTCACGTTCTACCGTAGTGTTCTTTGATATAGAGCCTAATGTTAGGACTATGTAGTTGTCTATGTTTGCGATCTTCTGCAAGATAGATAGTTTCAAATAGTATTTTAACTCTATTGTTCTTCATCTCAAATGACGCCTGGAGAGGTCGCTCGGTGAGACGTAATAGGGTTGTAGAAGAGGAGGTAGGTCCTCCACCGTCGCCACTAGGGACCATTAACGTTGCAGATGTAGCAAACATAGTGGCTCAAGCGGTTAATGCCGCCATGACCGCAGTGGTCCAACAATTGCCACAGGTTCAGCAACGGGCTCATGATGTGCAAGCTCCTATGGGACATACTCCGTGGGAAAGGGTTAGAGAGTCCTTCATAAAGGGCAATCCCCCAGAATTCGAGGGAGGCATGGATGTTATCAAAGCCAATACATGGAAAAATAATAGACAACGCCACCTTTGAATGATGGAATGAAGTGAGGAGAGAAATAAGTCCTTGCCACTTTTAAGCTAGCCGGATCTGCGTTATACTGGTGGGAGACAATAACCACACCAGAGCAGAGAGACACAATGACGATCACTGAGTTCTGGGCTTTGTTCGATCGTGAGTACGTTCCTCCTGCAGTTTATAGGGAGATGAGAAAGAAGTTCCAGGATTTTGTGCAAGGAGAGAGATTTGTGGCGGAATATGTAGAGGAGTTTATTCGATTGGCGAATTTTGTCCAGGATGAAGTGGCTCCGGAAGATAGGAAGATCTCGAAGTTTATGTGTGGTCTAGACTAGAGAATCCGATAATAATTGTTGGGTAATCCATCTTTATAAACTTCTGGTGAGGTTATGAATGCAGCCTCACCCCATTGCCATGAGCATCGGTTATATACACCGGGTAGCAAGAAAGCTACTGTCGTGGGGCAATCAGGAAATCTTGGAGAACTAGGGATTGGAGGAGGATCATTTCCCTCATTCCAACATTCGGGTAGTAAGCAGAAAGAGAGGGACCCTCAACAAGGGGTTTCGTCAAAGAGACAACGTTTTGGAGCGTTTATTGTGGGTGGCAATAACATTAGGCACGGTAAGGGTGCTTCACAACATGTTGCTCAGGGTGGTAATGGAGGTAAAAACCATCTGGGACAAGTCACCTCCCAGTTTAGAAATAACGGGGGTCGAGGTCGAGCGGATATGAAGGGATGGTGCTTCCTATGTGGGGAGGCAGGTCATTAAAATGGAGCATCCTCGATGGATTTGGGGGTCAGTTTCCTAGGACTCTGCAACAGCTATATGTTTAGTTTCCACCTCAGGTACCTGATTCGATTGTTCCCATGCAGCAGGGACAGTTACTGCATGGGAGAGTTTATCAAATATAGGAGGCTATACTTCCTTTCGCTTCTCTAGCACCGCCCGCTATTAAGGGTAAGTTTTTTTTTATTTTTATTTCGGAGGTACTTGAGTTATGTGTTATTCGATGCGGGTGTTAAGCGCTCATTTGTTTTATTAGATCCTCCCAGACTACAGATTTGATAAAATTTGCTGAGAGTATTTTTTCTAGCGTTGAGTTTTATGGGTGATGGTTCGCTCATTTTCCTTGTTTGTAAACTTATAGGGATTTCTTGTAGTACTTTGTGCTTTGAGGCCGATTTACTCATCCTTGACATGGTCGGGTATGATGTGATTGGTATGCCTTATCTCCACGACCGACAAAGTTGAGTAGTAGCGTATAGGAGGGGTTCCTTGTTTGGATTTCGCTTTTGTGGGACGCTCCACGCGTGAACCTCAACGACGTTGGAAGTGGAGAGATGTTGTTATTTCTTATTTTAGTTAATTCCATTTTATTTTATTTTATGTTTGTTGGTTAAGAGATGGGTGTAAAGGTAGCCGAGAATCACGTAGTAGAGTGATTAATGGGTAATAATGTGCGAAATAGAAGCACTGTATACAGTTCTCTCCTCCGAACGATGTGAGGGAGACTGGGATGCGAAGTGAAGTTTAGACTTCGGGTTATGCCTTGATAAGAAGGCTATTTAAAAAGGTATATATATGTTATGGGGTATATAATTATAAGGCTTTATGAAAAGTGAATGTTTGATTTGTTAAAGCTTCAGTTATTTAAATGGTAATGTATATAAGTAGAATCTTTTCGGTCCTGAACATGTGTCTTAGACCTGTATATCTTGATGATCGATAACGCGAGGTACTAGTGTAACGGGAGGGTTACTTGTTTGGATTTTTCTTCGGCGAGACGTCCCACGCATGAAACCGATCAAATGTCGAGAGTTTAGAAAGGTCTTGGGCACTAGGGATATACTTAGTACAATGCGTATACGACTTAGATAGGATATAGGTAGGTAGACCTTAGGATTGTTTGGACATAAGGCCTTTTGTTATGTGACGTTAGTTTGGAGGGCTATCGGGAGTTGACCACAAATAAGTTGTATATTAACTCTAAGAGGGATTGGTTCCCTCGTAACGAGAAATGGGTGATTTTGAGAGGTTTGGTGGTTTAGACTGAAGGAGATAAGGCCTCTCGTAGTTAGAATGTTACGTCGGTAACTCAGCTTTCGAGATGAATAGGGTGAATTGATTCTCATTCCTGAGCTCATGTTATTAAGCTCAAGGGTGAATTCAGTTGACAAGTCTCTGCCAGAATGGGAAGTAATAATACTAAAGCATCGACTTATTGTTTATGCGCCTCATAAGTTTAAACTTGTGGGAAGAATTATCCAATGCTTGAATTACAATCCATCGTGGGGGTGATCGTCGTATGGGAAATAAAGTACTACTTCCTGGGCCGAATTTAGTCTTTCGTGCGAGCAACACTTCGTTGCAAGATGTCGTAGGAGAGAAAGGGGTGGTTAAGACCACATATACAAGCTGCTGATTTAGGGAATAGAACCCTGCTCTATTGACTTTGAGGGTGGGGTGCGTTTCCATAAGAGAATTTTTTGTCCCAGATGTGAAGGACTTAAGAAAGTCAGAAATGGTGGAATCTCGTGGTTCTAAGGTTGTGGTGCATCAGGGTAACGACTTATGTGTCAAGTTGTGCGTCGCTAGTATTGGTTGCTGGGCATGAAGGTTAGTTGGACTGTATGGGGTGACTTCGATTGTAGTTTCTGACCGAAACGAGATTTTCATTTCCCACTTGTGGCAAGTTTCCAAGAAGACATGGGAATCAAATTGTGGTGAAGCACTTCATGTCATCCTCCACAGATGGCCAGACCGAAAAGGTAAAGCACATGTTGGAGGATATTTTCCTTATGTGCATGCTTGACTTCGAGAATAGTCGGGAACAGTGTCTCCCACTAGTTGAATTCTCTTATTATAATTTGTATCGATTTGCTATTGGGATGGCGCTTTATAAACCCTTGTATGACAGGCCTTGTGGATCTCCCGCTTGTTGGTTAGAGGTGCGAGATGATAAGTCTCTCGGACCTGAAATGATCCGAGATACTTCTTCAAAAAATTGAGCTCGCTCGAAATCGCATTCGTATAACCAAGATCCATGAAAGAGCTGAGTCAATACGGGGAGAAGGCATGTGGAGATTGAGGTCGGTGGACCAAGCGTTGGTGCGAGCATCGCCTATAAAGGGCATTAAGCCTTTTGAGTAGAAGGAAAACTTACACCGCGTTACGTTGGACCTTTGCTATAAATGTTAAGGTGGGTCCGATAACCTATTAACTTGCTTTATCGAAACATTTGCAGCAAGTTCATGACGTGTTCCATATCTCCTCTGTAAAGTAGTACAAGAGATGTGATAGGTACCCTTAGGCACATTTCTTTCGAAGTAGTTACAACTTGATGTTCCTTATGAGGAGTAGTAGGTTGCTATTTTTGAACGTGGAGACCGGCGATTGAGATCGCATGTAGTACCTTTAGTTATGTTGCAAGGTAGTCAGCACAGTGTCGAGGAATCGACATGGATCGCGAGGATGACATGCGGGAGAAGTATCCGCTTTTCTTCTTGCGAGGTATGCTTGAATTTTGGGGGCAGAATTCCCTCATAAGGGGGGGAGTATGTAACAACCCTCACGTTTTATAGCCTATTTTATATTTATTAACTATATGTAGTAATTAATTATAAAATGATGGATGTTGAGTAAATATTAATTTAATATGAAAAAGGTTAATATTTACTAAAATGTTGTATGATTACCCGATGAGTAGGTAAAAATATCCATGTGGTGACTTGTTGTGTCATAAGAATTAAAATGACATTTCGGTTTAATGAGAAATCGGAACTTTAAATGAGTTATAAAATTTCCAAATGATAATTTGGAGGGTGTAGTTAGTCTCGGTAGGTGCGAGATAGTCAAAATAAGTGCCATATTGCATTTTGGCATTTTGGGCACTTATGATTGGTTATAGCTTAAATGTGTAGTTGCGGATCATTATATCATGTATTAATTATTTTAAGTGGATAATTTTATACTTAAGGCCCGATTAAGTCTTGCTAGCCTTATTATTTTTCCTCATTCTCTCTTAACACACAAATGAGCCCTGGAGAGAGTATAGAGAGGAAGAGAACTTTGGAGAAAAGAGAGATTGGAGCTTGGATCTTTCTTGCATCTTCCTCAAATATGATTTTCCTACCTCAAGGCAAGTAATATACTTGCTATTATGTGATTTAAGGAGAATAATTAGTTTTGATAGTTATTGAATTGTTATGGTTGAACATTTTAGGGTTTTGTTGGATTTATGGGTATTAACCCTTAGAAATTGATTTGGATGATAAATGTTGCAAATGATGGTAGTTAGGTGTATCATGGAGTTTTGGTTCCATTATATGAGCTTGGTTTAGTTAGTTTTGGGTTTGGAAGAAATTTGGAGTTTATAACTCCATAGCCAAAACTTGGCAAATTTGCAGAACCGAATCGATTCGGCCTGGCCGAATCGATTCGCCTTGAGGCAGTTTCTAGGTTTGAGTCGACCGAATCAATTCGGTTTGTCCGAATCGATTCGGCAATTATGAATAATCCCCTATTTTCCAGGCCGAATCGATTAGGAAATCCTGCATTTTCCTTTTGTTTTTCTTTTCAAATTTTAAACTTTTTCTTTAGGATTAGGACCTAGGAACCTTCTTGAATGAAGTAAACTTAGAGTCCTAGAGTTGTAGTTGAGTTTGGTCACCACCCTAGACTAAAATTGGGTCATATGGGGTTTATTCCAGGGAGGTTTAAAGTGATGTTAAGGCATTACTTATTTTAATTCAAACTTTTTTATGTTTGGAAGTGAAATGCCCAATATTAGAGACTTAAGGGCTTATCAAAATTATATGAATTTAGGGACTTGTAGGATCATAATGATCATTTGGAGATTTAGTCGGGACTTGTAATTTGAGGAATATGAATGATAATACTCAACGGGAGTAGGTTCAAAGAATAGGAACCCAAATTATTTAAAGATGATAGGTTTAACTAAAATGAACCCAAACTGTGATAAAGATGATTGGTTCAAATAAAATGAAACCAGTTGTTTAACGATTATAGGTTCGAATATAAAGAACCAAAAACATGGATAATAGAAATGGAAATTGAAAATGAAAATGAGATTTAAAATGGTAAATGTTAATTTACTTAAACACACCTCTCTAAATGACATCATAAGGGAAGTTCGTACGCTTGGTGATGCCCCCTGGCTAATGAATGCAGGGTGGATATAGTCCTAGGCCATATGAGGGGTTTTTATATGTTTTCTGCGTTGGTGAGGGAATTCCGGGTGTGTTCCTGACTCTCCCGCAGACATATGGCCGCTTCCCGACGTATCGCGATAGGTGCCCAGGTTGTCTTGTATAGATAGGCCCTGGAGTGGCGATCTTAGAATCGTTATATGTATGAGAATATAACTTTTCTGCATCAAGTGGGACTTGATGGATATATATGCCATAAAGAGCATGGATACGTGCGAAAGAGCACGGAATTGAGATATGTGCCATAAAGAGCACTTGATGCAGAAAAGTTATATTCTCATACATATAACGATCCAAAGAGCACGGAATTGAGATATGTGCCATAAAGAGCACTTGGTATAAATTGTATTCCTATTGTGGAATGGAAGATAATTAACTATGGAAGTTAATAAATGGTTTTATTCCTATTAAGGAATATATAAGATAATGGAAATTTGATAAATGAGGAAAGGTTTTAAATTTAAGTTATTTACTTTTATTTATCTTATGTAAATGACATTTTATTTCATAATTAAGTTAAATATCTTAAATTTTAATGTAAGTTTAACCTGCTAGTTATCATGCCATATTATCATCCTTGTCATCCATGCATAATTGTTCATTTCTATCATGATTTTTATTTCTTCTGGTGATCATATAAAACCTATCCCTGACCGGTTTATTTTTCCTTGTTGTGTATATGATTGTATCCGCTCAGGTGCTCCACCACAAGGATGCCCGTTTTGATGTTTCCATTCCAGTTACTTTGACGGGCTGTAAGATTTTGTGGATATTACAGGACGTTGTTTTAGACGCCTCCATTTTGGTATTCTAGATATGATCGGGTCTTTTCATCGGGGGAGTGGCCCAAACTTTTGTACTTGATTAATGAATGTATTATGTAAGATATTAAATTGTTGTACTTCGTTGTAGGTTGCTGTGGATCGATAGCCTATTCGGTCCATTTGTGTACATTTGTGTTAGATGTACTATATATATTATTGTGGAATTCCACTTGCTTGTCAGGTTGGGTTGTTTAATTAAATTTTCTTAACTGGATTTAAATTTCTAAACTTTTTGGCAACCCGTTTTCTAATTTTTGGGTGGTTTTCCCGTATACTCAATTTATATTTTGTGATGCTGAGAATGATATCCATCCATGATTCCTGTTACATTTGAGTATTGGGATGGACACCCCTTATCTCGGATCGCGGGGTGTCACAATAAGATAAGATTAAAATTGGAATGTAATTTTATTTAAAAAAAATGCAGCATTACGCATTGAGAGGGGTACTTGCCTCATAATTCTTAATGATAAATTTTAACTTAAAAATACCCCTTAAATTGATCAAGAGGAAGAACCACTCAATGAAGAAAGAACAAAAGGAAAAATGCAAGTAGTTCCAGAGGATCTCATTCTATTTCTTTCTATTTTTTTTAGTTTACGTATGTTATGTAGTTCCAAGTCTATATATCACTAAGTACGTATCTGGACATTGGACCTTTTATTTTCGCATTAATAGGGTTAATTATGTTTTTATATATACAATTAAATTTGTTTGATGAATTTGTGTGGTAGTTCATTAGTTCATATCAAACTTAATGCCAGAGACAAGATTTAGAGTTGTTTACCTAATTCAAAAGATCTTGGTGCTAGTCAAGGGTCACAACTTCTTAATGACTATATGTTGGACTCTACATCTTTTGATGTGGACCATCCAACATTACCATACGTCCGTAATAATCCAATTTTGAGGTTCACCATGATGCACTGCGACTCACACTACCTCGAATTGATTATAACGATGCAAATTGCAACCTGACACAAAGCCCGTTGATGGTCCTAATCAAACCACCGGATTTGATACCACCGTTAGGTCCCAAACTCACAGCTAGACACCGATATTATCCTCAAATTACTCCTTGGACCTAGCCCAGTGTGGGGTTTGAACCCACAAGGTCTTGGTGCTGAGTCAAATGATCACACCCACTTGAGTACTATATGTTGGACTCTACATCTTTCGATGTGAGATAAATACTCACAAGATATTTAACAATTAGGTATATCTTATTTGGTTAGGCCATTCAATTCACTTATTAGGTTGTAGAAATTATTTAATTCCATAAACATCAGGGAGATTTTTATACGGTGGACCTCGAGGTTTTTCTTTAAGGCTTGTTGTTGGCTATTTGTTTTAGTCTAAACAAGATATTTAGATGCCGAAGTGATAACTTGCTAATGGTTCATCTCTCTATTTAGGGTTAAAAAAATTGTGAATTAGGACAAAATGATTAATCTTCACCTTATTTATGGACAATTACAGAGAGGTATACCACGTACAAAGAGTGTTGGAAGTAGGAACCAAAGGCATACACAATTTATGTAAAAGATGAAAATTGCATGAAAAATAGGACATCTGAAAAATATGTACTATATTGTTGTTTGGTTATATATGATGACACTGGTTAAGTAATATTTTATGATGTGATATTTTTTGTACCCTTTAATGGGTACAAAGTAAATCCACAAAAAGTAGTGCTATTGGTGCCCTGATGGGACCCCGTACCACAAGTCAATGTTTAATAGGTAGGTGAGAGAATAAATGGAATCCACGTCAGATTTTGGGGATGTTTTTGTGGAGATTTTTTTACTCGTATCATTATTCAATATGAAATTTGGAACCATTTTCCCAACACTTCTTGTGCAGGTTACTTATATCTAATTAAAAAAGAAACCTCATCCCTTGATATTATCACATTTTTTATGAGTGATGTTGTTATATTCATGGTTGGAGGGCACTAATAAAAGTAAATTGTAGTTAATAATAACCAATACATGTTTAACGGATTCATTCTTTAGATTTCCATTATTGACTGTTTTGCCTGTTTTTCATTAGTGGATTATGATTATGTGCTTAATAGTTTGTAGAAAAAAATTAATTCCAGACATAGCATGGCAGAACTAAGTTCTAGATTACTTATGTTGACACTGTTCCAAACACCTAGAAAGAACGGAGACCCAATTATGACCAAGATGGTCATCAAGCCTTTGTGTAGAATTTGTATAATGGTTTTCTTCTCACTTGTTCTTACTAATCTTTATTCTTATGTCATCCTTTAACTAGATAATTCGTGAGATCCCTAACATCGAATTTCTTGCACGATGATGGTTATGGCTTCATCGAGGTCTTTGTTATGACCCATTCATTAGTAATTAAAAGGTCGTACTAAGGCTTTCACAACAAAATCCAGAATGTGGTGCCAAATTAACTGTTTTAATCTAGTGAAGTTAATTGTTTTAATCTAGTGAAGAATAAGTTTAGGAGTCTCCAACTCTAAAGCCCAAGTACAGGGAAAATAATGCAATAAATGGGTTTGGCGGTTTTAGGCGGGTGTCTTTTTATGTCTCTCCGGGACAATTTGAGCGAGTTTAAAGGCAATGTTAAGATACTGAAATGAAGTATGGTGTGGCGGAATCTTGGACTACTATGATTTTAGTATTAAATATGGACATACATGTGCATTATGGAGATTTAACACCATCGATTTTTATAAGAAGGGGAAAGTTTTATTGAGGATGGACTAGTGATGATTATTGGCCTATAATCCTGCAAAGTTGAGTAGGAATGTTCCAATATCTTTGGGGGATTTCTATTGCAATTTATATATAGTGTCATTAGTTCAGAGCCTAGTTTCTCCTATTGTCTACTGCTAGAATTAGAGGAGGCAACACCGAAGACTTAGGAGTGAAATACAAAGGTTTGCAAATTAAGAAAATTTAATTGTAGATTTTTCTCTAAAGACGACCTGTGGATTCATTACTATTTTTTCCACTCCATATGTCAGTTTGTTGAGGTAGATATGTTCATATTTCTTTGGCATTGTCTTGATAAAAAAAACATCATATAGAGGAAATGTTCTTTTTTCTCTGCATCATAGTGAGAAGAGAATACTAGCCCATCCTCGGCCTCCAAATAATGGAAATTGCACTGAGGATGGCTTGGGTTATTTTTTACGAGGTTCATTACATATGTAATAGTGAAAGAGGAGTGGTATGAGAAGAGAGAATTATAATGGCCCCAAAAAACTCTCAATTTTTATGCCTCTCCAATAGTGCCTAACGCTAAGGAGTTTGCCAAATTGGTTGCAAATATCCACCGATAACCATGTTATATCGTTTATACTGGTTATCAGACAACACCCCTTCAAGATTATATTTTCCCTTCTGGTGGCGATGGTCTGTAGTTAGTGATGGAAAAAAGGGGAAAGTTCGTGCGAATAGCTTCCAAAAAGGTTTATATGATCCTGTTCCCACTAGTGAAGGTGAGATGAAAAGAGGAGAGAATGTGAAAGGCCAGAAGGGTCTGGTAGTTAGGAGAGTTAGAGAAGAAAGTGACACATTTAAGATGGTGAAAATGATAATGTAGTGTCAATATGCTCCTTCCATTATTTTCAGATTCAGCAAATGGGAATTTGAATTTCTTGCAATAACAGAAGGATAAACTGAATCTCAATGATGATGATGAGTAAGTGAACACGAAACATTCATTGAAGGGCTATGTACATGTTATCAGATGATGATAAAAATATGCCTCACATTTTGATTATGCTATCCCTTGTGAAACGTGGAATAGGTGGCCATTATTCTAGTCTACTTACCATATTAAGGAAGTGATTGGGATATTATTTCAAGAAGGGCTCATCAAGTGTTTGCTTGCTACAAAGACATTCACCTTAGGCTTGAATATGTCTTTGAAAACTATTGTCTTCTTAAATTTTTGTAAATTTGATGAAGATAAATATAAATGAATACCCAGTGAAGAGTATGTACAAATGAGTTGCTGTGCTGGTCATCGTGGTATTGATGAATGTGGGATTTGCATCCTTATGGTGGATGAGAAGCTGGAACCATCTAATGAGCACAAGCTCAACGTTATACACCATAAGAAGGAACTTATTAACAAATTTAAGTCAATAAAGCAAGGAATGAGAACTTCCATGGTACTAATGTTTAAAGATGAACTTAAAGAAAGGAAAAGGGTCCTCATGCGACTAGGATATGTTACGAGTGATGACGTTATGGATTTGAATGGGGAAGGTGGCTTGTGTTTCATTAGCACAAATGCATTAACGTTGACTCATATTTAATGGGAGTTTAAAGGATATAAAGATGCAGCTTGTCTCTTGTTTAGTGTGTTAAGATAAGCTTCAGGAGGCTCAGAATCCTCGTTAGGAACTTTAGTTTCTCTTTACATAATTGCAAGATACAACTAGGAGGGTTGCCAAAGTTCAACTCGATTGCAAGGCTCAACTTAATGTGAAAATTTTTGCGAATTCTTTCTAACATGATCTCATTGAGGCCATTTATGCATGGGAAAGTGGGTTCAATTCTACGAGATAATGAAAATCACACAATTATTTGAAGGAAGCTTAATTAACAACTAATACGAGAAAAAAATGATCGGGAAATTGAGCTTGAAGACAATTCGAAGATGAAGTCTCTAAGATCAAGAGGGATATTGACTTTGCAGCATCACTTGTAGTTGCATACTTCCATTAGATGCATTGTAGTGGATTTATTTTTGGAAGATATAAATAATGATTGTTGAGACAAGTTTTGTTATACGGGATGCGATATTTTCGCCCTTGTAAAAAGTGTCACTAAAGAGGAGATTAATTTCAAGTGGATATCTACCTTGGGGAGTAGTTAGGAGGCAAACAATTTTACATGTATGATAAAAGATAAAATAGAGATCGAGGGTGCATGCTAAATTAATATACGAGCACTATCTGCTTATGAAAAGAAATGTTGCCTTGGCATTGCTATAGCATATTGAATGTCATTAACAAGTATTTTTAATACATGCATTTTAGTTGTGAAAGTCTCGGTCTCTTGGCTCGGCATTTATCTCATAGTTTAGTTTATATTCAAGATCCATAGTAGAGGAGAATATCCCATAAATTCTCTTTATAGAGAAACCTTCCCTTTATATTCTAAAGGTAACCATAAAATGTTGGTCTTAAAACACGAACCTTGTGTTTTTGAGTTTTAGAACTACAAGGTTTAGTATCAATTGCATAATCTCATCTAGTTACCATTCTTATCTTTGCAATATATACTCACAAATGGAAATCCTTGGATTATACTTTATAATCGATATTATATGAAATTTTTACAGTTTATCTGTCTCTTTAATTAGAAGGGAGACTTTATCTCCTAACATTGTCACGTTTGCTATTAGCATATTTGTTTTATTGGAGGCAATATTATGTCTGAACTCTGATCAATAAAAAAAATGTATAACAAATTACTACCTTAGTATCGACTATTATTTTGGATCATATTCTGACTTGAATAAAATGTGTGTCCTTGTCTTCTTTGGTTAGCGTAATCTGCTCATATACTTAATATAGGATATAGAAATTTAATAATTCCATAAATACCATGGAAAAACTAAGTTCCAGATGCTGAAGTTTATGATAGTTGAGGACATTTTTGTATGATAAAGCTTGAGATTAGATTCAAGGTCTGCTATTGGAAAATGATTATGATTCGAATAAGATATTTAGATACAAAAGTTGAAAAACTTCTAGTGGTTCATCTCTTTGTTTAAAATGATAAAATTTCCCTATTAATCAAATGAGCATGTTATATGTTGACCTAATATTTATCAATTATAAATTGATATACAGTTACATAAAAGTTATAAGTGGTGAAAGGAGGTATCAAGCAGATATAATTTACATAAAAGATTAAAACTAGACATGCCTACATTGCATGAAAACACAATACTAATGCATGATCTCATATATTAAAAATTTCTACTTCATCTAATTTTTTGCAATTTTACATTTTTTTTCTCCTTTCATTCATTATAAAATGGGTTCCTTAGCCCTAGGTACTAATTTTGATAGTAAAATGAAACCCTAGAACCAACCCTTAATATTGGGCCTTCGGGCATGATGTAATGTGTTTTTCGGCAATCTGAGTCCATTAAGACCCTCAAAACCCCATTTTGCCATTTTAGGAAATAATCTCAGGGCTTATAAATCTTTACGAAAAATTGATATTAACGTTTCGCAAAAAGTTTTTGTTTTCTGGCATGTTTTACTTCAATTGTATGGTGAAAACTCATTTTTCAAATTTTTGGCAAAATTCATGAATTATGTATTTTTTTTACTATACTTGGGCAATTCTGTTTTTGAGGCATTTAAGCTACTATTGGTATATTTGTAATAACTGGTAGATTAGGTATTATATTTAATATTTAATGAATGGTTAACTATTTAAGTTGGGACATGTAAGAAATTATTCATTTGAGTTAAGTCAAAGGCCAAACACAAGCGGAGACTGCATGTACGAATAATACACTTATATCCATTGAAGGCTTATTGCGATGTTAGTTATAAAATTGGATTGAGGTGCAACACATGCTAATTTCTGAATTCAACCACATTAGAAAGGATTTTATTAAAACAGAATAGTTGACATTAAGTCCATAATCATGGTATTAAATGTTTAGGCAACAAACACAGATGCCAAAATTATGGGACCATGATAAATGAATTATAGGGTAGTATATCTTTACAATCTGAACATTATGTGATGATTAACACAGATTCCGTGATATTCAGATTGTAAATGAAATATGCCAAAAAATTTAGTCAACAATTCAATCTTTGACCTTTGCAATTTTTGTTGCGTGTGAAAATTTAATTTGTGAACATTGTTATTAATTGCAATTCCCCTTAACTTGCATTTGCAAGCTCAGTCATGTTCCAAATTTGATGGAACTAATTTTTCTAAATGTAATGAGCAAATTGAGTTCAACCTAGGGGTTCTTAACCTGGACATGGCAATTATGTGTAACGAACCCGCTGATATTACTGATACTAGTAGCGAGGATAAAATTGTTATCCATGAAGCATGGTTTCGATCCAATAGGATGGCCCTTATGTTTATGCGAATGTGCATTGCTGCTAACATTAAGACCTCCCTGCCTAAAACTACGAAAGCGAAAGAGTATTTGAACAACATTAAGGAACGCTTTCGCACTGCTGATAAATCCCGTACTAGGAAACTGATGGCTGACCTGACCACTATGAGGTTCGATGGTACTCGAACCATGAATGAGAACATTATAGAAATGACTAATTTGGTTACTAGACTTAGAGTTTTGGGCATGACATTGGATGAATCTTTTCTCGTCCAATTCGTCCTAAACTCCCTACCTCCTGAGTATGGGCTTTTCCAAATCAATTACAACACTATAAAAGATAAGTGGAATGTAAATAATTTGCAAAGCATGTTGGTACAAGAGGAAGGAAGGATTAAGCAACATAATGGCCATGTGACTAAGGGACAGGTGGCAAATTTGACTGTCAAAGGAGTTGGTTTTAAGAAGAAGTTCGGCAAGGGCATTAAGAAAGGTCCTGGGCTGTCTCATTAAGCTGAATCAAACCCTTCTGTAAAAAGAAGGGCCATTTCCAGAGGGATTGTCATAAACAAAAGGTATGGTTCGAGAAAAAGGGTAAGCCCTTCATTTATGTTTGTTTCGAATCAAACCCTATTAACGCTCCTTCTAACACTTGGTGGATTGATTCTGGTTCTACGTCTCATGTTTCTAATTCGATGCAGGGCTTCACTTACATTGACACAACAAATACAAATGAGAATTTCTCTACATGGGCAATAAAGCGAAGGATAAAATAGAAGCTATTGGAGTCTTTCGCCTGATTTTAAGCACTGGATTTATTTTAGATTTGCAAGAAACTTTTTATGTTCCCAAAGTTTCTAGGAATTTAATTTATGTTTCCAAACTTTCTTGATACGACTTTGCGATTGAATTTAAGTACAATGGTTTTGGTTTGATTAAAAATTCTAATAATATTGTTTCTGGATTTTTATTAGATGGTTTATATCAATTGAATCTTGAAAATAATTTTTTTGAAATACTTGTGACCCTACATCCTAATGTTGGTAAGAAACGTACACCTAATGATGAAAAATCTGCTTATTTGTGGCATAAAAGACTAGGGAACATATCCAGGCCGAGAATTGAAAGGCTCATTAAAAATGGAATACTCCATAACCTGGATTGGGACAATTATGATGTATGTGTGGACTATATTAAGGGAAAATAGACCAAACATACAAAGAAAGGAGCCATAAGAAACACCCAGCTACTTGAAATAATACATACGGACATATGTGGACCTTTTGATATTCCATCCATAGGTGGAGAGAAATACTTCATCACCTTTATAAATGATTTTTCACATTTTTGCATTTTGTACATGTTGCACGATAAATCTCAATTTGTGAACGTCGTTGAAATATACATTAATGAGGTTGACAGGCAACTAGGCAAAAAGGTGAAGATTATTGGGTCTGATAGAGGTGGTGAATATTATGGTAGATATGATGAGTCAGGGCAACGCCCTGGCCCATTTGCTAAACTCCTTTAAAAATTAGGTATTTGCGCCCAATACACAATGCTAGAATCACCTTGGAAGATTGGTGTAGCTGAAAGGCATAATCGTACCCTTATAGAAATGGTTAGAAGTATGATAAGTGTAACAACCCGCCCTTTTGGAGACACTTAAATCCCACATTTGGGTATAAATTGGGAATTTGGAGAATTTCTCAAAATAGTAATTTTTGGGATTTTCGAGGATTAAATGATTTTCAAAGGATGTCGTGATTATTTTTGGGACTGTATAGGTCGAAGTAATTTAATTATATGTCGCCGTGGAGTATAGCAACAAAAGAGGTAAGATTTTGAGTAGAAAACCCGCATTTACTTTTATGGGTTAGAATAGTGATATGTGGTCAAGTACCTCGGATGGAAATTTCGACTACGCCATGAGTCTCAAAATGTCTGAGATAGTCGGAAAAGAGTGTCTGATTGTCGAAATTGAGTTTCGGATAATTTTAGAGGTAAAAGTAACTCGTAATTGGGTAAACGAGTCGTTTTGGGGTTTTAAGGGGTTAAAACCCTTTTCTCTCTATATAAAGAGGAAGAGAGGGAGAAAAAGAGAAAGAAAAGAAGAGAAAGAGAGAGAAGAGAGGGAGGAGGAAGAAAAGAAGAAAAAGGGGGAGATTCCGACCAGCCTCCGCGGGATTCGGCTCGAGGACGTCGGATTTTATCCACGAGGCAAGTGTTTACTTGCTTTATTTATTTTTAAGCATAAATATCTCATATCATTGTTGGTATAAAAAATCCTAATGATTTTGGGTTGGGTATTCATGGATAAAACGGGTTTTTGGGAGTTAAAACGAATAAACCCCTAAAAATGGTAAATTGGAGAAACTTAGATTTTAATCGAAATTTATTGGTGATTACGGGTTCTAGGATGTTTAGAACCCTTAATATATGTGTATTTGTAGTTGGTTGAGGTTGTAGGACGTTGGGTGAGGCGACAAAAGCTTGGGAGAAGCTTTAATGGCCGAAACCTTCTCGAAGAAGGTGATGAATAGTAAC
This sequence comes from Sambucus nigra, assembly GCA_949130495.1. Taxonomy (NCBI): domain Eukaryota; kingdom Viridiplantae; phylum Streptophyta; class Magnoliopsida; order Dipsacales; family Adoxaceae; genus Sambucus; species Sambucus nigra. Next base: position 496,525,639 of record OX422214.1, read on the forward strand.
CCGTAAGCTTGTGGGGTTATTTTGACAAAAAGAGAATTGATTTAGCTTTCGGTCAAAACATGAAAGTTGTAGATCCTTTCGATACGGTCGCGTGGGCGCCAACCACGTATTTTTATGATTTTCTACGATTTGATATTATTTTTACAAGATGACAGCTCCGGGTTGAAATCATCAACTCGGAAATCAAATCGGGAATTGGAAAAATTACGGCTAGAAATAATTGCGTAAATGTTTGGGATAATTTTTGGGGTAGTTTAGAAACCCCGATAATGAAGTCGGGTTGTTGGATTGAGGATTTGAGGAGATTAGTGTTGAGGACCTGGTGTGACCGGTCGACCGCGCCCCTAAGGCCGGTCGACCGCGTCAAGGAGAAAGGGCCTACTGCTTAGTTTCGTAGGCTTATTTACAACTCGCAGTCGATCGGGGGTCCAGGACCGGTCGACCGGTGCCCTGTTTTCAGCCCAAGATTTTGGGAGATTATTATTACTTCTCCTCTTTGAGATTTACGTTTAAGAGCCTTATAAGTTAAAGTATATTAGAGGGTTATGTCCTAAGGGACTTGTGGATTTGGGAATATATATATATATGTATGTATGTATATTCACTTAGAGTGAATTAGTATAGTTGGAGATAGCTAATAAATCCTTAAGAGATGATTAAGGTAATTATTATTTGTCGTAGTAAAAAATATTTGGGTTTAGTATCATGCTTATATGAATGCATGATTGTGATTCCTGGAGGGAATCTTTGGGATTATGGTCATCGCTAGATGATAGAGGCCATTACGGCCGGTTATATATTCTAGGAGGAATATAAGATATATGTATATAATATGTGACTAAAGTATATATATATGATATGATGGAAATGATTTTGAAAATATAAAAATGAATATTTTGAAAATGGAAAGACAAACGATTTTCAGAATTGATAAAATATGGATTATACACACCTCCCTAAATCTCTATCATAAGGGAAGTTGCACGCGTTGTGGTGAAGCCTTCCTGGCTATTGAGCATGTTGGATATAGTCCTTACGCCATATGGGCGTTTATTTGTTTACTGCGCTGGTTAGGGGATTCTAGGTGTGGTCCTGACTTTCCCGCAGGCAATATGGACGCTTCCCGACGTTGGTAGGTTCCTAGGTTGTCTTGTATAGATAGGCCCTGGAAAATGATAGCCATTTAGGGGCACGTCCAGTGAGGAAACCCGGAGGGGCGTTCTTAGATTTATTAAAGCAATTCATGATAATAGATTGGCTTTAATTTACATTTCCTGTGTACAAAAAGGGAAATGGGATAAAGGTTTGGCTTCGGTAACACTCCCGGATGGAAGAAGGGATGTGGAAGCATATGATATGATCAAAGCATTTTCATGATAATGAAAATGGCTTTGGGTACATTTCCTGAGTATAAAAAGGGAAATGGGATGATATATAATGGAAAAGCATTTTTATGTTAATAAAATTGGCTTTTAAAAAGATATATGTTATGGTAAAGAAATTCATGCTAATGAATTGGCTTTTAAATACATTTCCTGGATATGAGAAGGGAAATGGAAGGTTTTGATATGAGTATAGAATACACGATCCGGATGTGTATTATATTGTTTATTACATAAACCTCAGTCCGGGAGATATTATCCGAACGCATATTGTTGATGTATATATATATATATATATATATATATATATATATATATATATATATATGTATATATATATATATGTATGTATTTATACATTTGTGTGTGCTACGAGCCTAATGGATCTCTACCATTAACCCTGCCAAGTAGTAGTGTATCGGGGGGGTTCCTTGTTTGGATTTCGCTTTGCGAGACACCCCACGCACGAACTTAGTGCAGTGTTGAGAATGGAGGGAAGTTTAGCCCTTAGCACTTGGACTATCTGGGGTAGATAGTAGTTGGGTGATAGACTAGTTAGGAAGGGATAGCTTTACTAGGGTATGTTGTTAGGGTGCGTTAGGTGTGCACTATTAGAAGAGAAGTGAGGGGTATCTAATGGGAGTGCGATACCAATTTAAATATGAGATAAAAATATTTTTCTAAAAATAAGCATTTATGCACTTGCAAAATATTTTCAAAATTCGGGCTCTGACCCGTTTATATACTTTCCTTCCTTTCTATATATTATATAGATATAGGTGTCCAGACACAGGGACGCCTGGATGGAAACTTCTTTCGAGTCAGACGTCTGCTGCAGCAGCTGTGGATGCTTGTGGGTTCTCAGTAGACGCTTCTTTTCTTGTACTCTAGATAGGAGGTATTGTACAAACATTCGGGTCAATGGTCCAACTGTTTTTATTTATTCTTCACACGTTATTCGATATGGTTGTATAATTTGAACCGAGTGTTCGGTTATTTTAGTTCATTTCATTTTCCTGTTAATTTCATTTACGCATTAAATTGTGGATGTTTTACTTTAATCATTAAAAAGAGTAGTTAAGTAAAAGTTTTTAATGCTCGCCTAGTAGGATATTAGTAATTAAATGGATTTTCGACAGTGATGCTAAGAATGATCCATATGTGAATCCTGTTTTAATTTGATATAGGAGTGATCACTCGGTATCCCATTAGGCGGGTTGCTACAATAAGTAGGACCCAATTACCTACATTTTTGTGGACACATGAATTAAATACCGTTGTACACATCTTAAATAGGGTTTTTAGTAAATCAGGTTTAAAAAACCCTTTTGAACTTTGGAAAGGATGGAAACCTGATTTAAGGTATTTACGTGTGTGCGGATTCCCAGCAGAAGCTAGAATCTATAACCTTCATGAAAAGAAATTGAATCCTAGGACATTATCTTGTCATTTCATCGCGTATACAGAAAAGTCGAAGGGATATAGATTCTATTATCCAAATCATACAGCTAGAATCATAGAAACTGGAAATGCTAAATTCATTGGAGAAGGTGAAGTAAGTGGGAGTGTAAAAGAAAGGGAGGTAATCATTCGACAAGTCAGGGTATAAATTCCTATACCTAGAGTTCATAACATACATGTTATTCCTAATGTAGTTGTTGAACCGGTCATTGACCCAATCAATATTAATGAACAACAAGTGAATGATCAACCAATTGAACAACCACATAATGAGACTATAACTAGTGAAACTTTTGATGCACCACAAGAAGTGCCATTAATAAGATCTCAAAGAGAAACGAGATCGGAAATTTTGGATGATTATGTGGTATACCTTTAAGAGACCTAATTTAACATAGGGAATATTAATGATCCACTTTCTTATAAAAAGACGTAAGTAGTGATGGTTCAGATAAATGGGCTAATGCCATGAATGAAGAAATAAAATCTATGAATGACAACAAAGTTTGGGAGTTAGTCTAATTTCCAGAAAGGCAAAAATGAGTTGGGTGCAAGTGGATCTTTAAGACCAAACTTGACTCAAAAGGTAATATCGAACGACATAAAGCTAGACTTGTTGCCAAAGATTTTAATCAACGAGAAGGCATTGATTACAATGAGACCTTATCTCCAGTTTCAAAGAAGGACTCATTAAGAATCATATTAGCATTACTGGCTCATTATGATTTGGAGTTGCATCAAATGGACATAAAAACAGCTTTTTTAAATGGGAGTTTAGAAGAAGTCTATATGGCATAGCCACAAGGATTTATAAAGGAAGGAAAGGAAAACATGGTATGTATGTTGAAGACGTCAATATATGGTCTAAAACAAGCTTCTCGTCAATGGTACATTAAGTTCCACGGTACCATTTCATCTTTTGGGTTTAAGGAAAACACTATTGATCGGTGTATATACCTGAAGATCAGTGGGAGTAAGTTTGTGTTTTTATTACTATATGTTGATGGCTTACTTATCGCTAGTAGTGATCTTGGTTTATTAAGTGAAACCAACAAGTACCTTTCTAAAAACTTTGAAATGAAATATTTAGGTGAGGCATACTTTGTGATCGGGATAGAAATATCTCGGGATAGTTCACGAGGAATGTTGGGACTATCTCAGAAAGCTTACATTAAAAAAGTTTTAGAAAGATTTATCATGCAAAGTTACAATCCCATTGATGTTCCACTTCAGACAGGGGATAAGTTCAGCTTAAGTCAATGCCCTAGAAGTGATTTAGAAAGGAAGCATATGAAAGGCATGCCTTATGCTTCTCTCGTAGGGAGCTTGTTGTATGCACAAGTCTGCACTAGACCGGATATCAGTTTTGTCATTGGGATGCTAGGCAGAAATCAAAGCAATCCAGCGACTTACCATTGGAAAGCTGCAAAGAAAGTGCTGAGGTACCTGCAAGGGACTAAGGATTACATGCTCACATATCGGAAGACTGATCACCTTGAGGTGATTGGTTATTCAGACTCGGATATTGGGGGATGCCTTGACAGTAGGAAGAGAACTTCGGGTTATATCTTCCTTATGGATGGAGGATCCATTTCATGTAAAAGTGCTAAGCAAAGCGTCATTGCATCATCTACTATGGAGGTTGAATACGTAGCTTGCTTCGAAGCTACAAAACATGGATTATGGCTGCGAAACTTCATTTCAGGATTTAGAATTATAGGGTCAATATCTAAGCCGCTGAAAATTTATTGTGATAATGTCGTTGCAGTCTTCTTCTCTAAGAACGATACGTATACTAAGGCTGCTAAGCATACTGAGATAAAATACCTATCAGTTAAAGAAGAAGTTCGGAAATAAAGAGTGTCAATTGATCACATTAGTACACGTGATAACATAGCAGACCCTCTTATGAAAGGACTATCTTCGAAGACCTTTATGGAAAATGTTAAAGAGATGGGTCTCGATTAGTTAGATTATGATTGCTATTTTGGCTTAGTTGTTTGACACTATTACTTGAATTCAATAAAGGTGTTTCTGATTTCTATTATTTCTGTCATTTGTGAATGCATGCATATAATTGTGAATTATTATTGAGAAAAATAGCCCTTATTCAAAAGGACATTATGAGTCCATTATGATACCCAATATTAAAGGCTCAGTTGAATGAAACATTGGTGTTGTGGTACATGGAAGGGACCATGCTCTTGAACAGTATGGAACCACCATGACTCGCATCTGTGAATCATTTGATTTAGAAAAATAAATTTATCAACGATTTTGCACCTTATGATACCTAATCTAATTATACGAATTATTAAGACCAAGTGGGAGACTGTTGGAAATTAACGTTAAGTGAGGAAATTAATTATTTAATTTTAATTGTATTAAATTCTAAATTTCCCATTTATGTGGTCTTGATAAATGTTAGATAATTAATTAGGAATGTGATAAATAAATATATTAAAAGATTTGGGTAAATCTTATCTATTAGTCACATGATGGTTAGTGGAATTAGTGGGAGACTTGAAAGAGTCCCACCTCCACTAGGATTTAGGCCCTCTTTCCCTTATAAATAGAGACCTCAACACCATCTAGAGTCATCTCAATACACACTGTTTCTAAGTAGGGAGAGAAAATCCAAAATTCTTATTATTTGTATTTTCTCACAAATATTCTAGGCACATAAGAGAGTAATTCTGCGATATTTAAGAAGGGATTCAAAAGAAGCTTTGACAGGAGCATTTAAGTCATCTTATTCTTATCAATTGCGATGGACAAAGGTTAGTTTGGATCATAGTTATAAAGAAATTACGATTTTATGATTGCATGAAGTTTAAACATCCTAGATTCATGACAAAACTGTTTTTAAACGTGAAGTAAAATTATGGTTTATAGCCAGTATTATGATTGTCAAAACAATATTGATTAACACAAGGTTTAGTACCAATTGGCATAATATAATCTAGGTTCCATTCTCATCTCTGAAATATATACTCACAACTGGAAATCCTTGGATTATACTCTATAATCGATATTATATTAAATTGTTGCGGTTTATCTATCTATTTAATTAGAAGGGAGACCGTATCTCCTAATATTGTCACGTTTGCTATTAGCGTATTTGTTTTTTTGGAGGCAATATTAAGTCTGAACTCTGATCAATAATAAAAAAAATGTTTAACAAATTCCTACCTTAGTATCGACTATTATTTTAGATCATATTCTGACTTGAATAAAATGTGTGTGCTTATCTTCTTTGGTTAGCATAATTGTGACACCCCGACTAATTAAATACCGGGTAGCTACTCCTTTATTAAATCAATACAAAATGCCAAGTTGGTTCAGTTAATAACATCACTGTCGAAAACATTTTAGTAATTACTAACTACCTAGTATTTAAAAAGTAAGTTGCCAAATTTTAATTTAAGTCTAATTAACATGCGATAAAGGAATAATGGAAGATCAACATGTGACACCCCGACTAATTAAATACCGGGTAGCTAATCCTTTATTAAATTAAATCAAAATTCCAAGTTGGCTCAGTTAATAGCATCACTGTCGAAAACATTTTATTATTACTAACCACCTAGTATTTAAAAAGTAAGTTGTCAAATTTTAATTAAAGTCTGATTAACATGCAGTAAAAGATTTAAAGCAAGAATAATATCACCATTCACTATAACGAAATAATATAATAACCATCACACGATATAAATAAATCCGGAGGAAAAACTCCTCACAACAAATCCCACAACTGAAATGAAAAACTAAATACTAAATACTGAATCAATACATGCCAAAGTCTGAAAAACTGAAATGGAAATGTCTCTAATAGAATTTGGGCAACATGCCCTACAACTGAAGAATACTGAATATGAAATCCAAATGATAGAAGCGTCTAAAAGCAAATCCATGTAGCTTCCACAAACAGCTACAGCTCGTCACCTGAATGAGTATCCTATGCATGGTGTCCTTGTGGATGGGCACCTAAAATGGTTTTACAAAAAAATAGATTTGAAAGAAAACGGGTCAGAGCCCGAATGTGGAGATATTTTAAAAACCTGCAAATGCTTTAAAAACATTTAAAACATTAAATGCAAAGTACATGTTAGGACGTGCACTCACATGAAATTCTCACCTCTCGTCTAACTGTGCACTCCTAACGTAAGTAACCATCTAAAATGACACAAACCACTAGCTAAGTGACATCATATCTAGCTAGACTGTCATAGGTTCTACCCTTATTACTCGGTTCCCATTAACATTATAACGCTCGCAATTAAATAGGTGGCTTAACGTAAATTCAGGTTCTCACATAAAAGTTATACAACTCATTATATATCATCCCTTTTATGTTATTCCATAGTTATACACACAATACCATATGAAAGTTATCATTTACAAAGTGTATATTTTCCACAACATAAATATATAGTATAAGCACCCCGAGACTAAGCTTTGGTGCGCACATACTCTGCTATCCATCCCGGTACATCACGTACATAAGGATTACATATTCCGAATCTCCCAGGAATAGTTCACAGATAACAACATCACAAATAATGGAGGCGAACACAGTCACATCACATGGGTCACGCACATACCTGCGCTCCTACGATCAGCAGACTTATTAACATCCCAATAAGTCCTTCTCTGACCTATGTTCATCGAGGTAACCAGTCTAAATCCGGGTAACACAAGGATTAGAGGGCCCTAAGCGAATGCAAACCTCCCATGATAGCAAGTATGGTAGGTATGTCATACACACAAATCATATACCAATACTAAGTAAGCACACATCTTAGTAATCATCGTAGTTTAATTGTAGTACTTATCGCATTCTCGTACCATCTTATAATTTATACAATTTATATACTCCCGGTTCATAATCATACACGCCATAATTTATTCTCACGTCGTAGTAGGCACTCACGTGTCAACTCAAAGTGTCTATTTGATTCGTTCCACAATTATATAATTTACTCCTCATTATGTCCCAAATGACCCAAGTATACCAATACATCATCAAAGGAATGTTATCTCTAACCTCCGGGACTCCCTAAATCAAAACAGGCCAAAAGGGCCTAAACTGCCAGCTCGTTAGAAGTCTCGTTCGAACGAGGCTGTTCGAACTAGATTTCGTTCGAACGAACTGGGCTATCTAACGAGATCTCGTTCGAACGAGATTATCGAACGAACATCCCTCTCATTAGAACCCCAAACTGTCAACTCGTTAGAAGCTCGTTCGAACGAGCTCGTTCGAACGACCTGGGTAGGTCTTCTAACGAGTGACCAGATTCAAGCCCAAAAATCCTGTGTCGTTTTTCACCAATTTCTACACCTCAAATCTCGACCAAAATTCGTCCCAACAATGTTTAAAGGTCTCTAATCAATCCTAAACATATTAAAGTCACATACTAACATGTTTTAAGGAATTAATTCATCCTCAACATCATTAAATCATCAAGTCTCATCACTTTTCCCCATATTCTCAAGAACATAAACCCTAGAATTTTAAATCTTCCATTCCCAGAAATAGATCCGTTTTTGTATCACATAAATTAGTAATTCTCTTAATTCGATCTTTCAATAACATTTCTACATGCAAACCTATCTCCAAAATTAAACTAACAACTCCAATTTTATGGGTTTTTATTTATCTCTCAATTAATTATGATTATGGAATTGTCTAAGCATGGAAGAAGCATTTACTGCATAAAAATGTAAATTAAACCACTTGCCTTGATTCAATCTCAGATTTTGATGATGATTTGAAGAAGTTCCCTCTCTCTTCCTGCAGAATTCCCTTCTATCTCTCTCTCTCCAAGCTTTATTCTCCAATGGCTATGGTGGCAAGGTTTTATTTTGGGAACTTAGAAAACCTAATTCTAAAACTCCCCGTAGTCTTATGAGTCAATATGGTTGGTAGTGGGTTTAGTGGTTGGTTACCTAAATCAGATATAATTTACTAATTTTCGTCACTTTTAATTTCCAAAAATACAAAATTACCAAAATACCCTTTATGTTGCCGGTATGGCCTAAAAATATCCCGGGACCCAAACTAAACCCCCGGCTAGTGTTTTCTGACTATCTCGACCCTTCCGGATGCGTTGGCTCACTCAAAACGACCATACAGTTAATATAATTTAAATTCACTTTTATAATTAAAATAACTTTTATAATTAAAATAATTATATCCTGACGCGATTATCTCACGCGTCCCAATAAAATGTCCAAATTGTCGTATATCAATCTCACGACAATTTTCATAATTCAACATTCATATATCATCATATATACTCAATATAGTCAAATACCATAGTCAAATACCAACTCACATCTCGCTAGTATTTTATCCGGATTAATTCCCAATTAATTCTCATTAAATTAATTAATCCCAAAAATAAATATCGCCAAAAATACGGGGTATTACATACTTCCCCCCTAATAACAGAATTTTGTCCCGAAATTCGGAACTAGAAAGTACCTGATAAAACAACTCTGGATAACGTTCGCGCATCTCATCCTCGCGTTCCCATGTGGACTCCTCGACATTGTGATGTGGCCACTGAACACGCACTAACGGAACTATCTTTGACCGCAGCTTCCTCTCACTTCGGTCCAAAATAGCAATTGGCCCTTCCTCGTAGGAGCTATCAGGCTGTAGATCAATCCCCTCCAAAGCGATGTGAGAATGAGCCAAATCGTCCCTGAGATATTTCCTTAGGGAGGAAATATGAAACACATCGTGAATCCGGTGTAAATGCTCCGGTAACCCGAGTCTATACGCAACTTGTCCAATCCGCTCAATAATAGGAAACGGCCCCACATACCTCGGTGCCAACTTCCCTTTCTTCCCGAAACGCATAATCCCCTTCATAGGAGATACTCTTAGCAAAACCTGGTCCCCCACTTGGAACTCCCTGAAAGATCTCTTCGCATCAGCATAACTCTTCTGCCGGTCTTGAGCTACCCGAATGCGACTCCGAATCAACTCAATCCTTACCGAAGTATCCTGAATCACTTTCGGCCCAAGTAGTTTGTTGTCCCCCACCTCTAACCAACATGCTGGGGAACGATAAGGCCTACCGTACAACGCCTCAAACGGAGCCATGCCGATAGTGAACTGGTAGGAGTTATTATAAGAAAACTCTACCAGTGGAAGGTATTGCTCCCATCCACCTCCAAAGTCAATAATGCACATGCGTAGCATGTCCTCCAACATCTGATTTGTGCGCTCTGTCTGCCCATCGGTCTGCGGATGATAAGCCGTACTCAATCGCAATTCCGTGCCCATGGCCTCTTGGAAACTCTCCCAAAACTGCGAAACAAATATCTTGTCTCTGTCAGACACGATATTTAGGGGCACACCATGAAGTATCACAACCTCTGAAATGAAGAGCTGGGCATACTGTCCCGTAGTGTAGTCAGTCCTTACGGGTAAAAAGTGAGCGACTTTGGACAATCTGTCCACAATTACCCAAACGGAGTCGTGACCCCTCTGCGACGTAGGCAACCCCATGATAAAGTCCATGGATATGCTCTCCCACATCCACCTCGGAACCTCCAACGGCTGTAGAAGTCCTGTCGGTCTCTGATGATCCACTTTTACTAGCTGACAAGTGGCGCATTTCGAAACAAACACAACGATATTTCTCTACATACCTCTCCACCAATACTGGCGTCTCATGTCTTGGTACATTTTGTCCCCTCCGGGATGTACCGTAAACCGTGAGCCGTGCGACTCTGCCATCACCTCGTGTCGCAATTCCTCCCCTTCCGGAACCACCAATTTCCAATTGAAGCGTAATCCCCCGTCTGAGCTAACGGTATAGGACTCGGCTCCCTCTGCTAGTAATCGAATTATCTTCTCCTGACAGAACGAGTCATTAGCCTGTGCCCGTACTACCTTCGTGACAATCTGCGGTGTAACGGTCATCACAGACATGAAAGATCGGGCCACTGCATCCTGGTGTCCCAACTCCTTCCACTTTGCCTTCCACACCCCTGCCACCTCATCTGCTGGCCTACGGCTCAACGCGTCTGCTACCACGTTAGCCTTACCCGGGTGATACTGGATATCAAATTGGTAGTCCTTCACAAAGTCAAGCCACCTCCTTTGCCGCATGTTCAACTCCTTCTGCGTGAACAGGTACTGTAGGGACTTGTGGTCCGTGAACAATTGGAACTTCTCCCCCAAAAGATAGTGTTTCCAAATCCGTAGGGCAATTACCACTGCCGCCAACTCCAAATCATGCGTGGGGTAATTCTTCTCATGAGGCTTAAGCTTACGGGAAGCATAAGCTATGACCTGTCTCTCATGCTGCAATACACCTCCAAGTCCTTGCAAAGACGCATCGGTGTAAACCAAATACTCAACTCCCGGTCTCAGCAATGCTAACACAGGTGCTGAGGTCAGCTTATCCTTCAATTCATCGAATGCCAACTGACAGGCATCACTCCAGATGAATGGCACACCCTTACGAGTCAGATGTGTCAAAGGACCTACTATCTTCGAGAAACCCCGAATAAACCTCCTGTAGTATCCTGCTAGACCCAAGAAACTCCGAATCTCCGTTGGTGTCATGGGTTGTCCCCACTCCCTCACCACGGATACCTTCCCCGGATCAACAGATATTCCCCAGTCGGAAATAATGTGTCCCAAAAACTGGACCTCCTTCAACCAAAACCCGCACTTCTCAAACTTTGCGTACAGTTCGTTCTGACGCAGCGTCTGCAAAACCAGCCTCAAATGTTCGGTGTGCTCCTCCTCTCTCTAGGAGTAACCCATAATATCATCAATGAAGGCAATAACAAACTGATCAAGGTAATACCTGAACACTCTGTTCATCAAGTCCATAAACACTGCTGGAGCGTTGGTCAAACCAAAAGTCATAACCCGAAACTCGTAAGAACCATAGCTCGACAAGAACGCAGTCTTCGAGACATCCTCCTCCCTGATACGCAACTGATGGTATCCCGATCTCAAATCAATCTTCGAGAAGAAAGAAGCTCCTCTCAATTGGTCAAATAGGTCATCGATTTGAGGCAACGGATACTTATTCCGTATCGTGACCTTGTTCAACTCCCGGTAGTCCACACACAATCTCAGTGAACCGTCCCTCTTCTTCACAAACAAAACTGGAGCGCCCCAAGGTGAGGTACTCCTGCGAATAAAGCCCTGACCTAACAGCTGCTCTATCTGATCTCGTAGCTCTCACATCTCTGCCGGAGCCATACGGTACGGTGTGCGTGCTATAGGTCTCGTATCTGGCAATAGGTTTATAACAAGGTCTATCTCTCGACTGGGGGTAGGCCTGGTATCTCCTGAAACACATCGGAATACTCCCGGACGATTGGGATCGAATCTACAGGAATCACAACCTCCTTAGAGGTATCCTCCTCTATGTAATATAAATGAGCGGTCGAGCCTCCCTCTGGGCGAGGCATCACCACTACCAACATTTCTTGTCCCGGAATGGCAAAAATAATGCTCCCACCGAAGCAATCAATCATGGCTCTATAGTCTGCGAGCCAATCCATACCGATAATTACATCGTGTACGTGCATATCTAATACCAACATGTCTGCAGGTAATACCAACTACCAATCTCTACCCCCACTCCCCGACATATAAAGAAAATAAGTGACCCATTACCCAATGGTGAGTCTACACACGTAATTATGCTCTCTGCGGTGGCTAACAACCCTAAGGCCTTCGCAAAATGCGTAGCTATAAAACAATGTGTTGCCCCCATATCAAACAAAACCCGACCCATAGTATCATGGATAGGAAACATACCCTCAATGGCTGGAGGATTCTGTGGGGCTGCTACATGCTGAAGCTGATACACTCCCCCATACTAAAACTGTCCTTGCTGAACTGGGGCCGCTAGCACGGGTGGTAGTGCTGCCATCTGTGGTGGTGCTGGGAGGGCGGTGGGAAACATAGGCCTTTGTGGCTCATGTCGAGTACCCTACTGCTGCCGCGGTGGGACTCTGCCCTTATCAGGACAATCCTGACGTTTGTGGTCAATCTAATCACAATTGAAACACTTCCTTTGGAAGTTTCCTCCTCGCTGTCCATGCTGACCACGACCCTGGTGAGCGTTATTATTTTTGCCCTGGCATTACTGGCCCTGTTGAAACCGTTGTTGACCATTCTGTCCCCGCTGCACTGGAGCTACTGGGAAGGTTTGTAGGGCTAGTACCTGAGCTGGTGCTGGGAGAGCGATTGTAAACAGTGGCCCCGGTGGATCATTACGGGCACCCTGCTGCTGGGGGATCCTAACACCCTCCGGGCAGTCCCGGCGTTTATGGACATGCGTGCCACACACAAAACATCGGCCTTTGAAGTCACTCCCCCTCTGACCCTGCTGCTGACGGTGTCGTCCTTGTAGACTTGGAACTTTATTCCGCTTTCGAAAATGCCTCCTTTTACCACGTTGTTGATTAGAACCGACTCGGTCTTGGGCAGTTGGTTGTCGAATTTTCGGAGTCTTCGCACATTTGTCAGCTTTATTCACATGCATTTGGCTATCCTCTCTAGGTCTTTTGCCTCCTTTAAGTTGTATGCTGCGTTCTTGGTATTGTAAAACTGCAGTGGTAACTGCTTGTGCCACGATACCCGCTAACTCGACAGTTGGTATTCTCTCCAGGGATACCCGAGGTGTGAGTCGATCTTGCCCGTTGATTCCCTCAACCGTTCTAGCTAGTTCTTCTAGACGGTCCATCTGAAAATTTAAGTAAATTTGGATGAGTTCATCATTCAAATAAACAAATCGCGGAAGTACGAATTCCCAATGTATAGAGATGAACACAACATTCCTAATATTTAGGGCTCTATATCAAAGAAAGCTCAGGGGAAAACATAATAAGCCGCACAGATCCTAAAGGACACTAGAACCTGATGTGATGATACCACCTGTGACACCCCGACTAATTAAATACCGGGTAGCTACTCCTTTATTAAATTAAATCAAAATGCCAAGTTGGCTCAGTTAATAGCATCACTGTCGAAAACATTTTATTATTACTAACCACCTAATATTTAAAAAGTAAGTTGTCAAATTTTAATTAAGTCTGATTAACATGCAGTAAAAGATTTAAAGCAAGAATAATATCACCATTCACTATAACGAAATAATAGAATAACCATCACACGATATAAATAAATCCGGAGGAAAAACTCCTCACAAAAAATCCCACAACTGAAATGAAAAACTAAATACTGAATACTGAATCAATACATGCCAAAGTCTGAAAAACTGAAATGGAAATGTCTCTAATAGAATTTGGGCAACATGCCCTACAACTGAAGAATACTGAATATGGAATCCAAATAATATAAGCGTCTAAAAGCAAATCCCTGTAGCTTCCACAAACAGCTACAGCTCGTCACCTGAATGAGCATCCTATGCATGGTGTCCTTGTGGCTGGGCACCTAAAATGGTTTTACAAAAAAATAGATTTGAAAGAAAACGGGTCAGAGCCCGAATGTGGAGATATTTTAAAAACCTGCAAGTGCTTTAAAAACATTTAAAAAATTAAATGCAAAGTACATGTTAGGACGTGCACTCACATGAAATTCTCACCTCTCGTCTAACTGTGCACTCCTAACGTAAGTACCCATCTAAAATGACACAAACCACTAGCTAAGTGACATCATATCTAGCTAGACTGTCATAGGTTCTACCCTTATTACTCGGTTACCATTAACATTATAATGCTCGCAATTAAATAGGGGGCTTAATGTAAATTCAGGTTCTCACATAAAAGTAATACAACTCATTATATATCATCCCTTTTATGTTATTCCATAGTTATACACACAATACCATATGAAAGTTCTCATTTTACTAAGTGTATATTTTCCACAACATAAATATACAATATAAGCACCCCGAGACTAAGTTGTGGTGCGCACATACTCTACTATCCATCCCGGTACATCACGTACATAAGGATTACATATTCCAAACCTCTCAGGAATAGTTCACAGATAACAACATCACAAATAATGGAGGCGAACACAGTCACATCACATGGGTCACGCACATACCTGCGCTCCCACGATCAGCAGACTTATTAACATCCCAATAAGTCCTTCTCTGACCTATGTTCATCGAGGTAACCAGTCTAAATCCGGGCAACACAAGGATTAGAGGGCCCTAAGCGAACGCAAACCTCCCGTGATAGCAAGTATGGTAGGTATGTCATACACACAAATCATATACCAATACTAAGTAAGCACACATCTTAGTAATCATCGTAGTTTAATTGTAGTACTTATCGCATTTTCGTACCATATTATAATTTATATACTCCCGGTTCATAATCATACACGCCATAATTTATTCTCAGGTCGTAGTAGGCACTCACGTCTCAACTCAAAATGTCTATTTGATTCGTTCGACAATTATATAATTTACTCCTCATTATGTCCCAAATGTCCCAAGTATACAAATACATCATCAAAGGAATGTTATCTCTATCCTCGAACAAGTATACGGGACTCCCAAAATCAAAACAGGCCAAAAAGGCCTAAACTGCCAGCTCGTTAAAAGTCTCGTTCGAACGAGGCTGTTCGAACGAGATTTCGTTCGAACGAACTGGGCTATCTAACGAGATCTCATTCGAATGAGATTATCGAACGAACATCCCTCTCGTTAGAACCCCAAACTGTCAACTCGTTAGAAGCTCGTTCGAACGAGCTCGTTCGAACGACCTGGGTAGGTCTTCTAACGAGTGACCAGATTCAAGCCCAAAAATCCTGTGTCGTTTTTCACCAATTTCTACACCTCAAATCTCGACCAAAATTCATCCCAACAATGTTTAAAGGTCTCTAATCAATCCTAAACATATTAAAGTCACATACTAACGTGTTTTAAGGAATTAATTCATCCTCAACATCATTAAATCATCAAGTCTCGTCACTTTTCCCCAAATTCTCAAGAACATAAACCCTAGAATTTTAAATCTTCCATTCCCAGAAATAGATCCGTTTTTTGTATCACATAAATTAGTAATTCTCTTAATTCGATCTTCCAATAACATTTCTACATGCAAACCTATCTCCAAAATTAAACTAACAACTCCAATTTTATGGGTTTTTATTTATCTCTCAATTAATTATGATTATGGAATTGTCTAAGCATGGAAGAAGCATTTACTGCATAAAAATGTAAATTAAACCACTTGCCTTGATTCAATCTCAGATTTTGATGATGATTTGAAGAAGTTCCCTATCTCTTCCTGCAGAATTCCCTTCTATCTCTCTCTCTCGAAGCTTTCTTCTCCAATGGCTATGGTGGCTAGGGTTTGTTTTGGGAATTTAGAAAACCAAATTCTAAAAATCTCTGTAGTCTTATGGGTCAATATGGTTGGTAGTGGGTTTAGTGGTTGGTTACCTAAATCAGATATAATTTACTAATTTTCGTCACTTTTAATTTCCAAAAATAAAAAATTACCAAAATACCCTTTATGTTGCCGGTATGGCCTCAAAATACCCCGGGACCCAAACTAAACCCCCGGCTAGTGTTTTTTTACTATCTCGACCCTTCCGGACGCGTTGGCGCACTCAAAATGACCATACAGTTAATAGAATTTAAATTCACTTTTATAATTAAAATAACTTTTATAATTAAAATAATTATATCCTGACGCGACTGTCTCACGCGTCCCAATAAAATGTCCAAATTGCCGTATATCAATCTCACGACAATTTTCATAATTCAACATTCATATATCATCATATATACTCAATATAGTCAAATACCATAGTCGAATACCAACTCACACCTCGCTAGTATTTTATCCGGATTAATTCCCAATTAATTCTCATTAAATTAATTAATCCCAAAAATAAATATCGCCAAAAATACGGGGTATTACACAACATAATCCATTCACCATAACGAAGTAATGAAATAATCAACAAATAATAATAAGTCCGGAGGAAAACTCCTCACAACAATCCCACAACTGAAAATAAAATGACAAGTCTGAATCCTGAATTAATACATGCCATAAGTCTGAATAACTAAAATAAATGAAATGTCTCTAAGAAATGGGCGACATGCCCTACAATTGATAAATGCTGAATAGAGAGTCAATATAGAAGAAGCGTCTACAAGCAAAGTCCTGTAACTTCCACAAACAGCTACAGCTCGTCACCTGAATGAGGATCCTAAGCATGGTGTCCTTGTGGCTGGGCACCTAAAATGGTTTTTACAAAAAAAATAGATTTGAAAGCAAATGGGTCAGAGCCCGAAAGTGGAAATCATTTTTAAAAAAAAACAGCAAGTGTTTTAATAACATTAAAACATTAAATGCAAAATACATGTTAGGACGTGCACTCACATGAAATTCTCACCTCTCGAATACAAGTGCACTCCTAACGTACATTACCCATCTAAATGACACATATATCTAACCAAAACGTAATAAGTTCTACCCCTTACTACTCGATTCCCATATTACATTCTAACGTTATCAATTAAATAGAGGGCTTTACATACACTCGGATTCTCAATTAGTAATATAATTCACTATCAATTAACCCGTTATGTTTTCTCAAAACATTACCATAATTATATTCACAATAACATTTATGGTACATCCTGATGGGGACAAGATGTATCAAGACATGCGCCGTCAGTATTGATGGCCAGGAATGAAGCGGGATATTTCTGAGTTTGTATCCCAATGCACTACTTGTCAATTGGTGAAAATAGATCATCAGTGACCGACGAGTTTGTTGCAACCGTTGGAAATTCCGATGTGGAAGTGGGACAGTATATCGATGAACTTTATTACGGGCTTACCAAGGTCATAGAGCGGTTGTGATTCTATTTGGGTAATTGTCGACCGCTTGATTAAGTTGGCACACTTTCTACCCATGCGCACAAATCATGATACTGCTCGTTATGCCAGGTTATTCATCGCGGAGGTTGTTAGACTCCATGGGGTGCCCTTAAATATAGTTTCCAACTGAGATAAGATTTTTGTTTCCCACTTTTGGCGAAGTTTTCAAGAGGCTATGGTAACCTAATTGAAGTTAAGCACTTCTTATCATCCTCAAACAGATGGGAAAAACTGAAAGAGTCAACCAAATGTTGAAGGATATGCTCCGTATGTGTATGCTTGATTTCAATGGTGGTTGGTAACAATATCTCCCTTTGGTCGAATTTGCTTATAATAATTTGCACCAATTTACTATTAGGATGGCGCCCTACGAAGCTTTGTATGGACGACGTTGTAGATCATCCATGTGTTGGTTAGAGGTGGGGGATAATAAATTCCTTGGACCTAAAATGATCCAGGATACTTCTTCCAAGATTTCACCCATCCGAAATCGTATTCGAATAGCTCAAGATCGCCAGAAGAGTTATGCCGATACGAATAGAAGGCATATGGAGTTGGAGATTGGGGATCAAGTCTTGGTGCGTGTGTCACTAATGAAAGACATAAAGCGCGTTGGGAAGAAAGAAAAGCTTGTGCCGCGTTTTGTTGGACATTTTCCCATTATTGCTAAGGTAGGTCCAGTGGCGTATCAACTTGCCTTACCGTAACCTTTACAACAAATCCATGATGTGTTCCATGTTTCCTCTTTGAAGAAGTATAAGAGGTGTGAAGGAGCCCTTTGGCATATTCCTTTCGAGGATATCGACTTGCAACCCGATATTTTGTATGAAGAACAACCAGTTGCAATCTTAGAGCATGGGGAGCGTAGATTGAGGTCTCGAGTGGTGCCCTTGGTGAGAGTCCAATGGAGTCATCACAACGCCAAGGAATCGACGTGGGAATGCGAGGAGGACATGAGGGAAAAATATCCGCATCTCTTTATACAAGGTACGCTTGAATTTTCGGGACAAAATTCCCTCATAAGAGGGGGGGGGGGGGGGGGGAGTATGTAACAACCCTCACTTTTGAGAACCTATTTTATATTTATTTACTGTGTGAAGTAATTATATAGAATACCGTAATATGGAGTAAATATTAATTAAACGAGTTAAAACTTCATATTTACTAAATTTTTGCATATTTACTGTATGTGTAAGTAAATATCACCATGTTGTGTTTTATAGTGTCATATAATTTAAATGACATTTATGGTTTAAAATGAAATCGGAACTTGAAATGAGTTACAAAATTTCAAAATGATAATTTCTTTCCTTTAGGCTTAGGACCTAGGAACCTTCTTGTATGAAGTAAACATAGAGTCCTAGAGTTTTAAATGAGTTGGGTCACTACCCTACATTAGAAATGGGTTAAACGGGGCTTATTTCGGGGGTGTACAAATTGGGGTTAGGACATTTCTTTCCTTTAGTTAACTATTAGGAGTCTAGGAATTGTAAGCCCATACTTGGAGACTTTAGGGGCTCAATTGAGGTATATAAAACCTTGTGACTTGTAGAAATATTGTGACCTCTTGGAGAATAATTCGGGACTTAGTATACGATGAATACTAATGAGAATATTCAATGATTATGGTTTCGAATAAAATGAAACATACATATGAAAAATGGAAATGAAAATGAGATTTAAATGGTAAATGCTGATTTACTTAAACACACCTCTCTTAATGCTATCATAAGGGAAGTTCGCACATGAGGTGATGTCCCCTAACTAATGCACGCAGGGAGACTATAGTCCTCGGCCATATGATGGATTGTTATAATTTTTATTCTGCGCTAGTGAGGTAATTCCGGGTGTAGTTATGACTCACTCGTAGGAATATGGCCCCTTCCCGACGTTGCGTTAGGTTCCCAGATTGTCTTGTTGATAGTCCCTGCAAGATGATAGTCATTTAGGGGTGCGCCCAATGGGGAAACTCGGAGGGGCGGTCTTAGAATCGTTATATGTATATGAATATAAGAATTCTAAATCAAGTGGGACTTGATGTATGAGAAATGCCACAAAGAGCATATGATAGGAATTACATTCCTGATAAGGAATGGAAAAATGAAAAGAAATGGTGAATAATGATGGAGACTTTTAATTAATGATGTCTAATTTTATCCCCTTACATAACTAAATAAAAGTTATAATCATTTAAATTGTCTTATTATGCTTTGAGATTATGTTGTTAGATTCTCATCTTTATCATTCATGATCAACTATTCATAACTGTCAAGCTTTTTATTCATCTAGTGATCATATAAAATCGAGCCCTGGCCCGTTCACTTTTATTGTTGTGCATGAATTTTGTATCCGCTCAGGTGCTCCGCCGCAAGGGCGCCCGTTCTGATTTTCCTACTCTGGTGCTTTTGGGGAGCCGTAATACTTTGCGGATATTACGGGATATGTAGTTCGATGCCTTCGTTTTTTTGTATTCTAGTTACGATTGGGTCTTTCACACGGGTGTGTGGTCCAAACTTTTGTAACTATCTAATGAATATATTATGTAAATTATTAAACTGTTGTAATATGTTGTATGTACCTGTTGAACAACAACATATTCGATCCTCTTATTGTATTCTTGTTGTGGATGTAATATAAGTTCTTGGGATTCCACTTTCTTTTTAAATTGTGTTGTTTAAATTATTCCTTAACTTAAAATAAAACAAAAATTTTGGTTACCTGTTTTCTGAATTATTGTATGGTTTCCCCGTATACTTATTATATTGTTGTAATGCTGAGAATGATTCCACACATGATTCCGTTATATTGGAGTATAGGGATGGCCACCCCATATTTTGGTGAGCGGGTTGTCACACTTTGCTCGATAAATTTTATGATGTGGTGCTAAAGGAAATTTCATCCCTCCTTCTATTGATGAGAGTCAACACTGTATTGCTCTTGTCCCATGTTCTATGCTTATAGTAGCCTACCGAATATATCCTAAAAAATATGACGATCTTTAAAAGAAAATTAATGATTTGTTGGAGAAAGGTTTGAGTATAGAGAACATGAGTTCATGTGTTATCTCGGCATTACTTGTTCCTAAGAAAGATGGATCTTAGAAGATGTGTGTTGATAGTGGGGCGGTGAATAAAATTACCATTAAGTATCGTTTTCCTATTCCTCGACTCGATGAGACCAACTTTGTGGGGATGTAATCTTTTCAAAAATTAATCTTCGAAGTGGGTATCATCAAATTTGCATAAGACCAGGAGATGAATGGCAAACTTCTTTGAAGATAAGGGATGACTTATTTGAATGGATAGTGATGCCATTTGGTCTTTCTAATGCTCCTTGCACATTTATGCGTATTATGAATCCCATATTCAAGCCTTATATTGGTAAGTTTATTGTGGTTTACTTTGATGACATTCTTATGTATAACAAAGAGCAAAATCAACATTTTGAGCATCTTCACAAGGTTTTTGATGTATTGAGTGAGTAAAAATTAAATTGAAGAAGTGTGACTTCTTGAAAAATAGTTTAGTATTCTTAGGTTATGTTGTCTCAAGTGATGGTGTGACGGTTGATCCAAACAAAGTGGAGGCAATTATTGTTGGTATTCAATTATTTATGCCAAACTTCTTGTTTGGATGATAAGTTTTCAAACTATATCACACCCACGCGTACATTCTCTCAAAGATAAGAACTAATAAAGAAAATAAGTATTTTTAGAGATAAAATGTTTTTCTTTTCTTGTTATTTCTTATATCAAACAACAAGCTTATAACTCTATTTATAGAGTTACAAAACACACACAATCTCACATTAAGTGAAACAACTAAAATAACATAATTAATTATGGAAAAATTAATCTAACCCATTAGAAAAAGCAATGGAGGAAATGAATTAACACCTAAACCACTTAAAAGAAAAAAATATTAAAAATCATGAAAGTGGTCGTTGTGGATTATCACTTCACATAGTGCTTATGTAGTGCATATTCAGGCTTACCACTAATTATCATAGTGCAAGAGACACTTGATTTGTGTTTATTCCAACATTCACTCCTAAAATCAAGAGTCCTTCATCCCAAGAATTACACGTAGCTTTCTGAAATAATCAATCGGGAGAGGGTTCGTAGGGATATTTGTTATTTGCTCCCTGGTGTGATAATACACCAGTTCAATTGTCTTTTACTTCATATGATGCCTTAGAAAATGTAACCTAATGTCAATATGCTTTCTCCTTCCATGTTGTACTAGATTCTTTGCAAGCTTGATTGTAGACTTATTATCCATATGAATCACTGTATATTCTTTTTATAAGTGATTCAATGACTTCAACACATTTCTCAACCAAATTCCTTTACAAACAATTGAACAAGTTATCACATACTCGGCTTCACATGATGATAATGTTGTAATTGTATGTCTATTCAATGGCCAAGATAAAGTTGTTGAACCAAGGTAGAACACGTACCCTATAGTGCTTTTCACCTCATCTCGATAACCTCCCCAATCACTATCTAAATACCTTACTAGATTTTCATCTTCTCCAAAAGCATAAAAAAGTCCAGGGTTAAGAGCACCTTTATTATACCTTAGTACGCTCTTAGTATCTAGACGATGAGATTCTCTTGGTGTTTCCATGTAACGACACACAAGTCCAACTACTTATAAAATTCCAAGTCTTATCATTATCAAGTACCTTAAGCCTCCAACTATAATTTTGATCAAAGTAAAGTTAACAAACTATCCTTCTCCTTCTTTTGATAAATTGAGTCCTATAGTGTAAGGCCCTAAAACATGATTAGGAAGGTTAATTACATGATTAAGTATAAGTTATTAGTTATTAGTTATAATTGTTTATGTGTGTTAAACATGTTAATTATCATGTTTAGGGGATGCATGTTCATGTGATATATATGTGGTTTATATTAGATGCTAATCGAGGTTATGATCAGGGATAATATGTTTAGAGCATATGACTAGTTATGTGGTTAAATGAATCATAAAATATGTTTCTAATGCATGATTATGTTTATAAAGTAAATTAGGGTGTTGATGCGAAATTGGCAATGTTTGGTCGTAAAATGTGAAAGTTTTGAGATTTTCGGTAAATTGCTACTTTCCTGTTCGAAGCCCAAATTAAGAGTACTAGTTCATGATTTTGGGAAAACAAAAATTATGAGAGTTGTAGATGTATATGTTATATACGCATAGATACAAGTTGTTACCAACGCAACATATATATGTATTTTAAAAAATATTACATCAATTTATGGAGATTTTTTTGCAATAAAAAATGTCATTTAGTGGCGAATTTAAATTGCTAAGAAAGTTGTTCCATACAAATTTAAGATCAAATGTGAAGATTTTTTTCCACGAAACAACCCTTTGGATGGCGATTCTTTGGTTTGCTACAAAAAATAATCTTTTGGTGGTAAACTATCAACTATGGGTGGCAATTTAATATTTAAAAAATCGTTCCATAGAAATTTAAGTTCAATTGTGGCGATTTGTTTTGCCACGAAATGTTACTTTTGGTGGTGAATTTTTATTTTGATACAAAAAATAAACTTTTAGTGTCAAACTATCAACTATTAGTGGCAATTTAATCTTTATTAGATGCCAAAAAAAATTCCACCTAAAGCGATGTTTTGGTGGCGAAGTGATTTTGTCACAAAAAAGTCAAATTTTAGTGGCGATTTAATAAATTGCCACGAAAACAATCCGCAGAACACCTTTAGTGGCGATAGCATGACGAAATTTTTTTTCCCACTAAAAGATTTGGTTTTGAATTTTTTATAATTAGGTGAAAAAAATTATGTCACTAAAAATCATTTTTCTTGTAGTGTATGCTAGACGCATCACATGTTTCCCAATCATCTTGTTATCTATATTGCATTTGGTTTTTGGGGATAGGATACGATTAATATTGCACCTAGGTGAGAGGTGAGGAGATTATCCTATGCGAGTGACGATGGGAGACACATACTTAAATTTACTGTGATCTTGTATTTTAATTTCAGTAAGTTAATTCCTACACACTCTAGGGTGCTGACCCAAATTACAAGGTTTTTGTAGACAAGGATAGCGAGACTAAAGGAATATCAAACTTGATATCACGTATTGCTTCTCCAAGATCGATTTATTGATTCTAGTTTAGGCTACTACTTTTTCCGATCTTTATTTATTTTGGATTATTTTATGGGCATAAGCCCGAAGTCATTTAGTTTTATTAGTCGAGATGTTATAATTATGTTAGATTTTATTTTGTTGAACGTGGAAGTTGGATTTACTATTATCTCATGTTTATTAATTCAATTCAGTTTTAAATTAAAATGTGGTTTGAAATATAAATTTTTATTCTCGGTTGATGATAAGAATGATATAAATTGACAAGCAAGCTCCATCTTCAGCGTATCATGTATGGCAATTCTTTACATGAGAGAATGGGGGTTATTACTTTTGGATACTCTAATCCAAATATCGTTAAATAACAGGAGAGATTCGTGCATTTTTAATAGTATGTCTAAGAAGCTGTATCCCATTTACAAGTAATAATTTGTGAACATTTGATCACAATAATCATTATGGATCTTCATATCACAAATCAATATAAATTATATGACTTTCACTTTGTACACTTTCAATTAAAACTCCATGTTTGATTGAGATATATTTTCTTTGAAACTTTACGTCCAAATAATTTAGGGACTTCAAACACTAAAATTAGAACATAGAAAAGTGCAAGTTCCAAGTTGAATAATTATGGTGTAGGTCTTAACATCGTATGATTTGGTAACTTCAGGTCATAGCTAAAAATGGTTATATGAGAAGAGGACTCAAAATTTAAATGTAATAATTTGTAACCTTATAAGATCAATCTAAAATATAGCCATTTTTATATTTTAAAGCAATTAGTTCCCATATAGCTTAAAACCTAGGGAGGAAAAAAAAATTAAAATAATTTGTAAGCTTATAAGACCAAACTAAAATACCTTAAAACATGGCGAAAAGAAAAGTTAATATTATAGGATGTAGTTTAATTATTGATTGCTAATTAATAATTCTCATATTTTTATACACCTGATCAGAAGCTAAGCTGATTCATTCTTATATATAAACTACAATGAAGAAGAAGTATAAAACTTTCTAATATTTAGAGCCGGTTTTGAGGGGAGGCCAGGGAGGTGGTCGCCTCGGGCGGCGATATTCAACACATTTTAGGCACCCCAAAATTTTATCTGTGTATTTAAATTTATAGCGTCAGTTTTCAATTGTCACACAAATAATTTATTAAAAACTGAAGGGACAAACATTTAAACTTGTAAACTACTGAAAATCAAGTCGGCATCTTTTCGATTAAAAAACCCATAAGTTATAAATTAATTAAAACCCTATGTTTAATGTGGATCCCAGTTCAAGAATTCGCCTTGACGCTAAAATCTCGGGATCGGCCCTGCTAATATGTATTAAAGGACCAAAAGAAAACAATTTATGCTTTATAAGTAGAGAGGAACAAAATAAGGATCAACTATGCTGACTTTTAAATTTTCAAATTCAAATATGTGAGGGACAACGAAGATGTAGTCTATGAAATTGACAGTAGAAAAAGTAACAGTCATGTACTTATTTGTCTTCAATGAAGAAAAGAAAAGGATAAAAAATTACCATCACTTGTTGTTATCCATAGGGAGGAGGCAATCCTCTTTCTTTTTATTATATTAAGCTCTTGTGTTATAACATGTTGTGAAAATAAAGGATTTTATTAGAGAGAGAGCAAATGTTTCATTTAATTAGTATATCCATACTTGTATTTTCTTTATTTATAGTATGAATTCAGGTATCTTGAAATACTTTTTCATTCATATGCTAGATAAAAGTGAACATCCACCCATATACATATTTTACAACCAAAAAAATTATTTTTATATGGTCTAAAGAAGGCAAAAGAAGGTTTATGGATGTGTCACTTGTCACATTGATTTATACAAACAATTTATATATTTTGCTCAATTAAAAATATGTATTTTTTTTGTTTTTGTTTGAATAACAGAAGAAGATGCATTGAAGTTTTTATTATATGAGTTTACAGAGGTTGAAATTTCATACACTTTTTTGTGATAAATTTGACAAATTGTTATTTACAAATATTTATTTAGTTTTTGCTAAACTTTGCATGAAATATTGGTGAACAAATACAAAAGAAGATATACAAATACGATATTTGCCAACACTATAAAAACCAAGAGAAACTATTTGTATCATAAATATTGTACAAATATGAGAGAGAGATAAGGGAATAAAGGGTATAAATTTATGGGGAGATAAATAGGATTTTGTACAAAAGATTGTTAGAATATAAATTAAAGGGAGATGAATAGATGGATGCATTTTACAATGGTCTTTAATGCTAACACGAGTGTATATATATTTATATATATAATGAACAAACGTATATAAAAAATCAAATTCTAATTATGTTGTAATGAGTTACAAACGTATATATTAACATACATAACAACACATAAAGACATTTATTGTCATGCAAGTCATATTCATGCATTAAGAAAAAGAGTAATGTTGTAATTTAATCAAATCTATGGAAAAAAAATAAAAATAAAAAAATTTCCCGACTACTTAAGACTTTAAAAAAAAAGTTCTAATATCACTTACCACATCAATTTGTAAAAGAAATCGTATAAAAAATGGTAAGAGTGCATTTTTTTTTTGTGTTTTTGTTTGGCCTTAATAGTTATGTTCCTTATTATTATATTTTAGAATTTTCTCCCCACGGTGTGAGCATGGTCTTTAATTGTCTAACATTGATGTCAATTTCTATATAAGCTAGAGAAGATTTAATCTTTGATGGTCCTGCTGGACGTATTTTACAGTTACCTATAGATATAATATATATTGAATGGTTTATTTATAACTTACCAATGTTTTACTAATGTAATGATTCTAATATATAAGCCAGAGAAGCTATAATCTTGGATGATCCAGCTTACCGTATTATACATACAATACATATTGAATGATTTATTTGGAATTTACACTGTTTTTCTAAAGTAATGATTTAACGTATATGTTACTTCATATAGACTATTGAAATTTTTTGTTATATATGCATCGATGTTTCTCATTACATAATGATTGATTTTGCAGTAAGAAAGAAGCCCGATTAAAGGTTAATTATTAAAATCCATGACAAGGCACATAAATTCACTTTAAGGCATGTAAAAATAAAATTAAAATCGTACTTTATTTAAACTTATATTTGGTTGTAATGCTTTAGGCACTACAATATCTAAGAAAATAGGGTTCCAAAATTTTATTAAAGTGCCAAAATAAAACTAGAAATAACATTACAAAGTTCAAAACCAAATATAAACCCAAATTACCAAGCCATTAGAGAAGAAGCAGTATCAATAGTCAGCAAGGAGCCTCCTCTTTTTGCAGTTGGCCTTGAAGCAAGCTTGCCTGAGTTTTTTTATTTTCTCTCTCATTCCAAAATCGGGTAGCTTCTCCATCATTTTTTTGTTCTCTTCTAGCATCTCTACCTCGTTGGTTAATCCCATCTCCTAAAATTGTAATTTAAAACAAAATAATTATACTAATAAAACATGTCGTACAATAATGCTATAATTAGATATTACTCCTCTATTTTTCATAGATTAGACATGACCACCCACATGTGTATTGACTTTCTTGTACCTTATGCATACAATGTTTATGTCTATTTTTCTAAAAAGATGTTGATTAAGTCATTGCTACATTTCTTGGGGAGGGGGGGGGGGGGGTAAAGTAAAAAAAACACAATAAATTAAAATCACTTCCAAAAACATATATTCGATAAACTTTTATTAAAGACAAAGGAAATGAATGAAAAATAATAATGTATCTAATGACATTTCGAAAGAATCTTAACATGCAGGAAGGATAATACCTTAACATTATCAATGAGAGACTGCATACTCTTGATCTTCCTATAAGGCCACCTCATAATATTCAGCTCTCTACATCTTTTTTTCAATGTGGTCGATCCCACCTTCAATTCTTTGGCTGCTTGAGTTATTGGAACATTAAAATACTTTTGGATCTCATGCAGTTCTAATGGAGACATTCTCGATCTTTTGTTTTGTCTACTTTGATTTTCGTTTGTGTTTGAAATCATAAAGTTTTTAGGATCAATCATATAAGTTCCTTCATCACTGAAATAGCCCAAAATTTCAGTATCCATCAACAGTTCTTGCTTGGTATTAAGAATAAGGTCTTGACTAATGGATGAAAAATTGTCATCCCACAAGCTACGCAAATCACCCGTACCGATATTCTCGAAATCAGTGAATTCCAATTGGGGAATGAAATTGTCTTCTTGTGAAAATTGGTACTGATTTTGATTGTTTTGTTGCAAAAATTTGTATTGATCATAATCAGCGGGAATTTGATGATTTAGTTGTGAAAATTGATGTTGATCATAATCAAAGGGAATTTGATTATTTTGTTGTGGAAATAGGTATTGATCAAAGTTGAAAGGATCACCGAAAGGACTATAATCCAAGTTATTAGCGACTGTGGAGTACTCCTCCAATTTTCTGTACAAAAGAAAAAATGTACACAACATATAAGGTTAGTTTGTACAGAATGGAGAAAAAACTAAAGAATGTACACAACATATAATACATAATGGAGACAAAACTAAAGAGCTTTAGTAAGTATGAGATTACCCTTGGGACTTTTCTTCTAAATATAACCAATTAAAGTCATATTGATTCTCCATCCCTGAAAAGGTAAGTTGGTCATAATCCATTCTTGAAAAAAAAAGGAATTAGATGAAGGAAAGAGGGGATGAAACAACATATAAGTTTGGATTGGGTTTGTTCATAAGCTTTGGAGTTACAAAACATTGTGGCAAATTTAATTGTATTTAACATTTAGAAAATGACAACTAAGACGGGAATTACATCTTGGATGCTAGATATCTAGGGAGAAATTACAAAGGTCACATAAATAATAGCTATTCACGCACTAATTGATGCACACACGCGTTGCACGTGTAACCAACGTGAGAAGTTTATGTATGAGGCATATTTACAAACAATAATTTGATTAAGGGCATTAGTAATAACTCCGAAACTCGAACACGAATAATCACCCCATAAATTTGTTATTGAGGTCTTGAAATTTATTGTAGAATAATGTGAAGTCCATAGTGTCATATTAAGGCAGCGTTATATAACAAGGGATTGTCGTATTATAATTTTTATCATATTTAAAAATATTCCCATCATATTTGTTACACACATGTCAAAATTAAAGTTTGATAAGGGATTAAAATATTAGATAACATTAAATCTAATATCAAATACACATGCGCACGTACGCAAATAGTTCCTCAAACTTTTTTAATACACGTTTATTCGAAGCCTTTTTATTTTGCGCCAAAAAGTCCTTCACCAAGCCAAAAAAGTTTTACCATGCCGCTAGCGCGGACCTTTAAAGATAAGAGAATAAGGGACTTTTTGGTACAAAATAAAAGGGTTGGACTAAATGTGCATTAAAAAATGTTTGAGGGACTTTTTGGTATTTGATCCTTTAATAATTGATAACTAATCTATAATTTCTATATTTTTATAGACCTAATAAGAAGTTAAGCTGGTTCATTCATACATATAAATTACAATGAAGAACAAGCATAAAACATTATAATAAGTAGTAAAGGACCAAAAACAAACAAAATAAGAACCAACTCTGTTGATTTTAAAAAATTTAAATTCAAATATTTGATGAACAATGAAGATGCAGTACATAAAAATTGACATGTACTTACCTGTTTTGAGTGAGGAAAAGGAACAGAACCAAGAAATACGAAAATTTATTATTACGAGTGGCAAGGAGGCAATCCTATTTCTTTTTATTATATTGAGCTCTTGTGTTATATATAACACTAGTTGTAAACCCGCGCGATGCGCGTACGATACACACACACACACACACACACACACACACACACACACATATATATATATATATATATATATATATATATATATATATGATATTAACATTTTTATTTAGTTCCTAACTTAAGTGATTACACATATTATGATATTAAAAATGACAAAAAATTAAATAGAACATTATGTAAATGAAAATGAGCCCAAAAGATTCAATTTCATTCAATGAAATTAAGCACACCTATCTAATATACTCCCTCAATCCTTATTAGTCTTTAACTGATTATCATGAACGAATTATGATAAAAAATTAAATTGTACGACCATTTCGTGGTAAAAAAATAAAAAATAAAAAGAACTCAAAAGCACGATTGTTTAACTTCAAATGCTATATCAACTATTTTCTTGTAAAATGACTATATTATTTCATGTATACTTCAAAATTTGCAGAAATAGTCATCTCAAATAGCGCCTTCGATTATATATGTAGTCAAACATAGTACATATTATATATACTTTGGCAACTCAAGAACTTTTTTTTTTGAAACATATATAGCACTAAGACAAAAAATGGATTATTAATGCAAATAAAGACAAATGATATTAATAATATTCAAAAAGATAAAAATGTGCATAGGGTGCCATAAAAAAGCATAGTAAACTGTTAATTAAAAAGAGATCCATAGACAATAACTAACATGGGCACAAACTTAAAATGAACCTCATATTTTTCTTTTTACCCGAAAACATTGGGCTACGAACATTATCACATTTGAGGGTATTTTGGTGAAAATAATAATGTCACAAATAATTAAGGGATCTTAAGCATTTAGTCTCATTTTTAAAGATTCATTTGTATCCACTCTCATGTCTTTATTTTTTTTATTATTGGTCGTATTGTAACATGTATGGGATAAGTGTATTCTCGGGGGAAAAAAGCGGGGATGTCACATAGTAGTTATGGGCGGTTTGAGATGGATATGAAACTTAATATATTTTCAAAAATAAATGAGAGTGAAGCTCCACAAATCTTAAGAGATTAAATTAAAGCCAAATAAACTAAATAATCGAAACTCATTCTTGTATATACCTAGATCTAAAAATCCAAAACACTTAAAACCAAATAAAGCATATATTTTGAAATACTCAAAGTCATAACATTGAAACGTCAATTTTAAAACCATTAAAATAAAGTATTATATATATTTTCCCTACATCATTAAAAAAAATTAGATTATTTCAACTAACAATCACCTTCGCAATATTATTACATATTTTTTAAAGAAAATTTGAAATTAAAATCCTAATAATGAACTATATGGAATGACTTATTTTTTTATATACATAAATGATGCTCACGTGGAGCATTTGATAAAAAAAATGGAGAATGGTTCAGCCCAAAATCCAACACCTACAGACCAAATCAAAACCCACACCGCTGACCTTAAAACCGATTTCAATCATCCTCTAACCAAATCTATCTCCTACCAACCACCTTCAAAGGCGAAAACTCGATCCCGACGATAATTAGACCCCAGCTCTCCAAAACAAAGCTCTGACTGACCCGCAACCATACCCATGGAAACCCGACCCCCCACAGCCATACTTGAACCCACTACCCAAACCACCATCTACCCTCGAATCCAGCCTAATTCCATAACCCGGAACCACCAACTCTCAACCTCGGCATCTAAATCCATGGAACCCACTACCCATCTCCTCCAACCTAAGCTTCTCCTAAACCCAATTCAAACCATCCTTTAGCCACCTTAACTATCACAACTGGATGAGGCATCTAAAAATGTTATAAATAACCACACATAAGACCCGTGTAAACTCACCTTCCACAGCAATCACCAGTGTGTCCTTAGTTGCTTCCATTTTCAATCGGAGAATTTACCGACAATAGAAATCGTTTGTCTCTTGAACGCACCACAATTTACACAATAGGGGTGTTGTGTTACATTGATGGGTGGATGATTTATAAGGTGGTAGAACAGAAACGGTCCCTTGGACTTCAACAAAGGGAGATAAATGGTTTGGTATAAAAGAAATGAAAGGGTGTATGGGTGTTGTTTAACGTTTATGGGTGAATGATTTATAAGGTGAAAGAACATAAATGGTCCTTTGGACTTCGACAGATGGAGATAGAGGGTTTGTTACTAAAGAAATGAAAGGGTGTAATTTTATTGCAGACGAAACAATTTAGAAAACGAAAGGGTTGTATTTAAAGAGTGAATAAGGAAGAAGAATTGGAAGAGAGATGAACTAAAGAGGAGAGATACAATTACTGCATAACAAAGTTTAATGAAAAATTGGGGTGCCACATGGCATTTTGTGGGATGTTAAAAATGTTATAAATAAAAAATGTTAAAAAATAAAAAACTATTTTTTATTTTAAAAAATATTGTACATAATTTATAAAAATAATAAAATAATTATGTATATGTGGTTAAAAATGCGGTACGTAGTTTAAAAAGTACTTTGCATAAGTTATTTGAAAAGATATCTCTATATATAGTATAGAGATACATTGAGTTATTTGAAAAGATATCTCTATATATATGGTGAAAAGATATCTCTATATATAGTTATTTGAAAAGATATCTCTATATTACGCCACGTGGCATCTTAATTCACTTCCATCATATCAATACATTGAGTTTTAATGCACTTTCACCATATTACGCCATGTGGCATCTTAATTCACTCCCATCATATCAATACATTGAGTTTTAATGCACTTTCACCATATTACGCCACGTGGCATCTTAATTCACTTCCATCATATCAATCATGTGCAAGCTTTGCTCGGAGGATTTTCTCATTCTTTCTTATCCCTTTGGTTTCTCCACCTGTTTGTTTCCTCTTCAATTTTTTTTAATCACGTGGCATCTTAATTCACTTTCATCATATCAATCATGTGCAAGCTTTGCTCGGAGGCTTTTCTCATTCTTTCCCGTCCCTTTGGTTTCTCCACCTGTTTGTTTCATCTTCATTTTTTTAATAAATTACATACAATATCTTTTGAAATAACTTATGCAAAGTATTTTTAAAATTACGTACAATATTTTTAACCACGTTTACATAATTACTTTATTA
The DNA here is from genome assembly GCA_949130495.1 of Sambucus nigra. Classification (NCBI taxonomy): domain Eukaryota; kingdom Viridiplantae; phylum Streptophyta; class Magnoliopsida; order Dipsacales; family Adoxaceae; genus Sambucus; species Sambucus nigra. The sequence goes on from OX422214.1 coordinate 496,558,396, forward strand.
TTTTTTATAAATTGCGTACAATATTTTTTAAATAAAAAATAGTTTTTTATTTTTTTTAAATTAAAAAAAAATTGTTCTACTTTTTATAAAAAAAGTTCTTAAAACTGTTAACCATGAACATAAACGTCTTAATTACGTACAATATCTTTTAAAATAACCTATGCAAAGTATTTTTTAAACTACGTACCATACTTTTAACCACATATATATATATATATAATTATTTTATTATTTTTTATAAATTACGTACAATATTTTTTAAAATAAAAAATAGTTTTTATTTTTTAAATTTTAAAAAAATTGTTCTAACTGTTTTATAAAAAAAAGTTGCTTTTTAACAAAAATAAAAACTATTAACCATGAACATAAACTTCTTTACACTATTAAATAATTTTTTTAACTGTTTAAAAACAATTTTTAATAAGAAACTGTTTTTAAAGGGTTTTTTATACATAAAAGAAATGGTTTATTAACTTTTGAACTAAAAAAATGTTTTAAAATAACAGATTTTAAATTTTTTTAACAGCTTTATGAAATTAAGAAACTGTTTTAAAGTTAAAAAAATGTCTTAATTATTTAATATAAAAATATTCAATTAATATGAAAAATGCCACGTGGCATCTCAATTCCCTTCCAACATATAAAGGTTTATGTAGACTATTGAAAATTTTGGTTTTATTTTTTTTAAACATAATTTGTGTTTTAAATTGTTTTCTTATCTTATCTTATCATATATATATATATATATATATATATATATATATATATATATATATATATATATATATATATATATATATATATATATATATATATATATATATGCATCGATGTTTCTCATTACATAATGATTGATTTTGTAGTAAGAATGAAGCTCGATTCAAGGTTAACTATTAGCTTCCATGACAAGGAAAATAAATTCACTTTAAGGCACGTAAAAATAAAATTAAAACCATACTTTATTTAAACTTATATTTGGTTGTAATGATTTATGCACTACAATATCTAAGAAAACAAGATTCCAAAAGGTTATTAATGTGCCAAAATAAAACTAGAAATAACATTACAAAGTTCAAAACTAAATATAAACCCAAATTACCAAGCCATTAGAGAAGAAGCAGTATTAATAGTCAGCAAGGAGCCTTCTTTTTTTGTACTTGGCCTTGAAGCAAGCTTGCCTAAGTTTTTTTATTTTCTCGATTATTCCAAAATCGAGTAGCTTCTCTATCATCTTTTTGTTCTCTTCCAGCATCTCTACCTCATTGGTTAATCCCATCTCCTAAAATTGCAATTTAAAACAAAATAATTATACTAATAAAACAGGTCGTACAATAATGCTATAACTAGATATTACCCCTCTATTTTTCATAGATTAGACTTGACCACCCACATGTGTTTTGACTTTCTTGTACCTTATGCATACGATGTTTATGTCTATTTTTTTAAAAAAGCGAATGGTTATGTCTGATTGCTACATTTCTCAGGGGGGTAAAGTAAAAAAAACACAATAAATTAAAATGACTTCCAAAAACATATATTCAGTAAACTTTTATTAGAGAGAAAGGAAATGAATGAAAAATAATAAAGTATCCAATGACATTTCGAAAGAATCTTAACATGCAGGCAGGATAATAACTTAACATTATCAATGAGAGACTTCATACTCTTGATCTTCCTATAAGGATACCTCGTAATATTCAGTTTTCTATATCTTTTCTTCAATGCGGTTAATCCCACCTTCAATTATTAGGCTGCCTTAGTTATTAGAACATTAAAATACTTTTGGATCTCATGCAGTTCTAATGGAGACATTCTCGATCTTTTGTTTTGTCGACTTTGATTTTCGTTTGTGGTTGAAATCATAAAGTTTTTAGGATCAATCATATAAGTTCCTTCATCACTGAAATAGCCCAAAATTTCAGTATCCATCAACAATGTTTGCTTGGTATCAAGAATAAGGTCTTGACTAATAAATGAAAAATTATCATCCCACATGCTACACAAATCACCCGTACCGATACTCTCAAAATCAGTGAATTCCAATTGGGGAATGAAATTGTCTTGTTGTGAAAATTGGTACTGATTTTGAAATTTTTGTTGTAAACATTTGTATTGATCATAATCAACGGGAATTTGATAATTTAGTTGTGAAAATTGATGTTGATCATAATCAAAGGGAATTTGATTATTTTGTTGTGGGAATAGGTATTCATCGGAGTTGAAAGGATCACTGAAAGGACTATAATCCAAGTTATTAGTGACTGTCGAGTACTCCTCCAATTTTCTATAAAAAAAGAAAAAATTTACACAATATATAAGGTTAGTTTGTACAGAATAGAGACAAAACTAAAGAACTTTAGTAAGTATGAGATTACCCTTGGGACTTTTCTTCAAAATATAACCAATCAAAGTTATGTTGATTCTCCATCCCTGCAAAGGTAAGTTAGTCATAATATATTCTGGAAAAAAAAGGAATTGGATGAAGAAAAGAGGGGATGAAACAACATATAAGTTTGGATTGGGTTCGTTCATAACCTTTGGAGTTACAAAACATTGTGGCACATTTAATTGTATTTAACATTCAGAAAATGACAACTGAGACGGGAATTACATCTTGGATTCTAGATATCTAGGGAGAATTTACAAAGGTCACATAAATAATAGCTATTCACGCACTAATTGATGCACATGGAAAAGATGTTTGATGTTCTTAAGTGTATAGATGAAAAGAGGGTTTCATTTGGAACGTTAATGTTAGAAGGTGAAGCCGAACATTGGTGGAAAATGACTAAGAAAGTACACGGGGAAAGGAATAATCCCATAGATTGGAATGACTTCTTAGTAATCTTTTATGAGAAATACTTTCCTGAAACGATCCAAGACCAAAAAGTAGCTGATTTTATGAGTCTGGTTCAAGGAAATATGACGATTAGTCAATATAAGGCCAAGTTGATTGAATTATCCCATTTTACACCTTATGTTGTTATAACTGATGTTTTAAAAGCCAAAAAGTTTGAACGCGGGTTAAGGTTAAGTATTCTTTGTCGAATTTCCATCATAAAGTTGACATTATATAGTGACGTCGTGGCTAGGGATACGATAGCTTAGGTGGATGGCGAGGATTACAATAGAATTAGAGATGGTAAGAGGAAGTTTGGGGAACAATTAGGGAAGAACACAAATAATAGAAACAATTTTAGGAATACATCCAATGTTCGAGGAGCTAGGGATGACAAACGGTATAATAACAAGATATGTCAACAATGTGGGAAGATGCATGGAGGATGGCATTGTTACAAGGATACAGGAGCTTATTTTAGATGTGGATAGAAGGGACATCAGATAAAAGACTGCCCAACCCCAGCAAGGATTCCGATATAACATTTAGTTAAAAAGAAGGACCAAGGCAGACAAGGTAGAGTTTTTACACTTTCTGATACCCAAGCTTCTAATGCAGTAGTGTCAGGTACACTTTCTATATGTGCATAACAGTTTCAAGTTTTAATAAATCCTGGTTCTACCCATTCATTTGTTTGTGAGCATTTTGTTAATCTCTTTCCTAATAGGCCCGAACCCTTGAATCATAGAATGCACATTTTTACTCCTTCACGTGAGTTATTGATGGGAACCTTAGTATATAAGTCATGCCCTATAGATGTTAGTGTCATAAACTATTCGTTGATTTGATAGTTTTAGACATAAAAGACTTTGAAGTCATTTAGGGAATGGATTGGTTAGCATCGTATCATGCTAAGGTAGATTGTTTTGAGAAGAGAGTTACTTTCCAAATATCTAACCAACCAGAATTCATTTTTAAAGGAACATGCATCCTATCTCCCATTCATATTATCTAGGCAATTCTTTATTATAGTTTTCTTAAGAAGGTATGTCAAGTATTCCTTGCAAGTGTTATTGATTTGCAGACATAAGATCCTATTTTAGAAGATATTCCTATAGCTAAACATTTTCCAAATGTTTTTCCTGGTGATTTACCCAATCTTCCTCCTAGTAGAGAAATAAAGTTTACGATTGACCTTATTCCTGGAACTATACCAATATCGAAACCACCTTATCGCATGGAACCTTCAGAACTAAGGGAGTTAAAAGTTCAATTACAAGATTTTTTGGATAAGGGTTTTATTAGACCAAGTCTACCCCCTTAGGGTGCTTCGGTGTTATTTGTTAAAAAGAAGGATGGGACGATGAGGTCATATATAGATTATCATGAACTAAATAAAATGGCCATTAAGAATAAATATCCCCTACCTCATATAGATGATTTGTTTGACCAACTACAAGGAGCACAAGTATTTTCAAATATTGACCTTAGGTCAGGCTATCATCAATTGAAGATTGAGGAAGATGATATTTCAAAATCATCTTTTCGTACTAGATATGGTCACTATGAATTTCTTGTGATGCCATTTGTACTGACTAATGCACCAACCGCTTTTATGGATATGATGAATAGAGTGTTTAGGAAGTATTTGGATCAGTGTGTGGTTTTTTTCATTGATGACATCCTTATTTATTCGAAGAGTATTGATGAACACGAAAAGCATTTAGAGACACTATTACAAATCCTTAGGAGGGAGAAATTATATGCAAAATTAAAGAAGTGTGAGTTTTGGTTGCCTAGCATATCTTTTCGAGGACATGTTATTTCCAAGGAGGGAGTGTTGGTTGACCCTCAAAAGATCAAAGCTATACTATATTGGCCTAGACCAACTAATGCGACGGAGATTCGTAGTTTTCTTTGATTAGCTGGAGATTATCGAAGATTTGTTAAAGGATTTTCTAGTATTGCCAAACCTCTATCTAGGTTAACCCAAAAGGAGGTTATATGAATGGTCTGAGGAAGTTGGGAATAGTTTTCAAGAACTTAAGAATCGATTAGTAACTGGCCCAATTTTAAGTATTCCTTCTGAGATAGGAGGATTTATGATTTATAGTTATGCTTCTAAAAATGGTTTGGGATGTGTGCTAATGCAAAATGGAAAAGTAGTATCTTATGCCTCGATACAGCTAAAACCACATGAGCAGAATTATCCAACCCATGACCTAGAATTAGCAGCTATAATTTTTGCACTTAAGATTTGAGGACACTATTTGTATGGTGAGACTTATGAGATTTATACCGATCATCAGAGTTTGAAGAATGTATTTACTCAGAAAGAATTGGACATGAGACAAAGGAGGTGGTTAGAGTTGATTAAGGATTATGATGTAAATATTCATTATCTGAAGTTGCAAGGTTATATGTTCTTAGTTTAATTCATGTAATACACACACGTAATCCCAATTTAAAATTAGCTAATAAGTGATATTCTCCAATTTTAATTTGTGTAGCAGATTCACAGGTTTGCAGGAACACATTTCAATTAATCAAATGGGATAGATAACTTGGCTAATTTAAATAAAATTATTCTAATTTTATCCATTTTATCTTAAGCATACATCTAGGTGATTTAATAAAGTAAAATGCGAAAATCCCAACAACAACGAGCCATTGTACGAGGAAAACCCAAGTGGGAAAAACCTCGGACGGCTAGGCCTAGACAAAATCCACTACAAAATAGGTTTTACAAGAGACTCGAAAGACTTACAGACATTGACTCACTCAAGACATGCTTATGCCATCATCGACCTCCGAACTTGTAGTACGTGAAGCTCCAACGCGTTGCTTGACACTCCTCGTGTCGTGGTATCCACCGAAGCCCAAAACCACCGTCATCACTAAGATTGAATGCATAGATCCACCACAAACTTTCTTATTGAATGTCAAGTTGATTGAAGGGGTTTTGTTTCAAAAATTGTTAAAAGTGTTGGAGATTGATTTTTGCCAAAAAGGGGGAAGTTGTGAAAAATGCTCTCAAGAGAATATGGAACTTCCTTAACCTTTGAAAATCATTTTGTCCATATAATATAACTGAAAAAGTAGTGGACCAAAATAGTTGTGGGAAAATAACTGCTAAAAAATAAGTTTAAAAAATGCAGATCTGGCAGAACTCGTTCGAACGAGGTCGTTCGAACGACTTGTCATTCGAACGAGTTGTCTAACGGACTTCCAGTATCGAGTTAGATAGGTTGTTAGAAATCTCATTCAAACGAGCTCGTTCGAACAACATTTTTAACGAACTTCTAACGAGGTTCTAGTATAGCCTGGGGAAGGTCGTTAGATCCAGGTCATTCGAACGACCTGCAGAAAACTTTGAACGAGTTTGCTATTTTTTTTCATAAAACTGTTCAAATTAATTTCAAAAGAAGTTCTTTATAAAAATTGATTATTTATGAATATTATTCTATATGAAAATTTCTCATTTATAAAAAGTACTCCAACATATAAAATTGTTTTTGGTCATATACCTTTTAGAATAGCGAACATGGCGTGCATATTGATGTTGCGTGAACTTTGGAAGCAATGCCCGAATCTTTATGTTGTATAATGCTTGATGAGGAATGACCCAAAATTGTTTTGTCCAACGGAATGTAGCCAATATAACAAATGACTCGATTGGAAATTTGTCCTTACAAGTCTCCCCCTTTGGTTATTCCGGGACAAAATAAAATTAATACAAAATAAATAAAAAGACAGAATTTGCTAAGCCAGCTGTCAAGCCGATTCTAAAGCCCATCCCAAAAACCCAAAAAAAAAGACTCGGAAACACGAATGACGATGCTGCAAGAGAGTAGGTCATGTATCCTACACACATGAAATAACAAATTCATAAACGCATGGGGAAGTAGAGGATGTAACATATATACCACAATGAGTTAGCATAGATTGTAAATAGTAAATGAACTTCCCTTAAACAACATATATACTACAATGAGTTAGCATAGGTTGTAAATAGCAAATGAACTATGCATATGTTGAATATTAAGAAATTAACTCCCCCTAAATTATAAAATCCCATTAATTAATACAACTCTCCCTAAATATGAATTCTCCTTCTAAATTTGAATTCCCATTAATTAATGTTTCTCCCCCTTTTTGTCCGGAAAAGACAAAGGGATAAGTGGCCTGCATCTTAAATGATAATAGAGAGAATAATAGGCAACAAACCAATAAATATGAAGAAATAGGAGTGATAAAGGAAATAATAAGAGGATTCATTAAGCAATGGGAAAGGGGAAATAGTTAAGGTGCATACATGAAATAAGGAAAATATCCAAACCAAATTAAACAATACACGAAATAAAATATCCACTCATCCTCACAAGTACATGGAAACAGGAAATGAAAAACAAATCACATCAAGAGCCAGGAGCATCAGGTGGAGTATCATCGGGAAGAGAGCTGGAGCCGGAAGAGCCTGCACCGTGGTGCATCTCCATATGGTGAATGGCATCAAGATGCTCTAATAGGAGATATTCCTTATGAGCATGCGCTTCATCTCGACGCGCTTGAGACTCCTCCCGGCGAGCTTGTGCCTCGCGGTCCTGCTGCATAAAAACTAAAAGCTCCTGCAAAAGCGCCCGGTCTTGATGTCTGTCCTCCCAAATCTGTTTAACCTATGAACAAACAAATAAAATATTCTCTGACTCGATGGGTGCGGGAGCACAGAAAGAGGTGGGCGATGGTGAGAGTGAGAGGGTGCGGGATGACTGGGGGCAGGGTGAGTGAAAGTGGCGGAGTGAGAGGAGGTGGAGGGAGTGAGGTGAGGGGTATCGAGGGGAAAATGTCCGCGAGACCGGCTGACCGATGACATGTCAATGGTTTGATATTTGGTGACGGGAATATCGGTGGATAAGCGAGGAAATCCGGTGGTAAGACAAAATTGGGTAATAATAGCCGCAAATGGGAGGGCTTGGCGAGCAAGACTGGAGGGGAGGATCCTAACCGTCCGAATTACTCTAAAAATGAAGGCGGGGAGGTCAATATCAGCCCTAATGCTTATGGAAAGCATAAGGCCCACGTGCTATTTGGTTATTTGGGTAGTTTTCGCATATGGAAGAAGACAGGCACACATGATCCAATTAAGGACCATAAAATCAGGATGTACATATTTGTGGAAGATTGTGATAGTGCCGGGAGGGAGGAACCTAAAAACCGTGCTTATAACGAGGGAAGCGTCGGGAGGAGTATCGGATGTCCAAGGGAAGGAGGGATTAGTGACCCTTGGTAAGGGGATGAGTCGGGTGTAACAACCCTCGCTTTTGGGAGCCCATTTTATATTTATTTACTATGTTGAGTAGTTGCATATATAAAATGCTGCATGTGGGTAAGTATTAATTTGATGAAATAAGTTAATATTTACAATTAAGTTGCATAATTACCATGTGGGTAAGTGATTATTACCATGTAGTGTTCTATTTTGTCATGAAAATTAAAATGGCAATTTGAATTAAAATGGAACCGGAACTTGAAATGGCTTATAAAATCTCCAAATGATAATTTGGAGGGTTTAGTTAGTTCCGGGAGGTGCGAGACAGTCAAAATGTGTGCCATATTGTATTTTGGGATTTTGGGCACTTTTGACTGGTTTTGGCATATTGTGTATTAGAACTTAACTATTGCAGTATTATTACTTTAAGGTTGGAGACTTTTAATCTTAAGCCACGTTTTAGTCTTTCCCCAAGTCTTTCATTTCCTCTTATTTTCCCTAAGTGCTCTAGCCCTAGAGTGAGAAAGAGTGAGAGTGGAAGATTGGAGAGAAAAAAGAGAGATCTTGAAGATTTGTGGTTTGATCTTGGTTTCTTCTTCAACCAAGCCTGTTATTGAAGCCCCAAGGCAAGTTTTCTACTTGCTATTATATGGTTTAAGATGAATAATTAGTATGGGTAGATATGTATAGTTTTGATGTAATATAGTTGTGGTTTTTGGTTGGATTTATGGGTACCAACATCTTTGGTATAGATAGATTGTTGATTGAGGTAGAAAAATGTTGTTGGGAGCATTTATGATCTTTTGGTATCATTAAATGTAGTTGGATGATTCTGGGTTGGTTATTGATTTTGAGTTTAGAAGATAATAGGAGAGATAGGTCTAGGTCTGCTATGGCCGGTCGACCGCGTATCTCAGACCGGTCGATCGGGTCTTCGGAGGAGGGCACACTGCTTTCTTTCAAAGGCATGAAAATAAGGGCGCGGTCGACCGCGGTTCTACCACAGGTCGACCGGTCCATCCGAAATGAACTTTCTGCTTTCTTTCAAAAGCTAAACTTCGAGACGCGGTCGACCGCGGTCTTGGGACCGGTCAACCGGTCCCCTGTTTTCTTACCCAACTTCCCACTTTTATTTTTAATCCTTATATTCCCCTAGGAACTTAGGACTCTTCTTGAATGAAGTAAACCTTGGCTTTTAGAGTCCTAGTTGAGTTGGTTGTCACCCTAGTGTTGAATGGGTTTCACTTGGGGTTAAGTCCGGGGGAGAGGTTGTCCTAGTGATGTTAAGGCATCACTTTTCTTTGTGCATCCTAATAAATATGGATGGGAATTGTAGGCCCATACTTGGAGACTTTAGGGGCTTGAAATGAGGCATAAGACCTTAAGCTTGGGAAACGGAAATAACCTCCTTGGAGATTTATTCGAGGCATAACCTAGGATGAAAAGTAATGAAATATCCTATGATAACGGTTTCAAATAAATGAAACATGTAAATGTAAATGAAAATGAAATGTATGGTTTATATAGTAAATGCTAATTTACTTAAACACACCTCTCTAAATGCTATCATAAGGGAAGCTCGCGCATGAGGTGATGTTCCTTGACTAGTGAATGCAGGGAGACTATAGTCCTCGGCCATATGTGGGTTTATTATATGGATTTTCTGCGCTAGTGAAGTAATTCCGGGTGTGGTTATGACTCACTCGCAGGCATATGGCCTCTTCCCGATGTGCGTTAGGTACCCAGGCTGCCTTGTTGATGGGCCCCTGGAAGATGATAGTCATTTAGGGGCGCGCCCAATGGGGAAACTCGGAGGGGCGATCTTAGAATCGTTATATGTATAAGAATATAGCTTTTCTAAAACTCAAGTGGGACTTGAGGGTTGTATAATTCCACTAAATGATATTATGACAATTACATTCCTGCTAAGGAATGGGAATTGGAATGAAAAATGAAGATAATGTTGGTATATTCCTGTTAAGGAACTGAAACTGGATTAAAGTGGAATTTGGGGAATACAAGCTTTTAATTTAGTTTTAATTTAATTTTGCATAATTTCATCTTCATGCATAGTCTCTTTTAATCATGTCATTTTCACTTGTTTTCTTATGATCCATGCTTAGGTTGTTAGAGTGTTGATTTCTATACCCATGTTTTGCTATTCATATCTAGCATGCTTTTTGTTCATCTGGGAACTATATATAAACCGGGTCCTGGCCCGTTCTTTTTCCTCTATGTTGTGCTTGTTATTGTATCTGCCCAGGTGCTCCTCCGCAAGGACGCCCGTGTTGATATTCCTACTCTTTTGCGTTTAAGGAGCTGTATGAAATTGCGGATATTACAGGATGTTTTGCTAGACTCCCTCATTCTTTTGATATCTAGTTATGATCGGGTCTGTCACTTGGGCGAGTGGCCCAAATCTTGTAATTGGTTAATGAATGTAAAACATAACATCTAACTGTTGTGATTACTTTTGTGTAGCTGTGAATCGACGGCATATTCGGTTCTTCTCTTTATATATAGTGGTTTTAGACGTATGTTAATTATGTTTCTTTGAATTCCACTATTGTTCTAGAATGGGTTGTTTAAATTGTTTTCTTAACTTAATTTTTTTTATCACATAAATTATTTTGACAACCGTTTTTTGAATTTATTGGGTGGTTTTCTCGGTTACTCTTACTATATTAGTGGTGCTGAGAATGATTTTCGTCCATGATTACCATATATGTCAGAGTATCGGGCTGGCCACCCCTTATTTCGGAGTGCGGGTTGTCACAGGTGGTATCAGAGCACTGGGTTCTAGAGTACTAGGATCTATGTGGACTTGTCACGATCTACCGTAGCGTTCTTTGATATAGAGCCTAATGATAAGATTGCTTTGCTGCTTATAATTGCGATCCTCTGTGAAATAGATTGTTGTGAATTGTATTCTAACACTATTGTCCCTTCATCTCAGATGCCGCCTAAGAGAGGTCGCCCTGCGAGGCGCAACAGAGTTGTAGAAGAGGATGTTGGTCCTCCCCCGCCCCAAGGAACTTTTAATGCTGCGAACGTAGCCAATATCGTGGCTCATGCAGTTAATGCCGCCATGATCGCAGTAACTCAACAGATGCCAACAGCTCAACAACGGGCACAGGATGCTCAAGCACCTACGGGACCCTCTCCGTGGGAAAGAGTAAGGGAGTCCTTTTTAAAGGGCCGTCCCCCAGAGTTTGACGGAGGTTCTGATGTTGTTCGAGCAAATCAATGGAAGAAGGATATGAAACGCCATTTGCGAATGGTGGATTGTAGTGAGGAAAAGAAGCAAGTCCTTGCTACTTTCAAGTTGGTTGGGGCAGCATTACATTGGTGGGAGTCGATGACTACGCCAGAACAGAGGGATACTATGTCCATCACTGGTTTCTGGGTCTTGTACGACCGAAAATATTTTCCTCCCGCGATTCAGAGGGAGATGAGGAGGAAACTTCAAGATCTAGTTCAGGGAGAACGATCGGTTTCCGAATATGAGGAGGAGTTTACCTGGCTAGCTAGTTTTGTGCCGGAAGAGGTAACCCCGGAGGAAAGGAAAGTCTCAAAATTTATGGGAGGTATAAACTGGAGAATTCGGCAGCATTTGCTGGGTAATCCGTCTTTACAAACTTTTGGTGAAGTGATGAATGCTACATTGCTTCATTGTCAGGAGCATCGGCTATTTATTCAGAATAGCAAGAAAGCTTCAGGAATTGGGCAAGTAGGGAAGCCCGGGGTGAGTGGGAATGGAGGAGGAGCTTTTCCTTCATCCCAACCAGTGGGTAATAAGCAACGAGAAAGGGATCCCCAGCAAGGGGATGGATCGAAAAGACAACTCTCTGGCGGGTTTAATGTTAGTGGCAATGCTAACAGGCAAGGTCAGGGTGCCGTACCACAGCAAGCGGGTCGAGGTGGCCAGGGAGGTAGGGGCCAACCGGGCCAAGGTTTTGGGCAGTTCAAATAACAGAGGTCGAGGTCAGGAGAATATGGTGGGGAAATGTTTCCAATGTGGAGAAGCTGGTCATTTTAAGAGAGATTGTCCTCAGGTGATTGGGGGACAACCTCCACGAGTTCCTCAACATCCTTATGTGAAGTTCCCTCCACAAGCACCGAATCCAGTTGTCCCTATGCAGCAGGGTCAACTACAGTATGGGAGAGTCTACCACATTCAGGATGCTATGCTTCCTCCTATTCAGCCAGCGCCGCCAGCTATAGAGGGCAAGTTCCTTATTCAGGGACACATGGGTCGCGTTCTGTTTGATACGGGGGCGACGCGTTCTTTTATTTCCATAAGTTTTGCTCAGTCCACAGAGTTGATAAAATCTGCGAAAAGTACCTTTTCTAGTGTGGAGTCCTCTATGGGTGACGGTTCCCTTATTTTCCTTGTTTGTAAACATATAGGGATCACTCTTGGTAATTTGTGTTTTGAGGCCAACTTACTCGTCCTAGACATGGTCGGGTATGATGTTATTTTGGGCATGGATTGGCTTGTTAAGTATCATGTTATAGTTAATTGTTACAAGAAGAGGATAGTCTTCGCCGTTCCGGGACAAGATATGTTCCTTGTCGTTATGCCTCGTTTAGAGGGAGATTCTGGTACTTATTTATATTGTATTGCGGATGAGAATTCTCGGGGTGTAGTTGTTCCCTTAGATTCTATTCCTATTGTTCAATATTTTGAGGACGTTTTTCGGGAGATATCGGGTTTGCCTCCTAGCAGAGAGATTGAATTTGTGATAGACTTAGCGCCGGGAACTAGACCGATTGCGCGAAATCCTTATCGTATGGCTCATGTGGAAATGAGGGAGCTAAGAGATCAGATTCAGAAGTTATTGGAACATGGGTTTATCAGGCGTAGCACATCATCGTGGGGTGCTCCTGTGTTATTCGTGAAGAAAAGAGATGGTTCTCTCCGGTTGTGTGTTGACTATAGAGAGTTGAATAAGGTCACCATCCGGAACAAATACCCTTTGCCTCACATAGATGATTTGTTTGATCAGCTCAGGGGAGCGACCTACTTCTCTAAGATAGATTTGAGAATGGGGTATCACTAGTTGAGGATACGGGAGCAAGATGTATCCAAAACTGCTTTTCTGACGAGGTACGGGTCTTATGAGTTTTTCGTTATGTCTTTTGGGCTAACCAATGCCCCTGCGGTATTCATGGATCTTATGAATAGAGTATTTCGGGACTTCCTGGACCAATTTGTCATTATGTTTATTAATGACATCCTTGTGTATTCTCAAACAGAAGATGACCAGGCTACTCATTTGGGGTTGGTCCTGCAAAGGTTGAGGGATCACCAATTGTACGCTAAGTTTGAGAAGTGTGGTTTTTGGTTGCGGGAAGTGCAATTTTGGGGTCACGTTGTTTCTTCGCAAGGTATATCGGTGGACCCAAGTAAAGTTGTTGCAGTGAGGGAGTGGGGTCAGCCCACGACGCCTATCGAGATACGCACTTTTCTGGGTTTGGGGGGTTATTACCGTCGATTTATCAAGGGATTTTCTAAAATTGCTAGTCCTTTGATAAATTTAACCCGAAAAGGGGTTAGATTTGTGTGGGATGACGCCTGTCAAGCTGCGTTCGATGAGCTTAAAGATAGATTGACTTCGGCTCCAGTCCTCGCTTTACCCAAGCCAGGGTTGGAGTATTTAGTCTTCACCGATGCATCTCTACAGGGTTTGGCAGGTGTACTTCAGCAGGAGCGACAAGCTATTGCATATGCTTCTAGAAAACTCAAGCCTCATGAAAGAAATTACCCGGTGCATGACTTGGAATTAGCCGCCGTTGTCTTTGCCTTAAAGATTTGGAGGCACTATCTTCTCGGGGAGAAGTTTAGTCTTTTCACGGACCATAAGTCGTTGCAATATTTATTTTCTCAGAAAGATTTGAATATGCGACAACGAAGATGGTTGGAGTTCGTGAAACATTACCAATTTGATATTCATTATCATCCGAGCAAGGCGAACGTGGTGGCGGATGCCCTGAGTAGGAAGCCCGAGGGAGAGTTAGCTGAGGTGTGAAAAGCTAAATGGAAGGAACTCAGTCATGAGGATGCGGTTGCTAGGGCATTTATGTCCGTGATGACTGTTACTCCGACGATTGTGGCAAGGGTTGTGGAAGCCCAAGGTAGAGATAAAGAATGTCAAGACCACATTCGCCAGTTATTGACTGGGGGAGCGGAGTCCTACTCGGTAAGTTATGAGGGTCGATTGCGCTTTTATGGAAGGCTTATTGTTCCGGAGGATGGAGATTTGCGACGGGCTGTGATGGCGGAATCTCACGGCTCTAAATTTTCGGTACATCCAGGAAACGATAAAATGTATCAAGATATGCGCCGTCAATATTGGTGGCCGGGTATGAAACGAGATATTTTGGAATTTGTATCTCGATGAACTACTTGTCAGTTAGTTAAGGTTGATCATCAGTTACCGACAGGTTTATTGCAACCGTTGGAAATTCCTGTTTGGAAATGGGAGAGCATTTCAATGGATTTTATCACCGGTTTGCCAACGTCACAAAAGGGTCACGATTCTATTTGGGTTATCGTGGATCGCTTGACAAAGTCGGCGCACTTCCTTCCCGTCCGTACTAATTATAATACCGCTCGTTACGCTCGATTGTTCATTGAAGAGATTGTTAGATTGCATGGGGTGACCTTGAATATTGTTTCCGACAGAGACAAGATCTTTGTTTCCCACTTTTGGCAAAGTTTCCAAGAGGCCATGGGAACCGAATTAAAATTAAGTACTTCTTATCATCCTTAAACAGATGGCCAGACCGAAAGGGTTAACCAAATGTTGGAGGATATACTTCGTATGTGCATGTTTGATTTCAAGGGTAGTTGGGAACAATATCTCCCTTTGGTTGAATTTAATTATAATAACTCATACCAGTTCACTATTGGGATGGCGCCCTATGAAGCCTTGTATGGTAGGCCTTGTAGATCCCCTACGTGTTGGTTAGAAGTGGGAGATAACAAGTTTCTTGGACCTGAAATGATTCGGGATACTTCTTCAAAGATCGGGCTTATTTAAGATCGTATTCGGATAGCCCAAGACAAACAAAAGAGTTATGCCGATGCGGGGAGAAGGCACGTGGAGTTAGAAGTTGGAGACCAAGTGTTGGTACGGGTGTCACCAATGAAAGGCGTTAAGCATTTCGGAAAGAAGGGGAAGCTTGCACCACGTTTCGTTGGGCCTTTTCCCGTACTTGCTAAAGTAGGCCCCGTGGCGTATCTAATTGCCCTATCGGAACCGTTGCAACAGATTCACAATGTTTTCCACATCTCCTCTTTGAAGAAGTATAAGAGGTGTGATGGTGCCCTTTGGCACATCCCTTTCGAGGATATAGAGTTATAACCCGATATTTCTTATGAAAAGCAACTCGTGGCCATTTTGGAGCATGGGGAACATTGATTGAGATCTCGTGTGGTGCCCTTGGTTAGAGTACAATAGAGTCATCACAGTGTCAATGAATCTACTTGGGAGCGTGAGGATGATATGCGGGAAAAGTATCCGCATCTTTTTATCCAAGGTACGCTTGAATTTTGGGGGCAAAATTCCCTCATAAGGGGGGGAGTATGTAACAACCCTCGCTTTTGGGAGCCCATTTTATATTTGTTTATTATGTTGAGTAGTTGCATATATAAAATGTTGCATGTGGGTAAGTATTAATTTGATGAAATAAGTTAATATTTACAATTAAGTTGCATAATTACCATGTGGGTAAGTGATTATTACCATGTAGTGTTCTATTTTGTCATGAAAATTAAAATGGCAATTTGAATTAAAATGGAACCGGAACTTGAAATGGCTTATAAAATCTCCAAATGATAATTTGGAGGGTGTAGTTAGTTACAGGAGGTGCGAGATAGTCAAAATGTGTGCCATATTGTATTTTGGGATTTTGGGCACTTTTGACTGGTTTTGGCATATTGCGTATTAGAACTTAACTATTGCGGTATTATTACTTTAAGGTTGGAGACTTTTAATCTTAAGCCACGTTTTAGTCTTTCCCCAAGTCTTTCATTTCCTCTTATTTTCCCTAAGTGCTCTAGCCCTAGAGTGAGAGAGAGTGAGAGTGGAAGATTGGAGTGAAAAAAGAGAGATCTTGAAGATTTGTGGTTTGATCTTGGTTTCTTCTTTAACCAAGCCTGTTATTGAAGCCCCAAGGCAAGTTTTCTACTTGCTATTATATGGTTTAAGATGAATAATTAGTATGGGTAGATATGTATAGTTTTGATGTAATATAATTGTGGTTTTTGGTTGGATTTATGGGTATCAACATCTTTGGTAGAGATAGATTGTTGATTGAGGTAGAAAAATGTTGTTGGGAGCATTTATGATCTTTTGGTATCATTAAATGTAGTTGGATGATTCTGGGTTGGTTATTGTTTTTGGGTTTAGAAGATAATAGGAGAGATAGGTCTAAGTCTGCTATGGACGGTCGATCGCGTATCTCAGACCGGTTGACCGGGCCTTCGGAGGAGGGCACGCTGCTTTCTTTCAAAGGCATGAAAATAAGGGCGCGGTCGACCGCGGTTCTACCACAGGTCGACCGGTCCATCCGAAATGAACTTTCTGCTTTCTTTCAAAAGCTAAACTTTGAGACGCGGTCGACCGCGGTCTTGGGACCGGTCGACCGGTCCCCTGTTTTCTTACCCAACTTCCCACTTTTGTTTTTAATCCTTATATTCCCCTAGGAACTTAGGACTCTTCTTGAATGAAGTAAACCTTGGCTTTTAGAGTCCTAGTTGAGTTGGTTGTCACCCTAGTGTTGAATGGGTTTCACTTGGGGTTAAGTCCGGGGGAGAGGTTGTCCTAGTGATGTTAAGGCATCACTTTTCTTTGTTCATCCTAATAAATATGGATGGGAATTGTAGGCCCATACTTGGAGACTTTAGGGACTTGAAATGAGGCATAAGACCTTAAGCTTGGGAAACGGAAATAACCTCCTTGGAGATTTATTCGAGGCATAACCTAGGATGAAAAGTAATGAAATATCCTATGATAACGGTTTCAAACAAATGAAACATGTAAATGTAAATGAAAATGAAAAGTATGGTTTTTATAGTAAATGCTAATTTACTTAAACACACCTCTCTAAATGCTATCATAAGGGAAGCTCGCGCATGAGGTGATGTTCCTTGACTAGTGAATGCAGGGAGACTATAGTCCTCGGCCATATGCGGGTTTATTATATGTATTTTCCGCGCTAGTGAAGTAATTCCGGGTGTGGTTATGACTCACTCGCAGGCATATGGCCACTTCCCGATGTGCGTTAGGTACCCAGGCTGCCTTGTTGATGGGCCCCTGGAAGATGATAATCATTTAGGGGCGCGCCCAGTGGGGAAACTCGGAGGGGCGATCTTAAAATCGTTATATGTATAAGAATATATCTTTTCTAAAACTCAAGTGGGACTTGAGGGTTTTATAATTCCACTAAATGATATTATAACAATTACATTCCTGCTAAGGAATGGGAATTGGAATGTAAAATGAAGATAATGTTGGTATATTCCTGTTAAGGAACTGAAACTGGATTAAAGTGGAATTTGGGGAATACAAGCTTTTAATTTAGTTTTAATTTAATTTTGCATAATTTCATCTTCATGCATAGTCTCTTTTAATCATGTCATTTTCACTTGTTTTCTTATGATCCATGCTTAGGTTGTTTGAGTGTTGATTTCTATACCCATGTTTTGATATTCATATCTAGCATGCTTTTTGTTCATCTAGGAACTATATATAAATCGGGTCCTAACCCGTTCTTTTTCCTCTATGTTGTGCTTGTTATTGTATCCGCCTAAGTGCTCCTCCGCAAGGACGCCCGTGTTGATATTCCTACTCTTTTGCTTTTAAGGAGCTGTATGAAATTACGGATATTATAGGATGTTTTGCTAGACGCCCTCATTCTTTTGATGTCTAGTTATGATCGGGTCTGTCACTCGGGCGAGTGGCCCAAATCTTGTAATTGGTTAATGAATGTAAAACATAACATCTAACTGTTGTGATTACTTTTGTGTAGCTGTGAACCGACAGCATATTCGGTTCTTCTCTTTGTATATAGTGGTTTTAGACGTATGTTAATTATGTTTCTTTGAATTCCACTATTGTTCTAGAATGGGTTGTTTAAATTGTTTTCTTAACTTAATTTTTTTTATCACATAAATTATTTTGACAACCCGTTTTATGAATTTATTGGGTGGTTTTCTCGGTTACTCTTACTATATTAGTGGTGCTGAGAATGATTTTCGTCCATGATTACCGTATATGTCGGAGTATCGGGCTGGCCACTCCTTATTTCAGAGTGCGGGTTGTCACATCGGGCAATGGATTCGGGAGAGATAATAATCTCCCTTGTAAGGACACAAATTTCCAATTGAGTCCTTTGTTGTTTTGGCTCAATTCCGGACAAAAACGTTTGAGTCATAGGATAGAGTATATTGTTCATCTTTCAAGCCTATGACGTGTTTGTTGAAGACGTAGCGGTCAAGTGTACAAAGCTTCATCAAAATGATGTGGTTTATGTGCCTCGTTTCAACGTCATCAACAGTGGTTCCATGCTCCCAAGGTATGAATGCATTAAATATATATATAGGAGCTTGGAACATGTTTATATTGGGTGTTACGTTTCAAAACTGTATTTTATTTTCAAATGTTTTCTATTAAACATTTATAAAAAGTATATAAATTTTTTGGGCTTAAAGAGGAATTTTTGAACATTCTGTGAGTTCGTTCGAAGTGTCGTTCGAACGAGAGTGTCGTTCGAACCACAAGTCATTCGAATGAGTTTGCCAACGAGTTCCTAGTATAGGCCTTTGAAATGTCGTTCGATATGTCTTTCGAACGAACATTATGTTCGAATGAGATATCAAACAAGAGTTCTAACGAGTTCAATCTGGAAGTTCGTTAGAAGTCTCGTTTCGAAAAAAATGTCGTTCGAACGAGATGTCAGGCGGGAACAATTTTTGACAGTTTTTGACAGTTTTTAACCCATGTTCCCCACTTCTTTCCCCACTATCTTTTCACATCATTTCTAAGTGCGGGAATCATTATTGAAGGATCATCTTTTTCATATCCTTCTAACTTCTAGAGAGGTTTTTTAGAACAAAATTATTAAGAGAAAAAGATCATGTTTTGAGTGAGAATTTTCAAAGACAAAATCATATACCACTTTAATTTTCACCCACAGTTTTATTTATCCAAGTTCATATATATACATCTTTCTTGGAGTTTGGCACTGGGTTTATCTCTACACCGAATTGAAGAGAGTGTTTGGATTTTCTTCTACATCCCTTAAAGAAGAAGAGTTCTTTTTACTGTGGCATTCTCATGTGGTAAAAGACACCACGTGTGGTTAACGGTGTACCTATTGTCCGATTGGTGAGTCCAAGATCGCGGTGGAGCTCCGTGGTTATCCGCTAGGAAGATGTGGTTACAAGAAGATGAGTCAAGGCTCGAGAGGGTTCGAGTTGAGGAAGTAAGTCATCTGTCTTGTAAATATAATTTCGTACTTAGTGGATTTGAGGCTAGGGCCATCCGAGGTTGTTTCCCGTTTTGGGTTTTTCCTCGTACATCGCGACGTAATGTGACTGATTTATTTTTATCTTTCACAATGACTTAGAACTCATGCTTAGGATAATTCAAGATAAAAATGGTTTTAATTGTCACACTTAATCTAATTGGGTAGTAATTAAATTTGGGAAATTGCTTATTTAATTCAAGTCTATTGTTAATTCTGGTTTGTCCTAATTTGGATATATTAATAAATATGACTTAGGCAAATTCTAGGACTTGGATTAATTAACTTGGTTTAACTGAAATCAATTAGTGTGTGTGTTTAAGTTAATTTTACTTGGTTAAATTTTAATTTGAAATTAAAATTTTGTTTTAACTGAACCATCACCTTTTATGCTTCGGCATAGTAAACAAGAAAAGGAAATATAATTTTAAAGAGTTTAAAATCCGGGGATCCACATCTTTTACAAATTGGTATCAGAGCCAAAGAGATAAATTATTTCGTTAAAGACCCTTTAAATAATTTTTGGCTAAAATGGAATTTTCCCCATTTTTTAAATTTCCTATTTTTGATTGTTCTAACTACGCATATTGGAAAGCGTGAATGAAATCGACACTAAAATCTATCGATGAGAGGGTTTGGATGTTTGTAGTTAACGGGTGGTCTCCACCAACTCATTTAGTTGAAAATAAACGTGTTCCCAAACCGGCCGATAGATGGACTGAGAATGAGTTTAAACTTTCTAATTTTAATTCCCGTGGTTTGAATGCCTTGTTTAGCGCTGTCACACCGGATGAATTCCGACGTATTATGACGTGTGAAACCTCTAAAGAAGCTTGGAATATTTTACAACTAACTCATGAAGGAACTAGTGTCGTTAAAGCTTCAAAACTCCAAAACCTCACCACTCAATTTGAAAATATCAAAATGAACGATAATGAAACTTTTGATGAATTTTAGGCTAGACTTTCTGATATTGTCAATTCATCTTTTAATTTGGGAGAGAAAATACCCGACAACCGTGTTGTAAATTTTTTTTAAGGTCCCTACCCAATAGATTTATTCCAAAAGTGACCGTTTTAAATTCTTTACCAACTTTAGCCTCTACGAAATTAGAAGAGCTTGTAGGTGATTTACAAACCTATGAACTAGATATGTTTCCCTCTAAAACTGAAAAGAAAATTGAAAAGAGGATTGCTTTAAAAGCCCGAAAAGAGGTCAAACAAGTAGTAGAGAGCGAGAGTGATAGTGACTCGGAAGACATGGCTTTGTTTGCTCGTAAATTTAGAAAATTTCTTAATTTTAACAAAACTAAATTTAAAAATGATTTTAAGAAATTTGAAACTCCTAAGTATGACAAAACCGAGAAGATCCCTAAACCTATTAATGAAAATTTAAATAGGGACGAGTCTAATAGGTGTTTTGGTTGTGAGGGTTATTGCCATAGGGCTTCTGAGTCCCCCACTAAACTAAGGAAAGAGGGTAAATGACCCATTGCATATAATGCGACCCTTAGTGATAGTGATAAGGAAGAGGGACCCGATTCCCCCACTAAGCCTAATTTTGTGGCTTTTATGGCTAGTCATGTGAGTGATAGTGAGAACTCATCGATTGATGAAACTTTAACACATGACACTTCCAAGGTCATTATTTATGATTCTCTTGTTTTTTATGATAGTGAGAGTGGAGAAGAAAGAGAGAGTGAAAATGAAGAAGAGGTTAATGTGAGTGAACTTCAAAATGCTTCTCAAGAATTATATAAAGAATCAATTAAGTTAAAAAGAGCTAATTTGAAGTTAGAAGCTAGTTTGAAAGAACGTGTCAAGGTCATTCATAATAGTATGTTGGTTGAAGACCTTAGGACATGAGAGAAAGCTCTTCTAGAGAAGCTTGAATATATAGAAGGCGAGAGAGATAGCCTTAGGGGTTTAATGGAATCTTTGAAAAAGGAGCTTCTTGCTTTTGAAGAGCGAAATGTTTTATTAGAGTCTAACATTTTAGAATTGCAAAATAAATTAAAAGACTCTAGTAATGTGAAATTTGATTTGGAGTGTCGTTCGGAAAAATTAGATAAAATATTAGGAACGGTACAAATTAAAATTGACACTTGTGGTTTAGGCTTCAATACTTGTAATGAATTTACTCATAACGCCAAAACCAATGTTTTAGGAGAATCTACTAGGAAAGTCTTTCGAGATCATTTCTTAGGTACCAAATTTTGACGTAATTTTACTTGTACACATTGTGGTCGAAAAGGTCATTTTAGGAAATTTTGTTTTCATCTTAAACGAATTCCTAGAAAATCCTATCGTAAAGTAACCATGGTAGTTAAAGTTCCTACACCCCAAGATAGTCATTCTTCATTAACTTGGGTTAGGAAATCCGATTTAGTTGCCTTACAAAATAGGGTTTTTTTATTCTCATTTACTTTCACATGCTTCCTCCCTTACTAAATCTAAAGGATGAATGTGTTAGTGCTTGCATACTTTAGCTTTTGTACTTTATGTTATATTCACATGTTAAATGTATGATTATTTAATCATTTTCTAGTCCTTACTTTATATCATATCACATGCTAGAATAATGATTTTTGTTTATCATTTGAAGTCTTTATCTCTTGATAATTTAAGCTTAAGGAAAAATTCAAATGATTTTGGTTTGTCTTTTGAGTATATATTTTTACTTTTGGTTATAAATATCAAAAACTCAAAAAGATTGTATTTTGCGTGTATTTTGGTTTGACACACTTTAAGTGGCATATACTTGTGTTTGAATCCCTCCTTTAACGCTCTCATGTGGCTAGAACTTTTGGTTTAGATTATCAATCCTTATTATGTTCTTTACCATGCTTACATGGAGTAGTTGGATTTTGTTTTGTTTAAATGGATTTTATTTTTATATGCCTCTATTCACATATGCACGAGCTCTTTTGAATGTTTAATGTCACATGTTATATTTGATCTTTGTGAGGTGTTCTCCTACCAATCTTGTCATCTACATATTTGTGACCTTGGAGGACTAGTGCATGTCGAAATCCGTTGCACGTGAGATTTGTGTGAAAAATGAAAACATGATAAATATAAATGTGCACGGGGAATGGCTCCGAAAGGTCTTAGTGATCCTTTGTGATTGTAAGCCACCGTTTTGAATGGACCTAAAAGAAATATGTGTTCCAAAGGCCTAAAAACAGAAAATATGTCTTTAAAAGAAAAATAATTGCCAAGGCCTATGTTTGATTGATATATTCTTTCAAAATTAATATAAATGCTTATTTAGGGAGATTGGATGGTATATCAATGGTTTGCACAATGTCTATTTATCCTAGTTGCATATTTCATGTAATGACTCTATGGGTTTGTAGAATCATCAATATGCTAGGCTTGTATGCATTGTGTATGTTTGTTCATTGAGTTCAATCTATATTGTCACATGAGGTTATATTCAAATGTGATGAAGTTTGCAATCAAATGAGAACTTCGTGAACATGTTTTAAGAGATTGGGTCTAAATTTAATCGTTACTAGTTCACACCCCAACACTTCCGTTTCCGTGTGACACATTTTTGCCATACGAGTGTGAAAGACTCCTATTGTACTTTGTGTGTGTCATTTGTGTGTTTATATCTACTTATGTGTACTTGAGTTTCTTTGGTATATAATATGTATACATTTATTTGATATTTCTGTTTAGTCTTTGCTTTGATTTCTGATCCATATATGCTATAATTCATATTTGATATCCATCTTATTGCATTCTCTGTTGATATCACATGCTTACCAACTTATATATCATATTGGTATCATTTTATTGCATCCTAGTTGGTATCCGATGTTCTTTCTTCGATTAGTTGAACCTTTGTTTCCCAAGTGCTTTAACGTTCTCATCACTATATGCACAATTACATTTTTTTAGCTTGTTATCCCATTCAATTTATCCCTTGCTTAGTTTAGAGAGTGTATATGTTTTATTTAGGAGAGATAGGTTAATGTTTAATTTTTTTTACCCTTATCTATTCCTGAACAAAAAGGGGGAGAATGAAAGGGGGAGAACTGGTATCTAATCCTATTATTTTTATCTTAGTTTAAGGAGATTTATTTTAGGGGGAGACGTCTTTCTAAGTTGATCATACTTGATAAAGGGAGAGAATTAATTTAGGGGGAGTACTAACTTTACTTGCATTAAATAGTTTGATATTCCCTATGCATGTAATGTGTTTGCTTAAGTGTGCAGGAATCATATTATAAATGGAAACTTTTACCGGTAAAGATTGTGATCCTTGGGTTGTTTGAGTCATGAATTGTATTTTTGTTTTGGGTGAGACTTTTTATTAGTCTAGTAGAGCTTGACGGCCCTTTAGGATTTTTATTTGGTTTTTGTCCCGGAATAGCCAAAGGGGGAGATTTGTAAGGACACAAATTTCCAATTGAGTCCTTTGTTGTTTTGGCTCAATTCCGTACAAAAATGTTTGAGTCATAGGATAGAGTATATTGATCATCTTTCAATCTTATGGCGTGTTTGTTGAAGACGTAGCGGCCAAGTGTACAAAGCTTCATCAAAATGTCGTGGTTTATGCGCCTCGTTTCAACGTCATCAACAGTGGTTCCATGCTCCCAAGGTATGAATGCATTACATATATATATAGATGCTTGGAACATGTTTATATTGGGTGTTAGGTTTTAAAACTGTATTTTGTTTTCAGATGTTTTCTATTAAACTTTTATAAAAAGTATATAAAGTTTATGGGCTTAAAAATGAATTTTTGAACATTCTGTTCGTTCGTTCGAAGTGTCGTTCGAACGAGATTGTCATTCGAACCACAAGTCGTTCGAACGAGTTTGCCAACGAGTTCCCAGTATAGGCCTTTGAAATGTCGTTCGATATGTCATTCGAACGAAAATTATGTTTGAACAATATATCAAATGAGAGTTCTAACGAGTTCAATCTGGAACTTCGTTAGAAGTCTCGTTCGAACGAGATGTCAGGCAGGAACAGTTTTTGGCAATTTTTGACAGTTTTTAACCCATGTTCCCCACTTCTTTCCCCACTATCTTTTCACAGCATATCTAAGTGCGGGAATCATTAATGAAGGATCATCTTTTTAATATCCTTCTAACTTCTAGGGAGGGTTTTGATAACAAAATTATAAAGAGAAAAAGATCATGTTTTGAGTGAGAATTTTCAAAGACAAAATCATCTACCACTTTAGTTTTCACCCATAGTTTTATTTATCCAAGTTCATACATATACATCTTCCTTGGAGTTTGGCATCGAGTTTATCTCTACACCGAATTGAATAGAGTGTTTGGGTTTTCTTCTACATCCCTTAAAGAAGAAGAGTTCATTTTGTTGCGGCATTCTCATGTGGTAAAATACACCACGTGTGGTTGACGGTGTACCTATTGTCCGATTGGTGAGTCCAAGATCGCGGTGGAGCTCCGTGGTTATCCGCTAGGAAGAGGTGGTTACAAGAAGATGCGTCAAGGCTTGAGAGGGTTCGAGTTGAGGAAGTAAGTCATCTGTCTTGTAAATATAATTCCATACTTAGTGGATTTAAGGCTAGGGCCGTCCGAGGTTGTTTCCCATTTTGGGGTTTTCGTTGAACGTCGCGGCGTAGTGTGATTGATTTATTTTTATCTTGCATATTGACTTAGAACTCATGCTTAGGATAATTCAAGATAAAAATGGTTTTAATTGTCACACGTAATTTAATTGGGTACTAATTAAATTTGGGAAATTGTTTATTTAATTCAAGTCTATTATTAATTCTAGTTTGTCCTAATTTGGATATATTAATAAATATGACTTAGGAAAATTCTAGGACTTGGATTAATTAACTTGGTTTAAGTGAAATCAATTAGTGTGTGTGTTTGAGTTAATTTCACTTGGTTGAATTTTAATTTGAAATTAAAATTTGTTTTAACTGAACCATCACCTTTTTCGCTTCCTCATAGTAAACAAGAAAAGGAAATACAATTTTAAAGAGTTTAAAATCCGAGGATCCACATCTTTTACATCCCTACCGCGCACTCGAGAATAAATGTGACTATCCTTATCATGTCATTAGAAATCTCGTTCGAACGAGAATTTCTGATGAAAATCAATTTTTTTTAAATAAAAATAAAGTAAAATAGGGGTAAAAAATATTATACTAGCGGGAATTGGGAAGGCCAGAATGATGCCAAAATGAGTATTTTAATAGTCCTAGCTTGTGGCAACATATCCAAATAGTGGGAACGAGAATGTAGGGGTGTGAACAATAAGAGTGAGAGTTTTTAGCCACAACAATGGACAAGTGCGGAATGCCAAACAATACATAAGCGCAATATGCACTCACATTAGCCTTGTTTAAAAAGGAAATATTATTGAACATTTAACCACGACTGCAACAAGCATACAAAATAGATGATTCTCTCGCCAATAATGTCACAATGAGAAAGCAATGAATCGATTAAGTGTGGATGCCCATTTATCTTCAACTTATATCTCCCATGAGCAACAATAAACTGAGACAATTCTTTTTGAAGAATCAATCCAGCTAAGTATTTTTGGCCTTGGCATTATAGATATCATTTTCAATGCTTGTATTTTAGGCACACAATCCAGAATGCAGATGGAGGCTTTTCACGCAAAAACTTTTATGTTTTTCGCAGCCCGAGTCCATTGCTTGAAATGAAAAACAAACCGGAAGAATATAACCATTTTTTTTTGTTATTTCAATCCGGGCAACGGATGATCATGCACAATTTCGATTGCTTATAATAGACATGACAGGATTGAGAAGACAACACAAAATCTCACTTTGCAAGTACAATGTGAACAAGATATTCGCAATATTTCGTGTGCGGTGTGTGCAAAAGTCAAAGATGTGAGGAAATCACAAAATTATATATCATAAAAGAGCATTATTGTGCACAAGATAAACAAGGTCTGAATTAACTATTCATCGAAAGCCACATGGACATGGAAAAAGATAGTGATCCGAATACATCGACCACAAAGCCATATGGACAAAAAGTTTGAAAGCTTTTCTAACCATTCCCATTTTTCCTTGAAAATAAAAGAAAAATATTTTTGAGATTTGAATCAAATATATACAAAAGAACTCTAGTTCATAGGTATAAAAATATACAAGAGAAGCAACCTAAACTAGATAAATGGCTTCGATCTCAATCAATGGATCAAACCCCAATTGATTTCCTAAGGTTTTCAAACCTAAGGGCATCTAGAGGTTTAGTAAAGATAACGGCCAATTGTTGATCGGTAGGAACGAAGCTTAGAGAAACAATTTTCTCTTCAACCAAGTCCTGCATGAAATGTTCAGGGATCCCAATATGATTGGTTCTAGAATGTTGAACGGGATTACGAGAAATATGAATTGCACTAGTATTATCGCAATAGATAGTCATAGTTCCTTGGGAAATACCGTAATCTTCCAACATTTGTTTCATCCAAATGAGTTAAGTACAACAACTCCCGGCAGCAATGTATTCGGCCTCCGCCGTGGACAAAGAAATAGAATTTTGTTTCTTGCTCATCCATGAGACAAGTGCACTTCCAAAATAGAAACAACTGCCAGATGTACTTTTAAATCCATCAACATTGCCTACCCGATCGGCGTCCAAATAGGACGATAGACAATCATGTGTGTCAAAAGAATACCAAATTCCAAAAGACAGGGTCCCACTAACATATTTGATAATACGTTTAATAGCAAGTAAATGAGACTCTTTTGGGGCGGCTTGATAACGGGCACAAACTCCTACACTAAAATAAATATTTGAACGACTAGCGGTTAGGTAAAGTAAACTACCTATCATACTTCTAAAAAGTGTGTTCTCTACATCCTTTCCTTCGATATCCTTACTAAGTTTAATCGATGAACTCATAGGAGTGCATGCATGTTTAGCGGATTCGAGTTTGAATTTCTTCACAAGGTCTTTAGCATACTTAGTTTGGGACAAAAATATCCCACTTTCGAGTTGACGAACTTGAAGACCTAGAAAGAAAGTAAGTTCACCTACCATACTCATCTCAAATTCTTTGTGCATTTCTTTTGAAAAAATTTGAGAATGTTTATCACACGTAGACCCAAAAACTATGTCGTCGACATATACTTGAGCAACTAGGATACCTTTTTCATCATGGTGAACGAAAAGTGTCATATCTACTCCCCCTCTCAAAAAGCCACGAGAAGGGAGATAAGAAGTGAGTCTTTCATACCAAGCAAGGGGGTGCTTATTTTAAGCCATATAGCGCTTTCTTTAGAAAGAAGACATGATTAGGATGTTTTGGGTCTTCAAACCCTTTCGATTGTTCAACATAGACTTCTTCTTGAATAATACCATTTAAAAAGGCACTTTTTACATCCATTTGATACAATTTAAATTGGAGGTGACATACTATGGCGAGTAAAAGGCGAACCTATTCTAACCAAGCAACATGAGCAAAAGTTTCTTCAAATTCAACACCCTCTATTTGGGTGTATCCTTGTGCAACCAATCTTGCTTTATTACGAACAATGACACCATTTTCATCCATTTTATTTTTGAAAATCCATTTGGTTCCAATGACATTTGTATTAGATGGCCTAGGGACTAATTCCCAAACATCATTTTTCTTAAACTGAAACAGATCTTCTTGCATAGAATTAATACAATGTTCATCTTTTAATGCTTCTTTAAAGTTTTTAGGTTCAATTTTAGAGGTATAGCATAGATAGGTAACTTCATTTTCTAATTGTTCCCTAGTCTTGGCACCTACCTCGGGATCTCCTATAATTTTTGAACTGTCATGACTTTTATGCACCCAAGGAGTAGAATCCTTTTTCTCAGTAGTTGGAACAACAAAATCATTTTAAGATTCAATACTTTCAACATTTGACACAACATCACACTCACAGGACAAATCTTCCTCATTATCAATTGATGTGGCTGGAGCATCATCTTTTATGACAACATTAATTGATTCCATGACTTTAGAACTACTTAAGCTGAATACTCTAAAGGCTCTATTGTTTTGAGAATACCTAAGGAATATACCTTCATCACTCCTTGAGTCAAATTTTCCTAGAATTTCTCTATCTCGAAGAATATAACACGAACTACCAAACACTCTAAAATAGGACAAATTAGGTTTCTTACCCATCCACAATTCATAAGGAGTTTTGTTAGTGTTAGGACGCAAATAAACTCTATTTACTTTGTGGTGTTAACCGCTTTGTCCCAAAACCTACGGGGCACATTTCTTCCTAGGAGCATAGATCTGTCCATTTCTTGGATCGTTCAACTTTTTTTTTCAACTATGGCATTTTGTTGTGGTGTTCGAACGGCCGAGAATTCATTTTCAATTCCTATTTCATCACAAAAGGCATTGACACCGGATTCCTTGAATTTGGTTCCATTATCACTCCTAAAGCGGTTTATGGTAACACCGTGTTGATTTTGAGGAGTTCTACACTTAACAGTAGGAATATCAACTGTCTCAGATTTTTCTCTTAGAAAGCCTATAATAGAGTACCTAGAGAAATCATCCACCATTACTAAGATGCATCTTTTTCCTCCTATGCTTTCTGTACGAGTGGGGCCCATAAGGTCCATGTGTATCAATTCTAAGACACGAGAGGTTGTTATAGAGTTTAACTTCTTATGAGGGCTCTTAATTTGTTTTCCTAATTGACACGACCCGCAAATGGTGCAGGTTGTCTTTCCTAGTGGTGGTAAGCCTCGAACTAGATTTCTCACTAATCTATCAAGATCTCTAAAGTTTACATGACCTAATCTTTGATGCCAAAGATCGGCAGATGAGGCTTTTGCATTATTGCAAACTAAAGATGATTTAGGAATAATTCCATAGCAATTGTCACTAGTTCTAACACCTTGTAAAATAGATTCACCCGACTAATCATAAATGGTGCACTCCGTTTGACTAAATTTCACATCAAGATTTTCATCACATAGTTGGCTAATACTTATCAAATTATCCTTGATACCATCAATATAAATAATATTTTCAAGTTTAGGAAACCCGGAGATTTCAATAGATCCTCTACCCATGATTTGAGATTTGCTACCATCCCCAAAAGTGACTTTACCATCTTTATAGTTTTCGAGAGTGGTAAATAGAGATTTATCACCAGTCATATGTCTTGAACAACCACTATCAAAGTACCATTGAGAGGTATTTTGAGCCTTTAGTGGAACATGAGCAACAAAAGCTTTATTAGTATGATTTTTCTTAACCCAGGCTTGAGTTGTTTTCTTTCCTTTGTTGGCTCTAGTGTTATAATTAGAATTATTGCCTTGGACTTTAGAAAACCTAAGAAATTCTTCCATTAGACTTTTAGAAGTATTGACTGGATACTCAACTTGACTCTTAAGACTGGCTAAATAGCTATAGGGTTGTTTAGAATTTGTGAATTGAGAGTTCTTTCCAAGCTTGTAGCAAAAATATTTAAGATGACCCCGTTTGTGACAATAAGTGCACACATAGGGTTGTTTTGGAATAGCTTTTAAAGGTTTCTTAGAAGTACTTATTTTAGGAACTTTAGATTTTGTAACAAACTTATCAACGGGTTCGGGTTTGACTTTTAAAGAATTTTCTTCTTCATATCCTATACCCTTTCTCTCTTGATAACCTTTCTCCTTATATCCTAAAACAGGACCTAGAAATAATTTTCCCATTCTTTTTAAATTATCCTCGAGTGTGACTTCAACTTCACGAGAGGACTCGAGATCTTTTTCAAGTTGGGAAATTTTTTCTTCGAGAGATTTTCTAATATCTAAAGACTCATTAAGATCTTTGTTGACACCTTCCAAGGAGATAATTAAGTCACATTTTTCTTTACCTATTAAGATAAGCTTCTTAAAAAGAGATATCTTAATTTCCTCAAGTTGACTAACTAAAGCCTCCTTCTCCTTCAGGCCTTTCAACTCTTTTTCTAAAGTTAAAACTTTATAGGGTTAATCTTTTGTTAACTTTTTGAATGCGAAGGGATTCAGTGTAGAGTTCAGAATAAGAAGATTCTAGTTCACTCTCATCTATTTCACTATCACTCTCTTTTTCATCACAACTAGTAGAATGAGTGGAAACAACTTTAAGATTTTGTTCGGAATTGTTAACATTAAGGTACGACACACTTGAATTACTAGCATGGCTTGCCATAAAGGCAGTGAAGTTATTTCTAAATGGGTTAGAGTCTTCAGACTCATTATCACTGTCACTTAGAGTGGCATTGTAAACTGGTTTTTCTTTGCCTTGTCTTTTAAGTTTTGTAGGGCACTTGAATGCTCTATGACCACGTCCCTCACACTCAAAGCATCTCTCCGAATCATCATTTTTAAAGTTATCTTTGTTGAACTTCTTTGGATCCTGATTACTGAATTTTTTATTTCCTCCTTTGTTTTTGTTCTCAAATTTAGGTTTTTCAAATTTAGAGTTTTGCTTGTTAAACTTGAGAAATTTTTTAAATTTTTTAGCAATTAAGGCTATATCATCAGGATCAAAATCAGACTCAACAAAATCAGACACATTGACTTTCATAACTTTTAAAGCAACACCTTGCTCTTTGCTTTTGTTATCTTTAGGAAACATATCTAGTTCATAAGTTTTAAGATCACCAACAAGTTCTTCAAGTTTTAAAGTATTTAGGTTTCCTAAAGAACTAAGAACAGTGACTTTAGGAATGAATCGCTTAGGAAGACATTTAAGTATTTTCTTAACAACACGACTTTTAGGTATTTTTTCACCTAAGTTAAAGAAAGAGTTAACTATGTCTGATAAACGAGCATAAAACTCATCAAATAATTAAGTTTTTTTCATGGTGATAATTTCAAATTGTGTTGTTAAATTTTGAAGTTTTGACGCTTTAACAACACTAGTTCCCTCATGAGTAACTTGGAGAATGTTCCAAGCTTCTTTTGACATTTCACACGTCAGTATACGACAAAATTCATCGGGGGACACGACACCAAATAAGGCATTTAATGCTTTAGAGTTAAAGTTACATCATTTTAGTTCTTCCTCACACCACTGTTCAATAGGAGTCAAGATAATTTCATCATTAACAACCATAGTAGGAGGTGACCATCCTCTTTCAACAGTAACCCAAACACGTTCATCAATTGATTTATGACCAGATTTTATACGTGCTTTCCAATAGGTATAATTAGTTCCATCAAACAAAGGTTGTCTATTCGGCGAAAAACTATCCATATAACCTTTAGGATTCATCTAAATAATGTTTAGAGACTAGTTCTGATACCAATTTGAAGTTGCAAGGTTATATGTTCTTAGTTTATTTTGTGGAATACACACACACAATCCCAATTTAAAATTAGCTAATAAGTGATATTCTCTAATTTTAATTTATGTAGAAGATTCACAGGTTCGCAAGAACACATTTCATTTAATGCAATGGGATAAATAACTTGGCTAATTAAAATAAAATTATTCCAATTTTATCCATTTTCTCCTAAGCATACATCTAGGTGATTTGATAAAGTAAAATGAAAAAATCTCAACCACAACGCGCCAATGTACGAGGAAAATCCAAATGGGAAAAACCTCGGACGGTTGGGCCTAGACAAAATCCACTACAAAATAGGTTTTACAAGAGACTCAAAAGACTTACAGATATTGACTCACTCAAGACATGCTTATGCCGTCCTCGACCTCCGAATTTATAGTACGCGAAGCTCCAACGCGTTGCTCGACACTCCTCGTGTCGCGATATCCACCGAAGCCAAAAACCACCACCGTCACTAAGATTGAATGCAGATATCCATCGCAAACTTGCTTATTGAATGTCAAGTTGATTGAAGGGTTTTTGTTTAAAAAATTGTTAAAAGTGTTGGAGCTTGATTTTTGCCAAAAAGGGGGAAGTTGTGAAAAATGATCTCAAGAGAATATGGAACTTCCTTAACTTTTGAAACTCATTTTTGTCCATATAATATAACTAAAAAAGTAGTGGACCAAAACAGTTATGGGAAAATAACTGCTAAAAAATAAGTTTAAAAAATGCAGATCTAGCAGAACTAGTTCGAACGAGTTATCTAACGGACTTCCAGTATCAAATTAGATAGATCGTTAGAAATCTCATTCGAATGATCTCGTTCAAATGAAATTTCTAATGAACTTCTAACGAGGTTCCAGTATAGCCTGGGGAAGGTCGTTAGATCCAGGTCGTTCGAACGACCTGGAGAAAACTTCGAACGAGTTTGCTGTTTTTTCATAAAACTGTTCAAATTAATTTCAAAAGAAGTTCTTTATAAAAATTGATTATTTACGAACATTATTCTATATGAAAATTTCTCATTTATAAAAAGTACTCAAACCCATAAAATTTCTTTTGGTCATATACCTCTTAGAATAGCGAACATGGCGTGCATATTGATGTTGCGTGAACTTTGGATATAATGCCCGAATCTTTATGTTGTATGATGCTTGATGAGGAATGACCCAAAATTGTCTTGTCCAACGGAATATAGCCAATATAACAAATTACTCGATTGGAAATTTGTCCTTACATTATCACCCGGGGAAAGCTAATATAGTAGTTGATGCTTTAAGTAGGAATTCTACACCAAATTTAGCGTGTCTTATTACAAGCCAGGAAGCAGTTTTGAAGCATTTGAGAAGTAAGAAAATAGATTTACATATTTATAGTAAAGGAGGAATAATCGCAAACTCACAAGTACAACCCATGTTGATGGAAAGGATCAAAATTGCACAAGTAAATGACCCACAATTGAAGAAGATTAGAAAAGAAGTTATTGAAGGAAAGATGATTGAATTTGGGGTGAGAGATTATATATTGAGGTTCGAAAATAGAGTGTGTGTGCCATGTGATGCCCAACTAAAGAGGTAAATTTATGAGGAAAGTCATTACAAAAGATTCACATTTCATCTCGGATGTACAAAAATTCATAGGGATCTTCGAGAAGTTTTTTGGTGGAATAACATTAAGAGGGAGATAGAAAAATTTATATCTTAGTGTTTAGTTGGTCAACAAGTAAAGGATGAACATAAAAAACCATCAGGATTATTAATACCCCTACCAATCCCTGAGTGGGAGTGGGAACATATCACTATAGATTTTGTAACAAGGTTACCAAGGAGTTAAAATGGTAATGATTCTATTTGGGTAATTATTGATCGATTAACTAAATCTTCTCATTTTCTTGCCATTAAGATTACCCATTCTTTAGAAAATTTAGCTAAGTTGTACGTTCGGGAAATTATTAGGCTTCATGGAACCCCAGTTTCAATTATTTATGATCGTGACCCTAGATTTGTGTCTCGCTTCTAGAAAAGCCTACTAGCAGCCATAGGAACAAAATTAAATTTCAGCACCGTTTTTCACCCTCAAACGGATGGACAATCTGAAAGAACCATTCAAACCTTAGAGGATATGCTTAGGGCGTGTGAACTTGATTTAAAAGGGAATCAGGATGATCATTTGCCGTTAGTGGAATTTGCGTATAATAATAGTTATCCAGCAAGTATTTAGATGGGTCCGTATGAGGCACTTTATGGTAGAAGGTGTCGTTCCCCTGCATGTTGGGTAGAAGTTAGGGAAAGAAAATTTTTGGGACCAGAATTGATCCAAATCCCAATAGATAAGGTGAAATTTATACAAGATAGACTTAGAATCGCTCAAAGTCGTTAAAAGAGTTACGTTGATAATCGCCGACGAGATCTAGAATTCCAAAGAGGAGATTATGTGTTCTTGCAAGTATCACCAACAAAGGGAGTAATTCGATTCGGGAAGAAAGGAAAGTTGGGTCGAAGATACATAGGACCTTTTGAAATCCATGAAAGGATAGGAGCTATTGCGTATAGAATAGACTTACCTCCTGAACTCTCTAGTGTGCATAATGTATTTCATGTTTCAATGATGAAGAAATACGTTCCAGATCCAACACATATATTAAGTCATGAACCTCTTCAAGTTAGAGAATATTTGTCATACATTGGGCATCCAATAGAAATTTTGGACCATAAAGATCAAATATTACGAACCAAGGTAATTCCGTTGTTCAAAGTGTTATGGGGTAATCATTCCATTCAAGAAGCAACACGGGAGCGGGAAGATGAAATAAAGGAGAAATATTCATACTAGTTTGAAAATTAATGTTAGAAATGTTTAGGGACCAAACTTTTTATAAAGAGGGTAGGATGTAATGACCCTAATTTTTTATGCCAATATATAATTGTCTTCTTTCAATTTCATCTCACTTACTATCTAATAATGTTATATTATTACATATGTGATATTCCGAATTCTTAATATAATAAAACCCATTTTTTTAAATTTGAATAATTAATTATAAAATGAGTTAAATTGATGTTTTAGGACACATCTTCAGCTAAATGATAAGTTTCGGGGTAGAAAATGTAATTTTAAGAAACTTTAGGGACATAATTTTTAATAAAGAAAGTTGTAGGGACAAAAATGAAAATATAAATAGGACCATTTTGTAAATATAATATTTTCAAGGACCTCTAAGAAATATTGAAAATATACCGTGCGAAATTACCAAAATTCCCTTAATGTGTAAAATGACCATTATACCCCTAACACATTTCCACCTTATGCTTGACACCTTGTTCTAAAACGTGTCGTCGATATAGCTAAACTAAAAACACGTGTCGCTGCTCGGTGAAATAAGGCTGCAAGACCCCTCCGTTGCGCGACACCTCAATGTTGACTCGTCGTTATAAAGGCTTGGTCAGCTAGACACGTGTGAGCGCCGTGAAATCCCTGGAGAACTATAAATACGGCCTTTAGGATCATTTAAACTCATACCATATGCTCGATAATTATAGTAAGAAAGAGTGATATCTTAAGAGGGAGTTATGTAAGTTTAAGAAGAAGTTTCATCGTAGCGAAGAAATCAAAGACTCAATATCGATAAGATCAAATTTTTGTCTTAGGTGAGTACTCTGACATTCCTTGTGCATTTTAGTTATATGATATTATGTAAACTACATATATTTTATGAATTGATTTTATTCTCAAAATTCATGTGATACCGATGATTAATTCCTTGTGATATGCTTATATTTGTCCATATAGATATACCGATTAAAAAGAGTTTTTAAAATGATATTGAATATTGAAAATAAGATTTGACCTAAGGGACATCTCTTACTGACTGACCTTCCCAGATGGGTTATCGCTGGTGTGCCCTAAATAAGGCATTGTGACAAACAAGTTCGATTAATCCTCAACTACCGGAGAATAATATGGTAGAAGAATACGGTATTAGATTGTACTTTGCCATTAAAATGATAAGATTGAAAGAAACATATATTGAAATTGATTTGTCATATATGTTGTATTCAGTTCTATTCTTTTCTATATACTGTCATCTCAAATTTTATACATTAAATTCCTATCCATATATGTATATGTCTACTCTTTGGATTTGAATAGGTATCAATTTTTTGAAGAAAACCTTGGAATGTCTAGAGATTGAACCTCACTCGGCTTTTAGCTGATGTTGTATAAATAACTATTTTTCAGGAAACGTTTAGGCTCACGGACAGAACAAAAAAGGACTATATTGAAGATTTAGATTTTAGAGATCTTTTTGTAAAATGTTTATTTAGATCTTATCTGGCTCTCTTGTAATACGTTTTAAAATTTCTCTTAAGTTGTAACTCCTTGTCACTTTTAAAATAAATGAAGTTTCCTTTTAGAAAGATCTGATGACGTAATTCCTTTACGCTCAGTAGTTTATGATTCATGACCATGTGATTATATTTCCGTTGCACTTATTTAAGGAAACAATCTAAGTCAGAATATATGTTTCCTTGGTGGCATGTCAAGACACGCATTACCTACTACAAATTTTGGGATGGGGTCATGACAGAGGTGGTATCAGAGCATAGGTTATGAACTCATAGACTATTGAACATAAGTTTCGAACATTATCGATTTACGTTTCCATACATAGGATATAGGATTAAATATCTGACTTATGTGATAACCCTCCATATATCTTACAGTCCACATATAATTGTTTTTATGTAATTTTTCTTCTAATTTGCAATCTTGAGATAGTATATACGTCGTATGTTTGGCCATCACTATAGAAAATGACCAAGACGAGATCAACAGTGGGAACTAGTGGTTCAAATATGGAAGGATGGGAAGGTGCATACAAGGCAATTGAAAGTCTACCTAGGATTGTGGAGCATCGGGTGAATAATGGAGCACCAAAGAATCTTGAACTAAGTAGATCCACTATTGAGAAGTTCAAGAAGTTGAATCCTCCATCTTTTAAAGGTTCTCCTAATCCCACTAGAATAGAAAATTGGGTGATGCAAATGGAAAAGATGTGTGATGTTCTTAAGTGTACAGATGAACAAAGGGTTTCATTTGGAACGTTCATGTTAGAAGATGAAGTTGAACATTGGTGGAGAATGACTAACAGAGTACACGGAGAAAGGAATAATCCCATAGGTTGGAATGACTTCTTAGTAATCTTTTACAAGAAATACTTTCCCGAAATGGTCCAAGACCAAAAAGCAACGGATTTTATAAGTCTGGTTCAAGGAAATATGACGGTCAGTCAATATGAGGCAAAGTTTACTGAGTTATCCCGTTTTGCACCTTATGTTGTGATAACTAATGTTTTAAAAGCCAAAAAGTTTGAACGTGAGTTAAGGTTAAGTATTCGTAGTCGAATTTCCATCCTGAAGTTGACATCATATAGTGATGTCGTGGCTAGGGCTACTATACCTTAGAGGGATGGCGAGGAGTACAATAGAATTAGAGGTGGTAAGAGGAATTTTGGGGAACAAATAAGGAAAAACACAAATAATAGAAATAATTTTAGGAAAACATCCAATGTTGGGGGAGCTAGGGATGACAAACGGTATAATAACAAGATATGTCAGCAATGTGGGAAGATGCATGGAGGACGACCTTGTTACAAGGATACTAGAGCTTGTTTTAGATATGGACAAAAATGGTGTCAGATAAAAGACTGCCCAACCCCAGCAAGGATTCCGATAGAACCTTTAGTTGAAAAGAAGGACCAAGGCAGACAAGGTAAAGTTTTTACACTTTCTAATACCCAAGCTTCTAATGCAGTAGTGTCAGGTACACTTTGTATATGTGCACAACCATTTCAAATTTTAATAGATCCTGGTTCTACTCATTCATTCATTTATGTGCATTTTGTTAGTAGCTTTCCTAATAGACCTGAACCCTTGAATCATAGCATCCATGTTTCTACTCCTTCGGGTGAGTTATCGATGGGAACCTTTGTATATAAGTCTTACCCTATTGATGGTAGTAGTCATAAACTATTCGCTGATTTGATAGCTTAGACATAAAAGACTTTGAAGTCATTTTGGTAATGGATTGGTTATCATCGTATCATGCTAAGGTAGATTGTTTTGAGAATGGAGTTACTTTCCAAATACCTAACCAACCAGAATTCAGTTTTGACGGAACAGGCTTCCTATCTCCCATTCGTATTATCTATGCAATGCATTATAGTAGTTTTCTTAAGAAGGGATGTCAAGGATTCCTTGCAAGTGTTATTGATTTGCAAACAAAATAGCCTATTTTAGAAGATATTCCTATAGCTAAACATTTTCCAGATGTTTTTCCTGAGGATTTACCCAGTCTGCCTCCTAGTAGAGAAATAGAGTTTACGATTGACCTTATTCCTGGAACTATACCAATCTCGAAACCACCTTATCGCATGGAACCTTTAGAACTAAGGGATTTAAAAGTTCAATTACAATATTTTTTAGATAAGGGTTTTATTAGACCAAGTGTATCCCCTTGGGGTGCTCCGGTGTTATTTGTTAAAAAGAAGGATGGGACGATGAGGTTATGTATAGATTATCGTAAACTAAATAAGATGGCTGTAGATGCAAAAAACTGGACCGAATCCCATTTTTATGATCACAGATAAATAGATAAAAGCAATCCAATAAGGCACATAAGAGACAAAGATTTTTAAAGTGGTTCGGCTATGAATAAAGCCTACGCCCACTGTTATTTTATTCCCAGGGGTTTACAATAGCACCATAGGGTGTAGAGAGAGATAGGATGTGTATCTTGTGCATGGGGTTTCTAGGTTCTCTTGGATCTCTCCTCTCCCCTTTTTTGGCTAAGGGGATACATGTATTTATAGTGATGGGAGATAAATAGATTCATTGTATGTAGACATTTATGTTTACATTCAACGAATCTAATTGTTGAATTGCTTGGTATGCTATGTGTTGTCATCTACAGTATAAATGTACATTAATGCTCATTAAATGCATAGTCATCTTCATTAATGCACATTAAATGCATAGTTATCCCTTGATCTTCCTGGTTGGTATGCCGACCAACTCTCCTAGGGTGCCGACTAACTCTCCTCGGGGGCCGACCAACTCTCCTCGGGGGCTGACTAATTCTCCTCGGGTGCCGACTAACACTCCTCGGTGTCGAATATTGCCACGTAGGATGACATGTGTCCTTTTCTGATTGGTCCTCGTAGATGGAGAATTTTTACGTTAACAGAAGCCCCTAATGCTTCATGCTTGATGGTTTACTTGAAAGGATGGAGTATTTATTATGCAGTGTTGCTCGGTGCTCGTGAAATTCTTGATCTACCTTCTTGATATGTTCAACATAAAGTGCATTATCTCCTGGACAACATATGATGCAGGCTGATCGATGGTTACTAATCTTTATTTTAAGGAACTCCGTGTGCTATGTATCACCCCTGGGAATTTGGATGCAGCCATGCCATAGTATGCAGCTTGTAGCTTATCATAATCTTCAAGTATGTTGATTGGTTTGCTAGCCGACCAACTGCCTCCTGTGCCGAGCAACTGAGTGCTAACTTCACGTGCTTGATTCTTCTAATTTATGATCCTCAGAATACTTTGTTGAGTAACACACTAGCTTTTGAAACCAACACTTCAATCTGATTAGTACCAAGCTAGTGGTGGACTTCGAAATATTTTCATACAACTTCTTCTTCAATGTTAGTCGGGACAGTAGTAGTAAAGATCTCAGTGCTGTAGATGCTAAATTTGACTTCTGAACTTCAATAGTATGTGCATAATATCTCCTGAATATGCCTCCTGAACTTCTGAATGCGCCTCCATGTGAGTTTGTGAAGTTGAATTTGGTGCTTGACTGCATGATGTTATAAGAATGTGCCACCAAATGAACAAATATATCTGTAATAGAATCCCCCAAATGAACAAATACTTTATCAAGAACCTCCTAGATCGACCATCCGTGATGAATATCAGGATGCTCAAAGATCTTAACTTCATAAATTTTCCTTTTTCTTTAAATGATCCACCTTCTGGCGAGAAACCTGTTTCAAAAGCAGAGGGGAAGAAACCAATAGAATGGGAATATTGATGTAATAAATTTGTATTTCATTTCTGATGTATTTGGTTTTTGATTTTAATGAAAGACTTTCATTTTTGTTCGCAATCTTAATTTCTATTGTCTTGTAAAATACTTTACATCTGTGCATATGTATCTGTTAAAAAGATAACAATATTGTGTTATTTGTCGATCAACCTATTGTCGACTAGTTTGAATTTGTGGTAACCATTTGATAAAAAATGATGTTTTGTTTGTCGACCAACCTAGTAAAAAAGTTACAAGTATAAAAAATGTTGCTCGATCACTTAATAATAAAGTCACGAGTGTAAAAATGTTTAAAATGTTTCCAACCAACCAAGGTTGTTAAATTCTGCTTGTCGACCAACTACAGTTAGTGGGTTTTTATCCCCGACCATCCATACTTTGTAGATTTTTGTCTTTTTTATAAAATGTGTTTGACTAACCATACTTGGTACAGTTTGGAATATTTTCTCCTCGTCAACCAACTATGTTGGTACAGTTTGGAATATTTTCTCCTCGTCGACCAACTATGTTGGTACAGTTTGGAATATTTTTTCCTCGTCGACCAACTATGTTGGTATAGTTTGGAATATTTTCTCCTTGTCGACCAACTACGTTGGTACAGTTTGGAATATTTCGTTTCCTAGCCAAACAGGTTGGCATTGTTAGGAATATTTCTCCTCATCGACCAACTACAGTGAGTGGGTTTTTATCCCCGACTAACCATACTTGGTACAGTTTGGAATATTTTCTCCTCGTCGACCAACTATGTTGGTACAATTTGGAATATTTCGTTTCCTAGACAAACAGGTTGGCATTTTTAGGAATATTTCTCCTCGTCGACCAACTACAGTGAGTGGGTTTTTATCCCTGACTAACCATACATGGTACAGTTTGGAATATTTTCTCCTCATCGACCAACTATGTTGGTACAGTTTGGAATATTTCGTTTCCTAGCCAAACAGGTTGGCATTTTTAGGAATATTTCTCCTCGTCGACCAACTACAGTGAGTGGGTTTTTATCCCCGACCAACCATACTTGGTACAGTTTGGAATATTTTCTTGAGTAGTCTGCCGAGTTGTGCCGAGCAGTGCATAGCACTAGTATTCCCCGAAAAATTTTCAATAAACAGAAAGACTTGCAGAATATTTTCATTTTATTCATAGTGATGGAAACTGCGTTACATATACATCACTGATAATACTTGCGCAGGTGCTCTGCATTCCAGGCATTTTTAAACTCCTCGCCTTCTAAATTTGATATTCGACAAGTTCCTGGTCGAACAACTTCTGTAACTCGTTATGGTCCATGCCAGTTTGCCTCCAGTTTATTATGTTTTTGAATTACTTTCTTCAGCACATAGTCTCCTTCTTTCAGGTCGCACTTCTTCACCCTCTTGTTGTAGAACAAAGTTGTTCGCTGCTGGTAAGCAACATTTCTAATGGCTGCTTCTTCTCTAACTTCCTCGAGCATGTTTAAATCCAGTCTTCTCATTAAGTCACTGACAGGGGAATTAAAATTCAGTAACCTATGTGTTGGGAGGCCCAACTTGGCAGTTATGACAGCTTCACTTCCAAATGCCAGCATGTATAGTGATTCTCCAGTTGCTACTCGGGGAGTAGTTCGGTAAGCCCAAAGTACTGATTGTAGCTCGTTGATCCAGTTTGCTTTCGCATCATCCAATCTTTTTTTCAAACTGTTCAGCAGCGTTCTGTTTGTCACTTAATTTTGACCATTGCTTTGAGGATGGCCTGGTGCTGAGTGGACCTTCAA
Source organism: Sambucus nigra (assembly GCA_949130495.1). Lineage (NCBI taxonomy): Eukaryota > Viridiplantae > Streptophyta > Magnoliopsida > Dipsacales > Adoxaceae > Sambucus > Sambucus nigra. The sequence continues at coordinate 496,600,189 of OX422214.1, forward strand.
AATATTTGACTGATGACAATAGGCGGCAAACTCCTCGTTATCAAATTGTGTCCTATGGTCTGTGATGAAGGCATGAGGGAGACCATATCGGCAAATGATGTTCTTCCAAACAAATTGGTACACCTTCTCATATGTCATATCAATGAGTGGCTCAGCTTCTACCCACTTAGTAAAATAGTCCACTGCGACGACGAGGTACTTGAACCTTCCTCGGGTCGTTGGCAGTGGTCCAACCAAATCAATTCCCTACATGGAAAATGGCCAAGGGGAAGTTATGGGTGACAACAATGCTTGTGGAGTTCTTCGAATGGAGGAAAAGCGCTGGCACTTGTCACATTTCTTGGAATAAGCTATACAATCTGCCCTCATCGTCGGCCAGTAGTATCCCTGCGTCATCACCCTTTGTAAAAGTGTCCGACCTGCTACATGTGCTCCACAAGACCCTTCATGGATCTCTTCAATCAGATATTTCACCTCGGTGGGATGTAAACATCTCTGCAAACCTGCCATAATTCCTCGTCTATATAAAACACCATTAGTTAGTACATACCGAGCAGCTTTAAACTTTAATTTCTTGGCTGCAAGCTTGTCAATTGGCAATTCTCCATCCTCGATATATACCCTGATGGGATCCATCCAAGATGGTCCTAAATCAAGGGTGATAAAGTTCATCTTCAGATCTTCATCTATACTCCGACTAGCTAACACTTCAATTGGGATTGTTCGTCGTAGCTCGGTGCAAGTAGCTGATGCTAGTCGAGCTAGGGCGTCTGCCCTCGAATTCTCCATTCTTGGTATTTTGACCAGCTGAATAGCGGTAAATTCTGACAATAGTTCCTTTGCCTTTGCATGATATTTGATCATTAATTCTCCTCTAACTGCATATACTCCCATCATTTGGTTTACAATCAATTGAGAGTCACTGAAGATCACAACCTGCTTTGCCTCCATAATTTTTGCCAAATTAAGCCCTGCAATCATGGCCTCATATTTAACCTCATTGTTGGAAGCTTTGAATTGGAAACGCAAGGCGTATTCCATGTCGACCTCGTTCGGAGTGCTCAGAACTATCCCCGTGCCACACCCTGCAATGCAAGATGATCCATCTACATATAGCCTCCATATAGGTAACTCGTCTTCAAATTTTTGATCAGTCAGAGTTCCTCGGTGAAATATTTGTTGCTTCCTTTCATCCTCCTCGGATTTTTCTTGCTCCTCGTCGATCAACTTTTCTTGCCCTTTTACCAACCGAGGTTGGTCTGAGCTCGAATTTAATGATCCTGCAACATCCACTTTCCCTTTTACCAATCGGAGTTGGTCTGAACTAGTGTTTGTTGATCCTGTAACATCCACAGGTTGATCAGCAAGCAACTCTTGTTCCTCGTCCGGAGTCCTCCCAACTATCTCTGCATCACATCCTGTAACATCCACACGCCCTTTTACCAATCGGAATTGGTCTGGGCTTGTGTTTGTTGATCCTGTAACATCCACAGGTTGATCAGCGAGCAACTTTTTCTCCTCGGGGGTATCAGGATAGGTGAACTCCGCTATGATATCTGCTACAGCCTGCCCTTTTAGTGATGACCTGGGTTCATAAATTATATCATATTCTTCGAGCTCTATTGCCCAGTACATCAATCTCCCTGATTTTTCTGGCTTGTGAAGGGCATGTCTCAATGGCACATTGGTATATACTACTATCATATGAGCTTGAAAGTATGGCCTCATTCTCCTACTCGCCTCAATTAGTGCCAGTGCCAATTTCTCCAGCCTTGGATATCTGATCTCTGCTCCTCGGAAGGCCTTACTTGTGTAGTAAATTGGCTTTTATACTCCATTCTCCACTTTGATCAACGCCGAGCTAACTGCATTCTCGGACACTTCAAGGTACACGTATAATTTTTCTCCCATCACTGGCCTGGACAATAATGGGGGTGCTCCCAAGTATCTCTTCAAGTCTTGAAAAGCCTTCTCGCATTCATCATTCCACTCAAAAGTCTTTCTGAGTGTCTTGAAGAATGGGAGACATTTATCAGTTGCCCGTGATAAAAATCTGTTGAGTGCCGCTACTCGTCCTGTGAGACTCTGTACTTCCTTCTTCGTTGTTGGAGATCGCAGCTCTAATAGAGCTTTGATCTTTTCAGGATTTGCTTCAATGCCTCGTTGATTGACAATGTACCTGAGGAACATGCCTTCTCGTACTCCAAATATGCACTTCAGCTTCATTTGATATTTATCTAGTTGATCAAAAGTTTGACTTAAGTCAACTAGATGATCGTCGGCTTTCTTGCTTTTCGTAAGCATGTCATCAACATAGACTTACATATTATCACTGATTTGTTCATCAAAGACCTTGTTCATCAGCCTCTGATATGTCGCACCTGCATTTTTCAAACCAAAAGGCATAACATTATAATAATAAGTTGCCCGGTAATGAAAGAAGTACTTTCCCTGTCTTCAGGTTTTATTTTGATCTGATTATAACCAGAATAAGCATCCATGAAGCTCAGCAACTCGTGTCCCGAGGTAGCATCCACCAGTTGATCAATTCGGGGCAGTGGAAAGTGATCTTTTGGGCATGCTTTGTTGAGGTCGGTGAAGTCTACACATATCCTCCACTTGTTATTTTTCTTCTTTACCATCACCACATTGGCTAACCAATCTGGATATTTAACATCTTCAATGAAACGAGCTTTCTGGAGCTTCTCAACTTCCTCTTGTATAGCTTGATTCTTCTCGGGACTGAATACTCTTCTTCTCTGCTTCACAGGCTTGATCTATTTATTCACATTGAGCTCGTGACATAAGAAGTTTGGGTCTATCCCAAGAATATCTTCATGATTCCACATAAAAGTTTGTCTTCTGCTTCTAAGGAAAGTTATCAATTCCTGTTTTAATGAGGCCTCCAACGATGAACCTATTTGAGTAGTTCGCTCAGGGTGTTCGTCGTCCAGAATGATATTTTCTGTAGCTTCTACCACTTGACCTTTCACAAGTTGCGACTCATCCCGAGGATCCAATGTTTCGATTTCTACACCTTCATCTACTTGATAGGTAGTAGTCTTTTTCTTTGATTCTTCCAATTCATCTTGCTCGGTGGATGAATAATAGCACTCCCGAGCTACTTTCTGATCACCTTTCACAACTCCTACTTCGAAAAGTTTGTTGGAAATTTTAGGCACTGATGCACTGTAGATGGTACAGCCTCGAACTTCTTCAATCCTACTCTTCCCATGATGATATTGTACGATGACTGGACATTCTTATCCATCACGAAGAATCGTATTCTTTCTGTCCGACAAGCAGGCCATGTACCAATGAATATGTCTAACTTGATCGTCCCAAGTGGAAATACTTTCTCGCCAGCAAAATCGATGAGGGGTCCATGGTAAGGCTCCAATTGAGATAGCTTTAAATTTAAACTATCGAAACACGAGTAGAACATGATGTCTACCGAGCTACCGTTATCGACTAGCACTCTTGAAATCATTACCTCCTTCATTCTCATTTTGATCACTAGTGGGTCGTCATGAGGATACAGAACTCCTGCAAGATCATTCTTTGAAAACCCAATGACCAATTTTTCTTTGTTCACCTTTCTCGGGCGATCTTCCTCAGCTAAATTTATTAGCTGAATGTACGAGCAAGCTTGAGCCTCTCCGAGGTAAGCTTTTCTTTCTGCAGTAAGGTCTCCTCCTCCTGCATCTCCTCCTGTAATAACATTATAATCAAATGACCCAAAGCGTATTGAAAATACTTCTCGTTCTGGTTGCCTTGGTTTCTTGGGAAGATCGGGGTCATCATCCAGATCATCTTCATGGTTTTTCTTCTTTTTCTCCTCTGCTCGACGAGGAGATCTAGACCTCTCTCTAGTTCGGTCATTGTTTCTTCTTTCGCCTCCCCGATCAACATACTTTTCTAGATTTCCTTGTCGGATGAGTGTTTCAATCTCATTCTGAAGAGCTATGCAATTTTTGGTCATATGGCCATAATCCTTATGGAACTCGTAGTATTTCTCCCTATTCCTCGTGTCAGGGTCTGACTTCATTTTTTTTGGCCAGTTTAACTCCTCGCTGTTCTTAATTTCTTCCAGGACGTGGTTGATATTTGCCTTCAAAGGCGTGTAATTATCAAATTTCTTCAAGACCTCCCATGATGACCTACTTTTGGAATGTTTGTCACCACCATTGCTCTTATGCTTTTTCTTCTTAGCTTCATCACCTTCCACCTTGGTTTCTTTGGCACCCATATTCTTCTTCGCAGACATAGTCTCCTCGGCATTCATAATCTTGGATACTTTTCCCATCAGTTCCGACATGGTTTGAGGTGGATCTTTGGCCAAAGTGTAGTATAACTTGTTCGGCAGCAGTCCACTCATCAAAGCAGTAATCGCTGTCTTCTCCTCATAATCAATGACTTCGAGCATCTCGTTATTAAAACGAGTTATATAGTCTCTAATACTTTTACCAACTTTTTGTTTAACACTTAACAAATGTGCTACTCGTTTAACTGACTTTGCTCCGCAACTGAAATTCCCAATGAATAACTCGTCCAGTTGAACGAAAGTTGAAATCTTACCCCGAGGAAGATTATTATACCATATCTGAGCAGATCCGGTAAGAGTTCCCGAGAATGCCTTGCATCTCATCTCGTTTGGGACAGCATAGATGTCGACAGCAGCTTGATATTGTTCTACATGAAGGACGGGGTCAGTCTTCCCATCATACTTGGGAGTCACAACAGGTGCTTTGAACTTCGATGGTGTTGGGAAATCAACAATGTCCTGGACAAAAGGTGTTCCCCGAACAAAGGTTCGTTGTAGAGGGTTCTTGGCCTTAGCCATTTCCCCTAATCTATCCTCCAACCTCTGAATAGATCCTTTCCAAGAATCATTTTCTTCCTCGGGCCTATTGGTTCGAGCAACAGATCGCGTTGAAATGGCTTCCTGGGATTTATCTCGACGAGCAGTTGGTCGGTCAATAGATCCATCTTGACGAGCAGCTGGTCACGACTGGGCAGATCCTTCCCTTAAATTTGATGATCGTCGAAAGCTCCTCGACGCTGCATTAATAGAACTTTTGTTCCTCCTAGGTCCTAATCGATCGAAATGAGAGGCCCTACATAATCTCTCCAAAGTGCTGGCCCTTTCTGGGGAGAGGGTGACATGTTGTAGTATCTGTGGCTCGCAGAGACGAAGTTCGTCCAGGTTGATAAGAAAAATCTTCAGATTCCTCATTGCGATATGAATTAGTACGCCTAGTACGCACAGAAGGCGCACGAATATTTCTTTGGATGCTTCATGATCCGGAATGGGATGGCGCACCGCCATGGAGGGTTTGGATGAGTTGTCGCATCGTTTCTTGCATGACGGTCTGGCCCTGAGCCAGATTCGCCATCATTCCAGTCAGATCTGGAATAATTGGTGGAGAAGATGGATTTGGAGGGGTTCCAGTGTTTTGATTGCTGGATTCAGGTATATCAGCCATTGGTAATGGATTGTTTTTTCCGAGAAAACGATTTTACCAGTCGTTCCCCACACACGGCTCCAATCTGTTGATGCAAAAAACTGAACCGAATCCCATTTTTATGATCACAGATAAATAGATGAAAGCAATCCAATAAGTCACATAAGAGACAAAGATTTTTAAAGTGGTTCGGCTATGAATAAAGCCTACGTCCACTGTTATTTTATTCCCAGGGGTTTACAATAGCACCATAAGGTGTAGAGAGAGAAAGGATGTGTATCTTGTGTATGGGGTTTCTAGGTTCTCTTGGATCTCTCCTATCCCCTTTTTTGGCTAAGGGGATACAAGTATTTATAGTGATGGGAGATAAAGAGATTCATTGTATGTAGACATTTATGTCTGCATTCAACGAATCTAATTGTTGAATTGCTTGGTATGCTGTGTTGTCATCTATAGTATAAATGTACATTAATGCTCATTAAATGCGTAGTCATCTTCATTAATGCACATTAAATGCATAGTTATCCCTTGATCTTCCTGATTGGTATGCCGACCAACTCTCCTCGGGTGCCGACTAACTCTCCTCGGGGGCCGACCAACTCTCCTCGAGTGCTGACTAATTCTCCTCGGGTGCCGACTAACACTCCTCGATGTCGAATATTGCCACGTAGGATGACATGTGTCCTTTTCTGATTGGTCCTCGTAGATGGAGAATTTTTACATTAACAATGACCATTAAGAATAAATATCCCCTACCTCATATAGATGATTTGTTTGACCAACTATAAGGAGAACAAGTATTTTCATAGATTGACCTTAGGTCAGGCTATCATCAATTGAAGATTAAGGAAGATGATATTTCAAAATCATCTTTTCGTACTAAATATGGTCACTATGAATTTCTTGTGATGCCTTTTGGACTGACTAATGCACCAACCGCTTTTATGGATATGATGAATAGAGTGTTTAGGAAGTATTTGGATCAATGTGTGGTTTTTTCATTGATGACATCCTTATTTAATCCAAGAGTATTGATGAACACGAAAAGCATTTAGAGACACTATTACAAATCCTTAGGAGGGAGAAATTATATGCAAAATTAAAGAAGTGTGAGTTTTGGTTGCCTAGCGTATCTTTTTCTAGGACATGTCATTTCCAAGGAGGGAGTGTTGGTTGACCCTCAAAAGATCAAAGCTATAGTATATTGGCCTAGACCAACTAATGTGACGGAGATTCGTAGTTTTCTTAGATTAGCAGGATATTATCGAAGATTTGTTGAAGGATTTTCTAGTATTGCCAAACCTCTATCTAGGTTAACCCAAAAGAAGGTAATATGAATGGTCTGAGGAAGTTGAGAATAGTTTTCAAGAACTTAAGAATCGATTAGTAATTGCCCCAATTTTAACTATTCCTTTTGAGACAGGGGGATTTGTGATTTATAGTTATGCTTCAAAAAATGATTTGGGATGTGTGCTAATGCAAAATGGACAAGTAGTATCTTATGCCTCAAGATAGTTAAAACAACATGAGCAGAATTATCCAACCCTTGACCTTGAATTAGCAGATGTAATTTTTGCACTTAAGATTTGGAGACACTATTTGTATGGTGAGACTTGTGAGATTTATACCGATCATAAGAGTTTGATGTATATATTTACTCAGAAAGAATTGAACATGAGACAAAGGAGGTGGTTAGAATTGATGAAGGATTATGATGTAAATATTCATTATCACCAGGGGAAAGCTAATATAGTAGCTAATGCTTTAAGTAGGAAGTCTACACCAAATTTAGCGTGTCATATTACAAGCCAGGAAGCACTATTGAAGGATTTGAGAAGTATGGAAATAGATGTACGTATTTGTAGTAAAGGAGGAATAATATCAAACTTACAAGTACAACCCATGTTGATGGAAAAAATCAAAATTGCACAAGTAAATGACCCACAACTGAAGAAGATTAGAGAATAAGTTATTAAAGGAAAGAGGATTGAATTTGGGATGCGAAATGATATATTGAGGTTCAAAAATAGAGTGTGTGTGCCATGTGATTCCCAACTAAAGAGGAAAATTTCGGAGGAAAGTCATTACTTAAAATTCACATTTCATCCCGGATTTACAAAAATGTATAGGGATCTTCGAGAATTTTTTTGGTGTAATAAAATGAAGAGGGAGATAGCGAAATTTATATCTCAGTGTTTGGTTTGTCAACAAGTAAAGGATGAACATAAAAAACCATCAGGATTACTACAACCCCTACCAATCCCTAAGTGAGAGTGGGAACATATCAATATAGATTTTGTGATAGGGTTACTAAGGATTTTAAATGGTAATGATTCTATTTGGGTAATTATTGATAGATTAACTAAATCTGCTCATTTTCTTGCCATTAAGATTACCCATTCTTTAGAAAAGTTAGCTAAGTTGTACGTGCGGGAAATTATTAGGCTTCATGGAACCCCAGTTTCAATTATTTCTGATCGTGACCCTAGATTTATGTCTCGCTTATAGAAAAGCCTGCAAGCAGCCATAGGAACAAAATTGAATTTAGCACCGCTTTTCACCCTTAAACAGATGGACAATTTGAGAGAACCATTCAAACCTTAGAGGATATGCTTAGGGCATGTGTACTTGATTTAAAATGGAATTGGGATGATCATTTATCGTTAGTGGAATTTGCATATAATAATAGTTATCCAACAAGTATTCAGATGGCTTCGTATGAGGCCCTTTAGTATAAGGTGTCGTTCCCCTACATGTTGGGTTGAAGTTGGAGAAAGAAAATTGTTGGGACCAGACTTGATCTAGATCACAATAGAGAAGGTGAAATTGATACAAGACTGACTTCGAATCGCTCAAATCCATCAAAAGAGTTACATTGACAATCGCAGACGAGAGATGGAATTCCAAAGAGGAGATCATGTGATCTTGCGAGTATCACCAGTAAAGGGAGTAATCCGATTCGGGATGAAAGGAAAGTTGAGTCCAAGATACATAGGACCTTTTGAAATCCTTGAAAGGATAGGAGCTGTTGCGTATAGAATAGCCTTACCTCCTGAACTCTCTAGTGTGCATAATGTGTTTAATGTTTCAATGATGAAGAAATATGTCCCAGATCCAACACATATCTTAAGTCATGAACCTCTTCAAGTGAGAGCATATTTGTCGTACATTGAGCATCTAATCAAAAGTTTGGACCATAAAGATCAAGTATTACGGACCAAGGTAATTCCGTTGATCAAAGTGTTATGGCATAATCATTCCATTGAAGAAGCAACATGGGAGCGGGAAGATGAAATAAAGGAGAAATATTCATACTTGTTTGAAAATTAATGTAAGTCAAGTTTGGGGACCAAACTTGTTATAAGGAGGGTAGGATGTAATGACCCTATTTTCTTATGAGAATATATAATTGTATTCTTTCAATTTCCTCTCACTTACTATGTAATAATGTTGTATTATTACATATGTGATATTTCGAATTCTTAATATAATAAAACCCATTTTTTTTAAATTTGAAGAATTAATTATAAAATGAGTCAAATTGATGTTTTAGTACACATCTTCAGCTAAATGATAAGTTTCGGGGTAGAAAATGTAATTTTACAAAACTTTAGGGACTTGATTCTTAATAAAGATAGTTTTAGGGACTAAAATGAAAATATAAACAGGACCATTTTGTAAATAAAATATTTTCAAGGACCTTTAAGAAATATTGAAAATATACCGTGTGAAATTACCAAAATGCCCTTAATGTGTAAAATGACCATTATACTCCTAACACCTTTCCACCTCATGCTTGACACCTCGTGCTAACACGTGTTGTCGATATAGCTAAACTAAAAACACGTGTCACTGCTCGATGAAATATGTCTGCAAGATCCCTCCGTTGCGCGACACCTCAATGCTGACTCGCCCTTATAAAGGCTTGGTCATCTAGACACGTGTCACCGCCATGAAATCCCTGGAGAATTATAAATATGGCCTTTAGGATCATTTAATCTCATACCATTTCCAAGATAATTATAGTAAGAAAGAGTGATATCTTAAGAGGGAGTTCTGTAAGTTTAAGAAGAAGTTTCATCTTAGCGAAGAAATCAAAGACTCAATATCGATAACTTCGAACTTCTGTTTTAGGTGAGTACTCTGACATTCCTTGTGCGTTTTAGTTATATGATATTATGCAAACTAAATATATTTTATGAACTGATCTTATTCTCAAAATTCATATGATACTGATGATTAATTCCTTGTGATATGCTTATATTTGTCCATATAGATATACCGATTAAAAAGAGTTTTTAAAATGATATTGAATATTGAAAATAAGATTCGGCCTAAGGGACCTCTCTTACTGACTGACCTTCCCAACTGGGTTATCGCTGGTGTGCCCTAAATAAGGCATTGTGACGAACAAGTTCGATTGACCCTCAACTACCGGGCAATAATACGGTAGAAGAATACGGTATTAGAGTGTACTTGGCCATTAAAATGATATGATTGAAAGAAAAAGATATTGAAATTGATTTGTAGTATTTGTTCTATTCAGTGATATTCATTTCTATATACTGTCATCTCAAATTTTATACAACAAATTCCTATCGATATATGTATATGTCTACTCCTTGGATTTGAATAGGTATCAATTTTCTGAAGAAAATCTTGGAATGTCTAGAGATTAAACCTCACTTGGCTTTCAGCTGATGTTGTATTAATAACCATTTTTCAGGAAACGTTTAGGCTCACGGACGGAACGAAAGAGGACTATATTGAAGATTTATATTTTAGAGCTCTTTTTTGTAAAATGTTTATTTAGAGCATGTCTGGTTCTCTTGTAAATTGTTTAAAATTTCTCTTAAGTTGTAACTCGTTGTCACTTTTAAAATAAATAAAGTTTCCTTTTAGAAAGCTCTGATGATGTAATTCCTTTACTATCAGTAGTTTATGATTCATGACCATGTGATCATATTTTCATTGCACTTATTTAAAGAAAATATATTTTTCCTTAGTGGCATGTCAAGACACTCGTTCCCTGCTACAAATTTTGGGACGGGATCGTGATAAAAGAAATATTACAATGGATGATAGGGCAAGGTGCAATTCACCATATATCAATAGAGATTCTATTAAGGAGTCTATTAGGTTCCTGATATATTCCGTATTTTTGTAGAAATATTTGGTAATTTATTAATGTAAATATTAGGGTGATCTAGTGGAATTGATTTAGTGCAGGGTTTTAATCATTTTGTGATTTTGAAACTTAAACATCATAATATGAAAGTGGGAAGTGGGAAGTAGAGTATAGGCTAGGAAAAAATAATTAAAAGCTAGACCAGTAGACACCATGCTTTCCTCAGTTTTATTTGAAACTTAAACATCATAATATGAAAGTGGGAAGTAGTGTAAATTATATCCATAATAAATTGTGCCAATGTGTAAACACCCTTCTTGATACATGTAGTGTTTGATTTATTTATCAATTAATATATAACTTAATTCAACTTTAAAGTTCTTAGGTTTGAAACATTGGGAACACATATTTGAGTTTGTGATCAAATCCTTTGTGTGAATGTGCTAAAGGTTAAAGCATCTCCTGTGTGAATGTGTATTTTCCGCTTATGTGGATGTGAAATAGCGCAATATGAATCTTATGTAACGACAAAGTTAATTTACACATTTAAGTAAAAAAATATATTTTCACCAATGCAAATGTCTGTACTTTTACTAATTTATGTAGCTGTACGAATAATGTTTCTGGAGATCTTCATATTAATCGTGGTTTAAGTTTTACCCATTCGGGCTTCTGAGAAACTTCGTGTTGTCATAAATATGGCGAGAAATTGATTGCATGATAAAGGTTTGGTGGCCAAAAAATGGGACGCGTGTACTCTAGAAGCATTAAAATGGGTAACTTTAGAGATAATTTCCCATTCAACTCTCAATGTTTTCTAGAAAATAGATACACCATGTTATTCACCTCACGGAGGAGATCATGTTGTTGCATAGTCCCACTATTATCAAAGTGTGGTTCCCATTTTAGTTTGAGCTTAAAGTTGCTCATAATCTGGAAATTGAAACCATTTTCTCAATAGCTTGTGTGCTGGTTACTTATCTCTAATTAAAAAGGAAACCTCATCCCTTGATATGAGTCACATTTCCTATGAGTGAGGATGTTATATTCATGGTTGGAGGACACTAATAAAAGTAAACTGTAGTTAATAATAACGAATGCATGTTTAACGAATTCATTCTTTAGATTGCCATTATTGACTTTTTGAGTCATTTTGTGTGTCCCTGTCTTTCGTTAGTGTATTCTCATTATGTGCTTAATAATTTATAGAAAAAAATTAATTCAAAAAATAGCATGAAAGAACTAAGTTCCAGATTACTTCTGTTGATACTGTTCCCAAAACCTGGAAAGAAAGGAGACCCAATTATACGAGTGTCTTTTTATCTCTCTCTAGGACAATTTGAGCGAGTTTAAAGGTAATGTTAAGCTACTGAAATGAAGTATGGTGTGGTGGATTCTTTGACTAGTTTGTTTGTATTATCAAATATGGACATACATCTGCATTATGGAGAGTTAGAACCATCAATTTTTATAAGAAGGGAGAAGTTTTATTTAGGATGGACTAGTGAGGATTATTGGCCTACAATCATTCAAAGTTGAATAGGAATGTTCCAATTGTCTTTTGGTGATTAGTGTTGGTATTGATTTGTAGTGTCATAAGTACGGAGTCTCGTTTATCTTGTTGGCTACTACTGGAATTGGAGGGGGCGACTCCAAAGACTTAGGAGTGAAATACAAAGTCATGCAAATTAAGAAAGTTTAATTGTAGCTTTTTCTCTAAAGACAACCTGTTTATTCATAAGAATCTTTTCCACTCCATATGTCTAGTTTGTTAAGGTAGATATGTTCATGTTGCCTTGGCATTATCGCAATGAAAAGAAAACATCGTATTGTAACACCCCGCTTAAAATAATAACGGGTGGCCAATATAATAACTTGAATGGAATAAATATAAACATGTAAACTCATCCTACATTTCATCCCAACAATTTATAGATCATTAAACCCATGTATACACATTGATTTCAAGATTTAAACCCAAAAATCTAGGTTTTGATATTTATACCCAAAAATCCATTTCTTTAACCCACAAATTATGAAATGAAATACACAAATAGCTATTTAGCAAGATTAAACACTTGCCTCAGATTTGTAGAGGTTGGATCGTCCTCGATGTCGCGATTGGGCCGAAAATCTCCAAGCTTTTCTTCCTCTCTCTCTTCTTTTCTTCTTCTTTCCTTCTTCCTTTATATTTTCTTTCTCTTTCTCTCTTTCTCAAATGAGAAGGCTTCATCCGTAAGCCTCTTAAATCCCTTAAAACAATAAACCCAGTTTTTAAATGTTAATACACACTTTAAATGACTCGTTTACACCAATTCGAGTCAAACTAACTTAAAAAATATTCCGGAGCCGAAATAAAACCCAATGATAGTCATTTTGACTATCTCGACCCTTCCAGGATCAATGGTCCCCTCAAAATCATCATCCGAAATACTTTAAAACGTCCTCTATTTTTGGAGTTACATTCCCAATTTTCGAATTCTCCAATTTAATTAAATTTTATTTTCCCAAAAAAAATTTAATTTCTTAGTCTCAGAATCATGGGGTGTTACACGTATTGAGGAAATGTTTTTTTTTTCTCTGCATCATAGTGAGAAGAGCGTTTTAGGCCATCCACTGCCTCCAAATAATGGAAATTAAATGGGATGTGGCTTGGGTTGTTTTTTGCGAGGTTTATTACATACATGACAGTGAAAGAGGAGTGGTACGGGAAAAGAGAATTATTACGACCCCAAAACTCTCAATTTATATTCCTGTCCTATAGTGACTAACGCTAGGGAGTTTGTCAACTTGCTTGCAAAGATCCATCTATAACCATGTCATATAGTTTATACTAATTATTAGACAACACCCCTTCAGGATTATATTTTCCCTTCCGGTGGTGATGGTCTATACTTGGTAGTGGACAATAGGGGAAATTTTATGCGAATATCTTCTAGAAAGGTTTATATGCTCTTGTTTCCACAAGTAAAGGTGCGAGGAAAAGAGGAAATAATGGGAAAGGATAGATGGATAAATTGAATCTCAATGACGATGATGAGTAAGTGAACACAAAATATTCTTTGGAGTGCCATGGACATGTTATAAGATGATGATAAAAACATACCTCACATTTTGATCATGTTATCCCGTGTGAAACGTGGAATATGTGACCATCATTCTAGTTTACTTCCCATATTAAGGAAGTGATTGGGATATTATTTCAAGAAGGGATCATCAAGTGTTTGGTTGCTACAGAGACATTCACCATAGGCTTGAATATGCGCAAAAACTATTGTCTTCTTAAATTTTTGTAAATTTGATGAAGATAAATATAAATGAATACCCAGTGAAGAGTATGTATAGATGAGTTGATGTGTTGGTCGTCATGGTATTGATGAATGTGGGATTTGCATCCTTATGGTGGATGAGAAGATGGAACCATCTAATGATCATAAGCTCAACGTTATACACCATAAGAAGGAACTTATTATCAAAATTAAGTAAATTAATCAAGCAATGCGAACTTCCACGATATTAATGTTTAAAAATGAACTTAAAGAAGGGAAAAGGGTCATCATGCAAGTAGGATATGTTATGAGTGATAACGTTATGGAGTTAAAGGGGAAGGTGGATTGTGTATCAGGATCGCAAATGCATTGAAGTTTATCCGAACTCATATTTAATGGTTGTTTTAAGGACACAAAGCTTGGGGAGATGATATAGCTTCTCTCTTGTTTAATATGTTAAGATAAGCTTCAGGAGGCTCAGAATCCTCGTTAGGAACTTCAGTTGCTCTTTACACAATTGTAAGATATAACTCGGAGGGTGGAAAAAATTCATCTCGAGTGCAAGGCTCAACTTAATCTGAAAGGTTTTGCGAGCTCTTTCTAACATGATATCATGGAGGTCGTTTATGTGTGGGAAAATAGGTCCAATTCTATGAGATAAAGGAAATCACACAGTTATTTGAAGGTGACTTAATTACTAGAGAAGACTCAAGGAAGTTCTTTAATAGCTAATACAAGAAGAAAAAATTGTTCGAAAAATTAAGCTTAAAGCAAGATTCGAAGATGCAATTTCTAAGATGAAGAGGGATATTGACTTTGCAACATCACTTGTAGTTGAACACTGCCATTAGATGAATTGTAGTGGATTTATTATTGGACGATAGAAATGGTGATTAGGTGAGACAAGTTTTGTTATACAATATGTGACATTTCTGTCGTTGTAAAAAGTGTCACTAAAGAGGAGATTAATTTCAAGTGGATATATACCTTGGGGAGTAGTCAGGAGGCAAACAATTTTAGAGGTATCATTGAAGATAAAATAGAGATCGAGGGTGCACGTTAAATTACTATACCAGCACTATCTGCTTCTGAAAATAAATGTTGCCTTGGCATTGCTACAACATGTTAAAAGTCATGACAAGTATTTCTAATACATGAATTTTAGTTATTCAAGTCACGGTCTCTTGTATCTGTATTTATCTCATATATTAGTTTATATTCAACATCCATAACAGAGGAGACAATCCCATAAATTCTCTGTATAGAGAAACCTTCCCTTTATATTCCAAAAGTAAGTATAAAATATAGGTCTTAAAACACGAGCCTTTTGTTTTAGAGTTTTAGAACTACAAGGTTTAGTATCAATTGGCATAATCTAACTTGGGTTCCATTCTCATCTCTAGAATATATACTCACAACTGGAAATCCTTAGTTTATACTCTATAATCGACATTATATGAAATTGTTAGTGCAATTTATCTGTCTCTTTAATTAGAAGGGAGACCGTATCTCCTAACACTATAACGTTTGCTATGAGTGTATTTGTTTTATTGGAGGCAATATTATATTGATTTAGCACAATTTGATACCGCGACTGACGATTGACTTGCAAAATAATGAAATATGAACATAAGGCTAATTTTATTGAGATCGAGCGACTAAAATGCACATATTTAGGGTATAAAATAGACACTTTTAGGTACTTATCGCACCACCCTCAAACAGAACACTGCTAGTCCTCGAACAAATATAGAGAGAAAAAGAGATAAATGACCAAAAGTGTGCCACTTTCACAGGCACTTGCGATTTAACTTAGCATGTGCAACAAGTCGTTCAACCTGTCGGTTGCCCTACAAGATTAGTGTTGTCTCATGAGGGTTTGCAGTCAATGTACCCTCAAAATTCAAACTTTTATTTAAATGCAGTCTCTTATTTATGATGAAGAGATATACGACCCAACTTAAAAGGACGTCAATGAACACCATATTTAACTATCAAGGTAAGGCATAAATTCACTTAATACCCAAAGTGTAATCCTTCCTAAAACTCAGCATATGTTAGTGTGAAATAATCATAAGTATCATCAGAGAAATTCTTAGATCGCCTTTATAGAATTAACGTTTTGACTTCAATTCTCACTAGATATATCTCTCTAAATCGAACTCTCTGAGAATCGGGTAGGTGTATCTCTCTAGTGTGTTAGGAGGTGAGTAAATGTACACAAGGTAAAATGTCTCACACCTTTATATAAAATGACGGATATATGAAAGAAATTGATCTCATGAAGGAATGATACTCTCGCTCTCTCTATGTCTCTCTCTCTCTCTCTCTCTCTCTCTCTCTCTCTCTCTCTCTCTCATTATTAGTTATAAGTTAGGTTGCGTCGCACTCTTAAACACCCCGGTTACCTAGGGGAAACGAGGTTAAAGTCCTACAACGGTTGTAATAAATAATCAACACAATTTAATCATTTATTTAATTTAGGGAATTACTTTTATATCCATGCAAGCCACATCGGGTTGGGTTCATGCATTTCAACCCTTAGAAATCCATTCGGACATGGTTACGTGAGAGATAATACAAATCTTAAAGTTGCAGGTGATGAAAATCATAATTATGTGGAAAGTGTAATGAAAAATGCAAAGAGGAATTTTAACTAAGAAATAATGAATCACCAACTGAAAATATGAAAATAATTAAAAGCAACGAAGAAAATAATACTTGGAATAAAGAAGAGCCTTGAACTAATCCAAAAGGATGAACAAAATGTTGAACAAGATGAATCCTAAAGTTCTTAGCCTAAAAAACCTCTCAAAACTAACTAAAAATAAGCCTCATAATGTCTGGTATGACAAAAGAATAATATACCACGTGATTTTAAGTGTTTGCACTATGCACAACTCTATTTTTGAGGAATAAAGAATTAAAAATCGGTCTAGGCGAACCGGTTCGGTTCTCCTTCTTTACTAAGGCGAACCAGCTCGGTGTATACCAGTTTGGGGAACCGGTTGTACTTATTATTCATCAATTCATTTTGGTGCTAACAGTGTGGCGAACTGGTTCGTTGATGATTTCATCGATTCGGTTCGGTGACTTTATATTTTTCTTCCTTTTTTTCCTTGATTTCTTCTCAACTTCAAAGTTTCAAAACTTTTTACCCAGATTTGAATTTGGATGACGTTTCTTCCTACGTGCTTATGGACTTGAAGTCTTAAACTTTCCTGTTCCGTGTCCGGATTCCTGCTATAAAATCACTGTTTTTCCCTCGACTCTTCTTCTTTTCTTTCTCTTTTGATTTTGAATTTTCTCTTTTCTTCACTTGCATAAAATATTTGCAAAATGTACGAGAAATACACGAAACTCGATGCACTCGATGGAAGATGTCAGTAGCAAGTATATGAGATAAATCAATACAAATTACACTACCTAGGGCAATAAAAGTCTCTTAATTACGAGGATAAATCGAAAGAATTTATGCCTAATCAACCACGATTAATATAGAATCTATGAAAATATAAAGAAAATGTATATATTCATTCACAATCCTAAAAAATGTAGTTGGCGCGAACCATAATAATATGGGATCTATGAAAATATAGAGAGCGCATATTCATTCATAGTCCTAAAAATATGGCGTTTGAGTGGACCACAATAATATAGGAGCTATTATTTATGGAGAGTCGTATTTATTCACATTCCTTAGCAAATGTCGCTTGCGCAAACCACAATAATATATAACCTATTAAATATAGAGAGAACATGTATATTCATATTCCTAAAGAAATGCCGATGGCGCGGACCACAATGATATTGGAGCTATAAAATCTAGAGACCACGTAAATACAGTGAACGTGCAAAATGTGTGTTTTTTTTAATTAAAACTAGGGCAACAAATGTAGAAGCTAGGCTCATAATGTATTTTTCGTATCAACAACGGACAACATAATATGATTTCATCACTCCATACACAATGTTTACAAATTTATACATATAAGAACATAAAATACATGATAAAATTGGAAAAAAGTTATATAAAATCTAAGAACACAAAAATATATAGTACATGGAATACATAACAAAACACTCAATATACAATGATAAACAGGTGATATCAGAAATATAATGCTAAGAACACAACATATACATAGTGTATGGTATAAACTTAAGAACAAAACTTAAGGAGATAATATTACATTCAATACACAATTAATTACATCAAATACATTATGAAATCATTTTTGTACGCTGTGTTCTTCATTTGAAGAGAAATCAAGTGAAATAGAGTAAGAAACTTCATCGATTTAGGGTTTACAAACCAAAAAAACTAGAAAAACTAACAATATATGATCATGGATGGATTAATACCTATTAGTGTTGTTTTAAATAATATGATTGAGAATGATAATCGTCTATTACAACTTCGACGATTAGGATTTGATTGGAAGAGAGAAATTTTAAGGTTTTGATCGTTTGCGCTTGTAAGGTGTGTTTGTTTTGAGATTTGAGGGTATTTATATGTTAGACCTAATCATTTAAAATTTGTTGTGTCCCGGTTTATAGTCTAAAATTATTAGTCCAAGGACTTAACAGTAAAAGACCTTTATCTTTTTTTCAGATATTGCAATTATCTCTAAACATTTCTCTCCCTCTTTTATTTCCAATCACAACAAACTCATATCATACTAGTATTGAATTACAATTTCAACAACACAAAAAAATGCACATTTCAACTTGTAAATAAAATACAAATTTTAGCCACTAAAAAAAGGAATACGAACATGACTCAATCAAAATAAGACCCTATAGGAAATTTTATTTTTATTACCTAACCCGAACCCGACCCACTTAAATGCGACCAAAAATGATTTTTTTTAACTAAATACGAACATGACCTAATTAAAACACGACATGACACAACACAACACAACACAACACAAATTTTTTAGGTAGTAAATATTTTAGGTAACAATTTTTTGTTTTTGAAATCAGTTTTGTGCCTTTTTTTTAGGTAGTAAATTTTTTTTGTTAAAATAAATTTTATGTCATATTTAATGCCAATTAAATTGTGTTAGTTAAGGCACGACGCAAGTTTTTTTTACCAAACACGACATAATTAAAATTCAATGTCACACAACACAAAATTTTATTTTTTTCCTAAAGCGAACACGACCCAAAAAACGCGACACTACATGAAATCTAATTTCTCTTACTGACCATGAACTTGGACCAACTAAAACATGAAATGAAATCTAATTTTTCTTACTGACCAAAAGAAGCGACACTACATGATTCTAATTTTTAAAAAGTTTTAAACATATTTTTTTTAAACAATGTACATTTATATATGTATAAAAGAGTTTTTATTATAAATATTAAAATTACATAATAAAATAGTTTTTTATAAAATTACATAATAAGTCCGTTTTTATTATAAAAAAAAAAGCAGTGTGTGGATATTTTAAAATATGTGTGTGTGTGTGTGTGTATGAAAAATCTTTTTAAAAGATATTTTCTTTACTTTTCTCAAATCATTCTTGGGTGGTCAAATACTAAATAATAATAGGATCAGATAACAAAAAGTTCCTCAAACATTTTCTAATACATATTTAGTCCAATTCTTTTATTTTGTACCCAAAAGTCCCTCAAACACCCATTTAATTAATAATCTCTTATTTTTAAAGGTTCGCGCTAGCAGCATGGTGAAGGACTTTTTTGAGCAAAGTAAAAATTCTTGGACTAAACATGTATTAAAAAATGTTTGAGCGACTATTTAGTTTATAACCCATAATTATATGAGGGTATTTTCGATATTACACAAAATATAAAGGGGCATATATCAAATAGTCTCTTGAACTTCTTTCAATACATGTATAGTCTAAGCCTTTTTATTTTGCACCAAAAAGTTCTTTACCATGCCAAAAAGTCCTTTACCATGAATATGGCGCGGACCTTTACAAGTAAGAGAATAAGGGACTTTTTGGTACAAAATAAAAGACTTGGACAAAATGGGTATTGGGGGACTTTTTTGTATTTGATCCAAATATAAAGGTTGAAATGGGGGCAACCCCCTAAAAATGAAGGCCAAACCCCAAAAAATTCAACAAGTGGGGGGTTCGCCTGAATTTAAAAAATAAAATAGATATCAAAACCAAAATAATCTAATTAAAAATTAATTTAATGTAAAATTTATTTAACTTTAAAATAAGACAAAACTCTAATTATTTATCAATCTAAAATAAATATTAAAAAAAAGATAATATGTTTTCGTTTTCTTTTGGCTTTTTTATCAGATTGGACTTTTTTGCTAAAAAACTGTGAGAAACAAAATGCATTGTTTTTGGGATCGAGATTAACGGTCTGGATTGTTTTGGGTATTGATAAATCCCTACATTTTAACCGACCTGCTGTTTTCTTCCCATACTTGGGGAACAAACAACATGCACCGCCTCATTTATTTAACTTTAAAATAATCTAATTAAATATTAATTTAATGTAAAATTTATTTTACTTTAAAATAAGACATAACTCTAATTATTTATCAATCTAAAATAAATATTAAAAGAAAAGAGAATATGAAGAAGGGTCCGGTAATAAATGAACGCCTTCATTGGACTGTGTTTAACAAAGGCATAGACTTCCAACCCCAAAGCCCGACGCAATAGTTGGTCCAGGAGTTTTAGAGGGATGCCTTTGTATGTCACATGTGGACAAGGATATCAAAGTAATATTGAGATACTAACCATGAGAGAGTATGGTGTGGTTGAATCCTGGACTTTTATGTTCGTCATTTAAAATTTGAACCTAAACCCATATTATGGAGAGTTGACATCGTTGATTGTTACTAGGAAGGGGGATTTTTTTTTTTAGAATGTACTGCCATGGAGTTGAACTATTGGCCTACAATCCTACCGAAGATTCATATAGGAAGGTTTCAAAGAGTGGCGATTATAGTACATGCAAGTGCGTTAGTGCAAAGTCTAGTTTCTCCCGTGGGCTACCGCTGGGATACGAAGTGACACCAAAAGCGTGGGAAATAAATAACCTGGACGACTGAGGGACTGTTTGGTTTTTTATCGAAAGATTGAATGCTTAATGCAAAATTCTGAATGTTGAAAAATATGTATGTTTTTTTATGTGAATGACGCTATTTCACTCTGAATGTTCAATGCTGAATATAATTAATTTGACAATATTGTCATTATTAACAATTTACTAATTTATTTTATATTGTGTCATTTAACAGATAAGATAACAGTAAAATTGGAATGCAATTTTATTTTTTTAAAAATACAGCATTGCGCATTGAGAGGGGTACTTGCGTCATAATGCTTAATGCTGAATTTTAACTTAAAAATACCCCTTAAAATGATCAAGAGGAAGAAACGCTCAATGAAGAAAGAACAAAAGGAAAAACGCAAGTAGTTCTAGAAGATCACCTTCTATTTCTTTCCATTTTTAGTTTATGTATGTTATGTAGTTCCAAGTCTATATATCACTAAGTACGTATCTAGACATTTGTCCTTTTATTTTCTCATTGATAGGGTTAATTATGTTTTTATATATACAATTAAATTTGTTTGATGAATTTGTGTGGTAGTTCATTGTTTCATATCAAACTTAATGCTAGAGACAAGATTCAGAGTTATTTACCTAATTCAAAAGATATCGGGTGTTAGTCAAGGGTCATAAATGCTTAATGACTATATGTTGGACTCTACATCTTTTGATGTGGAGCATCCAACATTACCATACATCTGTAATAATCCAATTTTGAGGTTCACCATGATGCACTGCGACTCACACTACCTCGAATTGATTATATCGACGCACATTGCAACCCGACACAAAGCCCGTTGATGTTCCCGATCAAACCATCGGATTTGATACCACCGTTAGGTCCCAAACTTACAACTAGCCACCAATATTATCCTCAAATTAATTACTTGGACCCAGCCCATTGTGGGTTTTGAACCCACAAGGTCTCGGTGTTGAGTCAAATGGTCACATCCACTTCAGTATTACATGTTGGACTCTACATCTTTCAATGAGAGATAAATACATACAAGATATTTAACAATTAGGTATTTCTTATTTGGTTAGGCCATTCAATTCACTTATTAGGTTGTAGAAATTATTTAATTCCATAAACACCAGGGAGATTTTTATACGGTGGACCTCGCGGTTTTTCTTTAAGGCTTGTTGTTGTCTAATGGTTTTAGTCTGAACAAGATATTTAGATGCCAAAGTGATAACCTTCTAATGGTTCATCTCTCTATTTAGGGTTAAAAATACTGTGAATCGGCCAAAATGATTAATGTTCACCTTATTGATGGACAATTACAGAGAGGTATACCATGTACAAAGAGTGTTGAAAGTAGGAACCAAAGGCATACAAAATTTATGTAAAAGATAAAAATTGCATGAAAAATAGGACATCTGAAAAATATGCACTATATTGTTGTTTGGTCATATATGATGACACTAGTTATGTAATATTTTATGATGTGATATTTTTTGTACCCTTTAATGGGTACAAAGTAACTCCACAAAAAGTAGTGTTATTGGTTCCCTCACGGGACCTTATACCACAAGTCAATGTTTAATAGGTAGGTGAGAGAATAAGTGGAATCCACGTCAGATTTTATGGATGTTTTTGTGGAGATTTTTGTACTCGTATCATTATTCAATCTAAAAATTGGAACCATTTTTCCAACACTTCTTGTGCAGGTTACTTATCTCTAATTAAAAAAGAAACCTCATCCCTTGATATTATCACATTTTCTGTGAGTGATGTTGTTATATTCATGGTTGGAGGGCACTAATAAAAGTAAGTTGTAGTTAATAATAACCAATACATGTTTAACGAATTCATTTTTTAGATTGCCATTATTGATTGTTTTGCGTATTTTTCATTAGTGGATTATGATTATGTGCTTAATAGTATGTAGAAAAAAAATAATTCCAGACATAGCATGGCAGAACTAAGTTCCAGATTACTTTTGTTGATACTGTTCCCAAAACCTGGAAAGAAAGGAGACCCAATTATGACCAGGATGGTCATCAAGCCTTTGTGTAGAATATGTGTAATGGTTTTGTTCTCACTGGTTCTTACTAATCTTTATTCTTGTGTCATCCTTCAACTAGATAATTCGTGAGATCGCTAACATCGAATTGCTTGCTCGATGATGGCTATGGCTTCATCGAGGTCTTTGTTATGACCCCTCGATTAGTAATTAAAAGGTCGTACTAAGGCTTTCACAACAAAATCCAGAATGTGGTGTCAAATTAATTATTTTAATCTAGTGAAGTTAATTGTTTTAATCTAGTGAAGAATAAGTTTAAGGAGTCTCCAACTCCAAAGCCCAAGTACAGGGAAAATAATGCAATAAATGGGTTTGGTGGTTTTAGGTGGGTGTCTTTTTATGTCTCTCTAGGACAATTTGAGCGAGTTTAAAGGCAATGTTAAGGTACTAAAATGAAGTATGGTGTGGTGGAATCTTGGACTACTATGTTTTTAGTATTAAATATGCACATACATGTGCATTATGGAGATTTAACTCCATCGATTTTTATAAGAAGGGAGAAGTTTTATTTAGGATGAACTAGTGAGGATTATTGGCCTGCAATCCTGCAAAGTTGAGTAGGAATGGTCCAATCTCTTTGGGGGGATTGTTGTTGCTACTGATTTATAGTGTCATTAGTGCAGATCCTAGTTTATCCTATTGGATACTGCTGGAATTGAAGGAGGCAACACCGAAGACTTAGGAGTGAAATACAAAGGCTTGTAAATTAAGAAAATTTGATTGTAGTTTTTTCTCTAAAGACGACTTGTTGATTCATTACTATTTTTTCCATTGCATATGTCTAGTTTGTTGAGGTAGATATTTTCATGTTGCTTTGGCATTGTCGTGATAAAAAGAAAACATCATATAGTGGAAATGTTCTTTTTTTCTCTACATCATAGTGAGAAGAGAGTACTAGCCCATCCCCGGCCTCCAAATAATGGAAATTGCACTGAAGATGGCTTGGGTTATTTTTTACGAGGTAAATTACATATGTCATAGTGAAAGAGGAGTGGTATGAGAAAACAGAATTATAATGGCCCCCAAACACTCTCAATTTTTATACCTTTCCAATAATGCCTAACGCTAAGGAGTTTGCCAAATTGGTTGAAAATATCCACCGATAACCATATTATATTGTTTATACTAGTTATTAGACAACACCCATTCAAGATTATATTTTCCCTTCTGGTGGTGATGGTATGTACTTAGTGGTGGAAAAAAGGGGAAATTTCGTGCGAATAGCTTCTAGAAAGGTTTATATGCTCTTGTTCCCACTAGTGAAGGTGAGAGGAAAAGAGGAGAGAATGTGAAAGGGAAGAAGGGTCTGTTAGTTAGGAGAGTTATTGAAGGAAGTGAAAAAATTAAAATGGTGAAAATGATAATGTAGTGTCAATATGTTCCTTCCATTATTTTCAGATTCAGCAAATGGGAATTTGAATTTCTTGCAATGACAGACGGCAAAACTAAATCTAAATGATGATAATGAGTATGTGAACACGAAACATTCTTTGAAGTGCTATGGACATGTTATCAGATGATGAAAAAAATATGCCTCACATTTTGATTATGCTATCCCTTGTGAAACGTCGAATAGGTGGCCATTATTCTAGTTTACTTACCATATTAAGGAAGTGATTGGGATATTATTTCAAGAAGGGCTCATCAAGTGTTTGCTTGCTACGGAGATATTCACCATAGGCTTGAATATGTCTGTGAAAACTATTGTCTTCTTAATTTTTTGTAAATTTGATAAAGATAAATATAAATGAATACCCAGTGAAGAGTATGTATAAATGAGTTGTTGTGTTGGTCGCCATGGTATTGATGAATGTGGGATTTGCATCCTTATGGTGGATGAGAAGCTGGAACCATCTAATGAGCACAATCTCAATGTTATATACCATAAGAAGGAACTTATTAACAAATTTAAGTCAATTAAGCGAGAAATGAGAACTTCCATGTTACTGATGTTTAAAGATGAACTTAAAGAAAGGAAAAGGGTCATCATGCGAGTAGGATATGTTACGAGTGATGACGTTATGGATTTGAATGGGGAAGGTGGCTTGTGAATCAGTAGTGCAAATGCATTAACGTTGTACGAACTCATATTTAATGGGTTTAAAGGATATAAAGATGTAGCTTCTCTCTTGTTTAGTGTGTTAATATAAGCTTCAGGAGGCTCAGAATCCTCGTTAGGAACTTTAGTTTCTCTTTACATAATTGCAAGATATAACTTGGAGGGTGGAAAAAATTCAACTGAGTGCAAGGTTAAACTTAATGTGAAAAGTTTTAAGAATTCTTTCTAACATGATCTCATCGAGGCCATTTATGCATGGGAAAATGGGTTCAATTATACGAGATAATGAAAATCACACAGTTATTTGAAGGCAGCTTAATTACTACAGAAGACTCAAATAAGTTCTTTAACAACTAATACGAGAAAAAAATGTTCGGGAAATCGAGCTTGAAGCAAACTCGAAGATAAAGTTTCTAGGATCAAGAGGGATATCGACTTTGCAACACCACTTATAGTTGCACACTGCCATTAGATGCATTGTAGTGGATTTATTTTTGGAAGACAGAAATGATGATTGGTTGAAACAAGTTTTATTATACAGGATACGACATTTTTGCCCCTGTAAAAAGTGTCACTAAAGAGGAGATTAATTTCAAGTGGATATCTACCTTGGGGAGTAGTTAGTAGGCAACCAATTTTACATGTATGATAAAAGATAAAATAGAGATCGAGGGTGCATGCAAAATTAATATACGAGCACTATCTTCTTATGAAAAGAAATGTTGCCTTGGCATTACTACATCATGTTGAATGTCATTAACAAATACTTTTAATACATGCATTTTAGTTGTGCAAGTCTCGATCTCTTGTCACGGCATTTATCTCATAGTTTAGTTTATATTCAACATCCATAGCAGAGGAGACAATCCCATAAATTCTCTTTATAGAGAAACTTTCCTTTTATATTCTAAAGGTAACCATAAAATATTTGTCTTAAAACAAGAACCTTGTGTTTTTTAGTTTTAAAACTACAAGGTTTAGTATCAATTGGCATAATCTCATCTAGGTTCCATTCTCATCTCTGGAATATATACTCACAACTGGAAATCCTTGGATTATACTCTATAATCGATATTATATGAAATTGTTGCAGTTTATCTATCTCTTTAATTAGAAGGGAGACTTTATCTCCTAACATTGTCACGTTTTCTATTAGCGTGTTTGTTTTATTGGAGGCAATATTATGTGTGAACTCTGATCAATAATAAAAAAAATGTTTAACAAATTCCTACCTTAGTATCGATTATTATTTTGGATCATATTCTGACTTGAATAAAATGTGTGTGATTGTCTTCTTTGGTTAGCGTAATCTGCTCATATACTTAATATAGGATATAGAAATTACACAATTCCATAAATATCATGGCAAAACTAAGTTCGATATGCTGAAGTTTGTGATAGTTGAGGACATTTTTGTATGATAAAGCTTGAAATTTGATTCAAGGCCTGCTATTGGCAAATGATTATGATTCGAATAAGATATTTAGATACAGAAGTTGAAAAACTTCTAGTGGTTCATCTCTTTGTTTAGAATGATAAAATTTCCCTATTAATCAAATGAACATGTTACATGTTGACCTAATATTTATCAATTGTAAATTGACATGCAGTTACATAAAAGTTATAAGTGTTGAAAGGAGGTATCAAACAGAGACAATTTACATAAAAGATTAAAACTAGACATGCCTACATTGCATGAAAACACAATACTAATGCATGATCTCATATATTGATAATTTCTACTTCATCTCATTTTTTGAAATTTTACATTTTTTCTCCTTTCATTCAATATATATTGGGTTCCTTAGCCCTAGGTACTAATTTTGATAGTAAAATGAAACATTAGAACCAACCCTTTACATTGGGCTTAAATCTAAGGAATTACATTTTGAACTCTGAAATGAACAGAATCCACAATAGGATGTCTATAACCACTATATTTCATACCAATGATGCGTATGTCAAGAACTTGTTAAACTAATTAATAGAATCTCTATTAATCTACGGTGAATATCACCTTGCCCTATCATCCATTGTAATATTTCATTTCATGCTTATGAATATAAAGAAATATATTACAATGGATGATAGATCAAGGTGTTATTCACCATAGATCAATAGAGATTCTATTAAGGAATCTATCAGGTTCTTGATATATTCTGTATTTTTGTAGAAATATTTCGTAATTTTCTTACTTTAAATATTAGGGTGATTTAGTGTAGGATTTTAATCATTCTGTGTGATTTGGAAACTTAGACATCATAATATAAAAGTGGGAAGTAGAGTATAGGTTAGGAAAAAGCAACTAAAATCTATACCAATAGACACCATACCTTCCACTATTTTATTTGATATATCATAAGTTAGTATTATGGTGAGATGTCTCTTATCAATTAGTATAAGGAGTCGTGGACTCTCATTCTTGATTAGTTTTTCTGATGTCTTATGGACACGATCATGTATTCATAACCCATTCCTAATGTCTAAACACATTAACACTGTGTTAGGAATTGATTATATTAACCTACAACTAGGGAGTGTACTCAAATTACAATATAATCACTATACTTAATTTGAAAATCCGAGGTATTGCAAATCATTGCAAGAAAATCATTATATTACATTATGCCTCATGTAATATCTAGGTGTTTAAATGATTATTTTTTTATGTACATCTCAACATACTTTAAGTGATTATCGTGAGAATGAGAAGTAATTTCATTTATTTTGAAGTTTAAGTACCACTAAATAGTTGGTAAGTACATCTCAAAACTACTAATGCGCCTGCTCATGAAAAGCACAACCTCGGGCCATCTATGTTAATTTTATATTTCTCTTTTCTTGAATTCTAATGAAATTTTAAATATTTTTCTTTCCTTTTTTTAAATCTCTTTTTCTTTATAATAGATGGATAAGTACAAAAGAATAATTTGTTTAAACTTGATTTTGGCAAGGCTTCAATTTGTATTCAGTTACACTATGAGTATAGATTTTTCTCACTTAGTCTTTAGCATATATTATTTAGGAGGCATGACTAATTACTAAGCCACATTCTAATTTTCCAATGATATGAACAATGGATCCCTAAAATTGGAAAGTTATTCAAAGAACAAGTTAAAATTGCACTTGAAGTTGTTTACAAGGTTTAATCTCATCAAATAATATGAAGTTGTACTTGATATTGCAGAGGTACACCGAAGTAACTTTCATCAAGGAGTGTGATTAAGGTGACTTAATTTCTTTAGAATTATCAATAGTGGTTTTGTTTTACTTTTTGAATTGTCATCTTTGATATAATTGCGTTGCTAGTGGCAGATCCAGGAATTTTATATTGGGTGGAGCCAAATCATTAAGTAAACAAAATATAAATATGAATAAGTAAAGCAAATGAATAAATAATCCTAAAAAATAACTACGTCGATCTTTATTAGCATAGACACCATTGACATGGATAATTATAAAAAAATGACCCTAACTACATAGGAATTTTTTGCATCACAAATTGTGATCGGCGTTCCTTCATTTCATAAAGTCATCTATAATGTCATCAACTTCAAAATCTCGGGCAATTTCTTTCTCGATATATGTAATGAAATAATTTGCAAGAAAGTAATCCTCCATCATGTTCCATAGCTTAGTCTTAACGAGACTCGTGGCAAAAAATGCACGTTCCGTTGTTGCGGTTGAAACAGGGAGAGTTAACACTAGGCAAATCAACCTATCAACAAGGGGATAAATTATTGTTTTTCTTGTTTTCGCCAAAACTTGGCATAACTCAGAAATTGTGGACACCCTTTGTAGCTCAATATTTATATGAATGTCAAGATCATAATGCTCCAGTTGAGACCTCAAACACAAATTATCTTGTTCATCGAAGTCATTACGATAGAATTTGTTTGCAAGTTTACAAATATCATCAATGTTGAATGACTTATAAGAATCATAAGTGTCAAGTGTCATGCTCAGAATAAGTAACTCCATCACATATTATTTAAATCTATGATTCAACTCTTGTATTTGAGAGTCTATTGCAGCAGTAAACACTTCAAACCAAAAATTATGCTCAATTATAATGTCCATTTACTGAGATCTACCCCGACCACCACTATAACGAGCACTCACATTAGGAATTTATATCTTACGTTTTTCACAAAATGATTTCACTTTATCAAATAAAGGATCCCACCCATCTTCTCTCAACTTTTGCATAAGAGATTTTGTTGTTGATACCAAATGCATTGGATTCACTATATTATTGGGATTTACGTTGTAAGGCTTGGCAAAGATCATCACTAATACCCATGATCTCTCTCATTAGATGTTAGATAAATATGAATTTAAAAGAAGTGATCAAATTATCATAACTTGTTCCATCAACAATAACATTTTTTAAGAATGGACAAGTTTCATTAAACAAAGATATCAAGCTACGAAGAGATCCCAAATAAGAGCTCCATCGGGTATCTCTGGCCCGTTTTAAAGTGTTAATTTGATTTAAACCTTTACCAGACTCAACTTCTTCAATGGCAAGTTTTTTTGCAATTTCTTCCGCTTGAGAAATTTTCAATTGACCATTCTGTTTATAAGAGGAACCAACTGCATTAACAATGAAGGGTAAATAATTAAAAAAATTGATGAACGGGAAACCTCTCGCGAAGCAGCCACAAGTGCTAATTACAGACTATGGTGATATTATATTCGACACAAATAGATAAAAAAAAGCGCAATCACCAAGGAAAATAAAGAACATGAAATTCCAATCACACAACACAGTATGTACGTGGTTCAGCAAGAATGCCTACGTCCACGATGGTGCAGTCAGTATTATTTCTATATACTCTGGGGAGCGTTTACAGAGAATACAGTGCGTGCCTCTTGCCCCAGGCTTAGGGTTTATTATATACATGTTTATCTTCGGGGAGTGGGGGTGTTGGACTCCCCCACATCTATCTTTCTATCCTGGAATATCTCTATACGAGATTTTAGGAGAGGACTAAGCCATAAATGATTTTAGTTAAGGTGCTAGGGATCCGGACTTTAGACCATTTTTATTAGGCTACTCGTCTGGGCCCATGATGGTAATTTCGAGTACCCACAATTGACCCTAAAGTTGTTGGGCCACAATTTGGGCTCAATAAATTTAAATGATTTGCCATAATGGCTCTTTTGTAAGTTGTATAACTCTTCCCAAAGTTGAGAACCGATTTAGGCAGCAGTTGCTTCGAGTCATGTGCGCGATGATTGGGAGCATTTGAAAAGTTATTTGGAGCAGTGTTTTGTAGTTGTCATTTCAAACTTCTAAGTGTTCCCTCACTGTCTGTGAGTTTTAGCTGTTGTTCCTTCTTCTCCAGGTCTTCATTTTCTTCGCTTCCAATCTCCCTCGTCATCCAATCTTGTGAACTTACATCGTCCAAGCCAAATTTTCATCTCGTAAGTCCCCTTCGCTCTCCCTTTGTGCTTTCTCTGTTGAGTTTTCTTTGAATTTGCAATTTAGGGTTTACAAATGACAAAGTAGGTAATAGATTAGTGTCCGAGTTTATGAAGTTTTATAACATCCCAGAATGGGTAGAGATTGAGTGCGCCTCCTTCCCTAAGAATGTTAGAGAGATAAAGGGCGCTCATTAGATTCACGTCATGTTGCTTTCCCAAGGGGGGCTTACTTTTCCTCCAAATAATTTTTTCCTGCATTTCTTTAGTTATTTCAACATTGTCCCTGCAAAGTGTTCGCCCAACATCTGGAAGATAGTCAATGGTGTCCATAGAATAAATCAACTTTATGGCACTAAATTAGGGCTCGCTGAAGTTTGTTTTTGTTATTCCTTATCTCGAACGAGCTCTGGTCTTCTTTACCTCAAGGCCATGAGTCCTGATAGGGTATTGGTAGTAAATTTACCTGATTCCCACAAGGACTACTAGCAAGATGGATTTCTTGCTAGGAATTAGCAGTTCTCCCCTCAGACTGAGGGGGCGAGGTCTGATAGATTCACTGTTCCCTTTTATGGGGAACAGTACATAAGTAGTCTTTACTCTGCTCTTTCGATCTTTTTATTAAAGTGTGATTTTTCTGATACTTTCATGTTTTTTTTTCAGCGAGGATAAAGAACTTGGAGCCTGCCCTTAGCGAGGTTCGAGCTGCCAAGCTGATTAAAGTTTGGAATATCAAGGAATCTATGGTTGATGGTGAACATCCCTGGTCCACTTCTTTCCTGCTTGAGTACAAGAACATCGGGTCCAGTTTCATTGCGAGGCCTGTGGACAGCATTCCTGACTTAGATATTTCTGAAGAAGCTGCTGCTGATCCCATTCAGTTGGAGGAGGAAGAGAGCAGTTATGAAGGTGATATCAGAGGGGGTGCTGAAGGCGGTTCTAGTGAGGCGAGCTCCAGTAGTGAAAGTTACTCCAGCTCAAAAAGGTTTTTAAGGTTCAAGAGTCTTCAAGTACATCTAACAGTTCTAGCGAGGAAATGGTTCCCACCAGGAGTAACCTGATTCGAGATGATAAGGAGGAGGATGATGTGCTTCTCGCTCGGCGATCAAAGAAGAAAAAGTATAGCAGTGGAGCTATTGCCACTTGTTCTCAGTCTTTTGCTCACGAGAAGGAGAAGAAGAGAAAAGAAGAAGAGCATTTGAAAGAGAGAGAAAGAAAGAGAGAACAGGAGAAGAAGAAGGCTTAAGAGAAAAAGAAGGTTGAGGAGAGGAAGAGGGTAGAGAAGGAGAAGGAGAGAGAGGAAGAGAGGAGGAGAATGTAAGTGAGGATGAAGGTTGGGCAGACTCTAGTGCCCGTGTTTGTGCTTCCAGAGGGGGCCTCGATTTCCATCTCTCCCCAACTGGCACTTGCGCTACTTGAAAGGGCAGTCGTGCCTGCTGATCACCAAAGGGCAATGGGGACTGACCAGTTAGCCTTGTAAGCGAGTCAAAGGCTGGACTTGGTAAGTCTATTTCTTCTCTTTAACACTGGTAAAACTCTATTTATTTCTTTCTACTAATGCCTTCCTTTTACTTGCAGTTTGTGACTGAATTTTCTATTCTCTATCGCTCTCACGATGAGCTGGTGAATAAAAGTGATGAGTTGAAGAAGCAGAACGCTGCTCTGAAAGGGAAAAGTACTGAGCTCGAGGCCTGCCTGAAGACTGCTAATGCTGCTTGGATGTCTTCTAATTTGACGCTTGTTGAAGCCAATCGAGTGAGGGAGGCAGCAGTCAAAGAACTGAACGAACTATGGTAGGCTTATGATTTAGTATGCTCGAGAAAGCTAGCGACGGTGGAGGAGAATAAAGTGCTGATGGGGAAGCTGAAGGAGAAGTAATCTGAGGTAGCTTCTTTCAAGAAGAGTTCTTACAATGATGGTTAGGCCGCAGCATGTGAAGATGCTGATGTTTAGATTGGTTACATCATCCGACTAAACTTCAAGAAGGGCTGGAACAAGGCTCTTCTGGTTGCTGGGGTGGATACTGACTCACCCCTGTTTGACGAGCATGATCCTGGACCAAAGCCTATTGCAGATGAATCCCCTGCCCCAATGATTAAAGGTGTTTCCTCTGTCTCCCAGATTTTTTCTGCTAGTGTTCCTCCTGCTCAGGGACCAAAATTTGTCCCTTCTGAGGGAAATGATCCTACTGCTGCTGATAAGAGGAAGCAGCCAGCTTCTTCTGAACAAACTGAGGTCGTTATTTAATCTACTCTTAGGGTTTCTCTGTATTTTTACTTTACTTGTACTTTTCTCAAACAAATCGATGTAATTTTACCTTTTTATTTTAATAAAGTGAGAGTTATTTCCTTCCTGTACATTGATTCTTCTGCTTTTTAACTGCTTGTATGGTTTGTAGTTGATTGATGTAAAAGAGTATATACCTGCCACCTCTCAACTAGGAAGCAATCTTGGCCCTAACGTGAGTCCTCGAGTTCTCCAAGCCTTCATTAAGATATGTAAGTCCCTTAGGGCGAGGAACCAGATGTTTAAGGACCAATCTGAGCTCGTGGCCAAACTAAAGGACAGGCTTCAAGAGATGGAAGAATTCGGTGCCTCAGTCCAGGAAGAGGTGAATACTCTGAGAGCTAGGCTTCTGGATTCCTCTAAGATCAACCAGTTCGTAGAAATTCTTCAACAGGAGAATGAGGCTCTAAGGAAGGAGGTTTCACGACTCAAGGAGCATGCACCGAGCATCACCCCTCGCGTATTATGAGGTTCCTATTCGTTGAATGTTCCACAAGTTGGCATAGAGCTGAGTGGTGCTCCTCCAGCCTTATGATGCTCTACCTCATCGGCTGCTCCACGAGCAGGTCCAGACATAGGTGGTTCATCTAGGGAAATGAACGAGCTCCAAGGATATGTTCATCGAGCATACTTAATTCCTGCTGGGCTTCAATGGGATGTTACACGGCTGAGACATATGTTCAAGAAAGGTCCTCAGTGGGTGTGGACTGATGGTTATGACCAAGGTTGGGCAGATTCTCCGATGAGGCTGACAGAGTTTGAAGAGTTATCTTTCATCAGGGGATGGTTAAGTTCTCTCAAGGAGCTGTAGGTTCCAAGGAACTCTGTACTCTGGTACCATCATGAGATCTCCCCTTCATCGTTGAGGCCTAATCCATTCAGGAGGGATGATCAGTGGATCCCTATTGACGCCATCCCCCGGAATATGTTGGAGTCAGATGTGAATAAGGCCAAGGAGGTTTTAGCTCCTCATTCGGATGATGGTTAAAGAGCACAAGTGGCTGATTATCTTGCTCAGAGGCCTTAGCCTCATTAGGATTTTACCAGTTGTAACTCTGTATACACATGTAATTAAGTGATGTAATATTGATGTTTTCGGCTATCTCGCCAACTAAACACGAGTTGTACATTCTTATTGTAATTATGATGAAGTAATATAATATCTATGTTTTGGGCGATCTTGCCGACTAAACATGTGTTCTGTATTTTTTACGTCATTTATTCTTTGCTTAATAATCTTGGGCCTCTCGTAAATGAATAGATTGGTAAGTTTTATTTGTTGAGCAAGTGTCCCTCCAGTCCAGTATGCTTATGAGATACCATTATACCCCACTTTACCTTTTAGGTCGTGTCGTCACACTTCCTTAAGCCTAAGTTTGGCAATTGGCGAGGACACACCTAGTGTTGGATGTTCTATCCGATCAGGGTTTTGTTAACCAAACATTGTTTGGCAACCAATTCAACTTGGACAGACTGCCTAAGGATCTCCTGTAGGGCTTCATATTTTGCCAAGGGCAATGCTAAGAGGTCGTTTATGCTTCATAACGAAAACCTAAAGAGGGTGATTTCCCTGCTATCGTGTACTGAGTAGTGTGCCTGTCACTTGGAAATGGTGTGCAAGTTGTAAAGTCCATATATTAGTTAACTGATACTTCATAGAATGCAACTTCCAAACAACTTTTATTAATCACAAGTAAATGAGCTGCCAGTTTCATAAATCTGATAAAAGACGAAAGAAAAAAACTAGAAATAGAATTTCTTAAGGTTGGCTGCATTCCATGCTCGGGGTATCTCTCTACCCTCCAGCATTTCTAAGTGATAGGCTCCTTGCAGATCATCTTTTGTTATCTTGAATGGTCCTTCCCAGTTTCATCCTAACTTACAGTCTGATGGTTTTACTGCGCTGCCAAGGACTTTCCTTAGGACATAGTCCCCAACTCAGAATGCCCTTAGATTGACCTTCTTATTATAGTGTTTTGCAAGATGTTGCTGATAGTTCGCTAGTTTCACTAAGGCAAGTTCTCTAAATTCGTCAACTAGGTCGAGTTCAGTGAGCAATGCTGCCTCATTCTGGCCCTGGTCGGCAAGGGTGGACCTTATAGTTGGTAGGCCTACTTCCAATGGGATGATCACTTCCATTCCATACGTTAGTGAGAAAGGGGTTTCCCCCATTGCCGGACGTGGGGTAGTGCGGTAAGCCCACAGAATATGCGATAATTCGTTCACCCATGTGCCTTTGGCTCGCTCTAATCATTTCTTTAACCCATCAATCACCATTTTGTTGGAAGCTTCAGCTTGACCATTTCTCTAAGGATAGGCCACTGAGATGAAATGGTGCCTGATTATGTGGTCATTGCAGAAACCCTGGAAAGAGCCGTTCTCGAACTGTGTTCCATTATAGGTGATGATGGTTCTTGGAATCCCAAAGCAGGTAATTATGTTTTTCTATATGATCTCATCATCTTATCTGCATCTCGGATGTTCGACAGTCGTTCTGCCTCGATCCATTTGGTAAATAGTCAGTTGCGACCAACTGATATTTGCGATTGCTGGTAGTGATAAGAAGAGGTCCCATAATGTCCATTCCCCATTGGGCGAATAGCCATGGGGTGGAAAGTGATCTTAGGTCGCTGGCAGGTTGATGGACCATGGCAGCATGAAGTTGGCACTTTTTTCATTTGTAAACATATGCTGCATAATATCTTTGCATATATGGCCACTAGTAGCCTCCCTTCATTACTTGGAAAGCTAATGACTTTACCCCAATATGGCCTCCACAGATTCCCTCGTGGAGTTCACGTAGAATTCGTTCGACATCCTTTGGTGAACACATTGAAGGTAAGGACCGGAGAACGATCTCTTATACAGCTTGCCCTTGGGAGATAAGTGAAAGCGAGCACCTTTGACTCTTATTTAGTGAGCAGTCTTCTTATCGTTTGGAAGTGCGCCATCTTTCAAATAGTCCCTTAAGGGATCCATCCAATTGGGTGTTGACTCAATATTGAGCACATGTTCCACGCTTGGCAGCTTATTACTATGGTTGATGCTCGAAAGGGCGAGGAAGTCGATGGGGATTATTCTTATTAAGTCAAAATTGTTTGTCGAACTCAGGGCTGCCAGGGCGTCAACATGGTTGTTCTGTCCTCTGGGAAAGCACTAGGCACTATCCTCCTCGAAGCTAGCCATTAGCCTCTTTGCCAAGGCGAGGTAGGTTGCCATTTTTTCATCCTTTGAATTGTAGTCCCCACTTATCTGATTGGAGACTAATTATGAGTCGCCAAACACCTGTACTGCCTTGCCCCCAAAGTGTGTGCCTTTTGGAGGCTGGCTATCAAAGCCTCATACTCTGCCTCATTATTGGAGGCTTCAAATTCAAGCCTGATTCCCTGTTTGAGGATTGTATCTTCTGGAGTGACAAGCACAATGCCTACTCCTGCCCCCTTTGAGTTGGAGGCTCCATCAATAAATAATTTCCAAACTCCCTCTGTTATGCGATTCTCTATTTGCTTCATGGGTTGAAGTTGGTCAAGAGGATGCTCGCCTATGAATTCAGCTATGAAATCAGTGAGGACTTGTCCTTTAACTGCATTCCTTAGTTGAAATTGGATGTCAAATCGCCCGAGCTCGCCCGACTATTTAGTCAGTTTGCCCAATAAATCCTCTTTCCGAAAGATTTCTTTAAAGGGGTACGATGTAAGGATAATGATGGTGTGAGCTTCAAAGTAGTGCTTTAACTTCCTCGAAGATACTACAAGTGCAAAGGCGAGCTTCTCTAGTGGTAGGTACCGCTGCTCAGCTTCTAATAAGGTCTTGCTCGCATAATAAACGGGGTGCTGGATTACTGCTTTTTCGCACACCAGTGCAGAACTGACGGCATGGTTGGAAACGGTGAGGTATAAGTACAAGGAATCTCTTTCTTGAGGTATGATGAGCAGGGGTGGTGAGCTAAGGTAAGCTTTGAGCTCATCCAATGCTTACGAGAAATCTTGATTCCAGTCTACTGTCTTGTTTCCCTTCAAGACCTGGAAGAATGGTTTGCACTTCTTGAAGGACTTTGAGATGAAACGGTTCAAGGCAGCGAGCATGCCGATGAGCTTCTGTACGTCCCATATTGTGCGAGGGAGATGTATCTTGTTAATTGCATCGATCTGGTCCGGATTAGCCTCGATGCATCTCTTACTGACCAAGTACGCAAGAAATTTTCCTAACTGGACACCGAAAGAACACTTGATCGCGTTAAGCTTCATTCGGTATTTCTTCAGGATTTTGAAAGTTCTCGATAGGTCTGAGAGGTGGTCTTCTTCGTTCCTGCTCTTGACGAGCATATCGTCGATGTAGACTTCCATAGTGTCTCCCATTTGGTCTTTGAACATCTTAGTGACCAGCCGCTGGTAAGTTGCCCCTGCATTTTTTAGCTCGAAGGGTATGACTTTGTAACAGTATAATCCAATGGTGGTGATGAATGATGTCTTGTCCTGGTCTGGTGCGTACAGAGGGATCTAGTGATACCTCGAATATGCATCCAAAAAACTCATTCTCTCGTGAGCTGTCGTGGCATCCACTAATTGGTCAATTTTTGGGAGAGGGAAATTGTCCTTAGGGCATGCCTTGTTAAGGTCAGTGAAATCAATGCAGACTCTTCATTTTCCATTACTCTTCAGAACTACTACTGGGTTGGATAACTATTTAGGGAATTGAACTTCTCGAATGGATCCTGCGTCTAGCAATTTTTCAACTTCTTTTTCTACGACTTTGGCCTTCTCAGGTGCAGTTCGTTGTGCCTTTTGCATGATAGTTTTGAAAGTGGGGTCAACGTGAAACTGATGACAAACCACACTGGGATCAATTTAAGGAAGCTCGTATGGTTCCCATACGAAAA
This sequence comes from Sambucus nigra, assembly GCA_949130495.1. Taxonomy (NCBI): domain Eukaryota; kingdom Viridiplantae; phylum Streptophyta; class Magnoliopsida; order Dipsacales; family Adoxaceae; genus Sambucus; species Sambucus nigra. The sequence continues at coordinate 496,637,785 of OX422214.1, forward strand.
CGTCTACGTTGCTTCTCAACCGAATCGTTAACTCCTTCTTTTCCTAATCTTTGAGAGAAGCTCCAATAAGAAAATTCTTCCTTTCTCGCTAACACTAGCTGTAACTTCCTCCAGGTTTTCGATGACCCGTTTATAGATGAGGATCCTAGTCTCTTCCACTTTGGGTCTTCCATACTTTAACTACTATTTTGAAGGTATCAGACCTTCTTGTTCCTCAACTTTCTCTCTAGGATTTTTGGCCTTCTTCTCTGGTCTTGGGAGGATGGCCGCTACGAAGCACCTTCTTGTCATCGCTTGATCACCATGGATCTCCATTACTCCTCACTCGATCACATATTTGAGTTTCTGATGGTAGGTCGAGGAGACTGCCTTCATCGCATGTAGCCACCCTCTGCCGAGAATAGCTTGGTATGGCGAGTCAATGTCGACTACCAGAAACTCAATCATCTTGGAGACATTCCCTGCCCTTACTGGCACTACAATCTTTCCCAGTGGAATAGTCATTTTTCAGCGAAGCCACCTAGAAGGGAAGTGTCTTCCTTTAGGTCGGTGATGCTTAACTTCAATTTCCTGAACAGGTCGAGATACATTACCTCGGATGAGCTCCCTTGATCGACGAGAAACTTCACGACGTCGTAGTTGGCTATCTTGAGCGTAATGATCAAGGCTTCATGATGCGGGGTTCTCACTCCTACCAGATCTTCATCTCTGAACATGATATATTTGTTATAGTCAATGTCATTTGCTTGCTGATGCTTTCCTGATTGTGTCTTTGCTGGATCGATCTGAAAAGCTTGCATCACTATTGTAAGTTTTTTTACTTCCATTCGAACCGAATGTACTTGAATCTTATTCACATTGGATGCCCCATGAATTATGATGAATTCATGTCCAGCATCATCCTCGAGTATGTTGTCAGGTCTTGCTTCTCCATTGGCAGCGATTTTCTCTGCCTTCTTCTCCATAAACTCATTCAGGTGACCAGACTAGGCCAGTTCTTCGAGGTGAGAATTAGAAGCTTTGCAGTGGTCAATCTTATGTCCTCCCTCTTTATGAAAAGCACATCTCAGCGCGTTGTTTCTCTTCGAGGGATATCCTCCCATCTTTTTAAGCCACTTAACAAATGGCTCATCTTTGATCTTTGCTAGGATCTTGTAGATTGGTTCTTTGAAGACAGTGTTTACTGCCTGAAATGCTTTCGAAGCATTAGTCTTGCCTCCGTTCTTCGAAACATTCTTTCCCCCATTCTTACCTCCTTTCCTCTGGTTCTCAACCTTATCTTTTCCCTTGGCAGCGATCCTAGTTCAAGCTTTATCCCCTGTGTTGAGGCGTGTCACATCCTCCACCTTGGCGTACTTCTCGATGCGGGCCATCCGGTCATCAATGGTTATGGCCTCCTTATTCGTCAGGGATTGGTGCAGAAGGCAGGAGTTTGGTAGGCCGATATTGAAAGAGGCCACTGGTACTTGCTCCGAGTAGTCCTCGACCTCATTGAACTATTCCTCGTACCACTTTGCGTAGTATCGGAGGCTCTCATGTGACGTTTTCTTAATTATTAGCAAAACATCCATCCTCTTAGGATAGGAGCTGCTGGTGATGAAGCGAGCTATAAGAGTTCGGCAAGGGACTCAAAGCTTCTGATGGACCTGTGAAGGAGCCTCTCGAACCACTTTTATGCCACATCATACAGACTCGAGGGGAAGATCCGTCACATCAGGGCATCCCGGTGGTTCCAGAGAGTCATAGCTTTCCTGTACTACCTAACGTGATCAATAGGATCAGTTTTTCCATCATAGATCTTGAATCTCAGAATAAAAAATTTCTTGGGGGATTCCTCTTCTTCTATCTCTCTTGAGAAAGGATATTTCATCTGAGTCTTAAGATCTCGTCTAGCGAGCTCCCTAGTCGATCTGGCACTGCGATGCATTGGGTGTTGGTCTATCTCCCTTCGGGCCAAATTTCGTATGTTCTCATTGCTGCGAGCTGGGCTCCTATAATGGCGAGCTAGTCGCAGTTTCTCGAGTAGATCGTCATTAGACTCGTGTCCCTCAACTCTTTAGGATATGCGCTTAGGGATCCTTCCTCGGCTGTGAGACTTGCTCGCCTGAGGGCTAGGAGTGCGGTATAGACGTCTCCTGGTGCTACGATGGAGTTCTCTCTCCATACTTTCCAATCTTCTTTTGAGGCGAGCATTATCAGCCTCTTGCTTGCGAGCAGACTCTCCTTTCTCTTGGATTAGTCTTGCCTCATAGGCATCGATCAATCTAGAGATTTTTGTGGACTTCGCTAGTCCCTTACTTTCTTCCGAGGCTTATCTCTCTGGGCGATCCCTCTGATTTGAACGATAAACTTCGGATCTGATCCTACGAGGAGCAGGATGCTCTTGAATATCTCCTGCTTGAGGGGCGTTACTATTGTGACTAGACATTCTGGATTCTTTGTTGGTGAGGGCTTTCTTAAGGACGACTAACATTTCTCACAAACGACGCAAATTGGGGTGACAATTATATTCAACACAAATAGATAAGAAAAGCGCAATCACCAAGGAAAATAAAGAACATAAAATTCCAATCACACAACACAGTATGTACGTCGTTCAGCAAGAATGCCTACGTCTACGGTGGTGCAGTCAGTATTATTTCTATATACTCCGGGGAGTGTTTATAGAGAATAGAGTGCGTGCCTCTTTCCCCCAAGCTTAGGGTTTATTATATACATGTTTATCTTCAGGGAGTGGGGGTGTTGGACTCCCCCACGTCCATCTTTCTCTCGTAGAATATCTCTATACGATATTTTAGGAGAGGACTAAGCCATAACTGATTTTAGTTAAGGTTCTAGGGATCAGGACTTTGGGCCATTTTTATTAGGCTACTCGTCTAGGCCCATGATGGTAATTCCGGTTACTCACACAAACGATGAGCAAGACAATGAATATAGCATGCAAAAGGGCACTCATTTAAAAAAGGGCTTGCAACCCATTCCATTCTCCACGCATATTACTAGCACCATCATATCCTAGACCTTACATATTCTTTATACTAAGATTATTATTAGAAAGGACAAGTGATATTTCTTTCTTCAAATTCAATGACATGGTATCACCTACATGAATCAAATTAAAAATTGTTCTCGTATAAATCCATCTTTATCGATAAATCTGAGAACAATGGGCATTTGCTCCCTTTTTGCTTCATCCCGGGACTCGTCCACAATAATGCAAAATTTTGCATCATTAATTTCTTCCCGAATGACCTCCGGAATTTTCCTTGCATTATATTTGTAAAATTTCCTTTTGAATCGCATGAGAAATGTATATATCGTTTTGAGGAGCTCAATCTAAGACAACTGCAGCAACCTCCTCACTATAGTATGCCAAAAGTTTTATCAATTTAATAAAATTTCCCCAATCTATCGACTCTGGCCGTTCATCATGGCCTCTAAAAGCACAAGCTTGAAATGTGAGACATTTAACTGCATCTATTAAAGTCTTTAATTTCAATCTATTGTTTTTCACAATTTCAAAAGATTGATTTTCAACAATCCTCTCAATATGTTGTGATTGGTTAATGAGATCAAGTAAACACTCCATAGCATTATTGTGCAACGAATTCGGATCTTTACCAAAATGATTGAAAATATCAAAATTGACACCACAATTAACTTTATTCCATGAACGAAATACCTCCACCGTGAATGCTTTAGACCCAGGGCGACCCAATGATTTGGTAAAAAGAAAGCAAGGAAGACAATAAATCCCATCAGTAGTTGGAGAATATTCCAACCAATTTGGAAACATTTTGAACCAAGAATCTTTAAATCGACGAGGATGTGTATCTTCATTAAATGGGTATTGGGAAAAAAGATGTTGATATGTATTGGCTTTAATGTAAACCCGTCGAAGTTCATCATGTTGATTATATGGATACTCCCATATTTGTTGGCGTAATCCAGGATCACGTTCGAAAAAATTTGGATCTTTTTCAATCGAGATGATATTGGAAACCTTGGAGGGTCATTGTTCATCTTCGACATTAGAGGCAGATTTTTCATTAGAAATCGGTGCACTAACATCTAAACTTTCAACACCAACTTTATTGAAAAATGCATCAATAGTTGTTCTCTTGACCATGACTAACTGTCAAAATTTTAAAACATAAAGAAATGATTTTAAACTACAATTACAGAAATGATGATTTTAAATTAAAACTTAAATCCTATATTCAAAATATTTAATTTAATAAAATCCCCATAAATAGATGTGTAATTCTTAGAATAACGAACAATATCACATATATAAAATTATATTAAAAAACAGTTTAATGTTACAATTTCAATTTTTATTTCCACTATCTAACTAAGATTACCAAGACTATCACAATTTCAATTTTAAAATTTTCTAATACTCTTGTATAAACCATACCATACTCCAGCAAATAGTCATGGCAAAATAACATAAAAGAAAAGCATGAGATGGGATGGGACTTGACAAATAACTATAAAAGATAGCCATCGGATTGTCCCAACTTTGTATTTTATAAACCGTTACAATATACTTTTTGTTATATTGAATTGTAACGAACAAAAAAAGGAGAATAAGAAAAAGTACCTCGTAAAACCAACTCAAATTTGCTGCTTTCCCACAGTGGTTAAATTTTGGTGTTGTCTGGTTTCTTTGAATTTCGGTTTTTGCAGCAGCCTAGCAGGTGGTTTCTCTTTTGAATTTATTTGGTTGGTAAAAGTTAAAAGCGGCAGCCATTCTATTAAGTTTTCTTGTTATATAATAACCTAAACCTTAAAATGTCTTTTTTGTCCTTTGGTTGAGTTGTGGCAAAAATAGACGTGACTTTTGAAGGGGCCAAACCATATTAAAAAATATATAACACCTATAAAAAAACTTGGTTATGTAGAAAGTTTGAAAATATTTGCATGGGCCAAGCCCCCCCCCCCCCCCCTCCATCCGCCTCTATGCGTTGCTATTTTCATGCATTTCATATTCCATATTCTTCTTTCCATTTTATGCTTATTCTTCCTCAACATTCAAATAGTTATGGACTACCAAATTAAGAGACATGATAACCTAGTCTTCTAAGTGGTTAGTCATTCTTTTTTAGGGTAAGCATAAACTAAGGTGTCCATTTAATACTTATATGTTGTGCCTTTAGATCTTCTTAGTCATGTTTAAGGTAAAATGGTAATCAAATAACATGTCCCCTATTAAAAATTGTATTTGTTTATAATAACGGTACGTCATTTTCTTCACTTTTATCAATCATAACTTGTGATTAACTATCATTTCTTTTGTTCACTTAGTCCGGGTTGAAAACATGTCATTATTGGTGACATACACCCGCAGACAATGCTCTTATTTGGTGTTTGAATAAAGTTATTAGTAGGCCATCCTCTTAAAATGTTGAATTTTATACTTATCCTTTATCGAATGAGGTCTCATGTTGTCTTCAAGGTTCTTAATTATTTTGTTTCTAATTTATTAATTTATTTTGTGCATGAGGATTACTATGATTGACGTTCTTTATAAGGTATTTTCTTTCTACCCTGCGTATTATGACGATATTTATGTGTTTAGTAAGGTGGATGTGGTACAATGGTAGCTATTGAGACCTCTCATTAGAGCTTCAGATCCTCAATGTTGAACGCCGAGTAAGTTTTTTATACACCGATTTTCAAACAACACCGACTTGAAAAGAATTCAATTGTCACAATTATGAAACCGTAGGATTTTTTTTTCTATTTTTAATCTCTCTTTATCTAATTTTATTCTTAGTGAGGTTAATTTTCTACATTCTGATGGTTTGAATATTAAGGTTTTTCCTCCCCACCCCCACTCCAGTTGAAACTGTGTTATTTATCGAGGTTGAACGGGTCTGTTGTATTATTGTTTAATTATCCAAAGCTCAAACTATTGTAAGTTTGCGTATTAGTGGAAAACAGTGTACTCAACTCTACAACGCCTTTTTTCAATTATTTTCGATCGGCTACATGAATCCTAATTTTTCATTTTCCCACAATATCCACATGATATCATATCATTATTTATGATACCCCACCATGTCAATTTGGGTCAACCTCTACCCATATTGTTACCATCAAACTAACTAAATCATTATTTCTTATGAAGCATATATTGATTTACGTTTAACGTGTTCAAACCAACCAACACTGATTTTCCCTCAAATTATCCTGTATATGAGCTACTTCTACCGTTTTACGAATTTATTCATTTCTAATTTATTAGTGTAGAATAGTGTAATACCCATAATGAGACTAAAATCATTTTTACAAGTTAAAAAGGGTAAAGACAAAAAGAGGGGGAGGTTTTTTTTTTTTATAATAGGTCGTTAATTGTCACAAACTTGAATAGGTAGTGCCTTGATTACTAATAGATATTTTTTGGGTGTTCTTATAGACATGAATAAATACTTAAAAATTGCAAATTGATCCTAATTTTTTTATAAGATTGAATATCTTCACCAGTATTTTAGTTAGTATTATCTTTTGGGAAGTCATACTTTTTTGTCATGGGGAGAGGGTAATTTGTTGGAAGTTATATTCTTGTTAGATGTTATTCAATTTATATGGCCATTTGGGATGTCTCCCAATTCACAACAATATATATATACTCACTGACTTGGCGCTTCTTTTCCTCACTCACCCTGAAAGTAAAAGTGGGTATGTTCATGTTTTCTTAATAGGTAAGTGTATATCTTTAGTGGTTCAATGCAAGTGTGGCTATGAAGTGTCCATTCCTTATCACATATAAATATAAGGATAATCCATACATCCTTTCATGGAAGGGAATAATAATGATGTGAGGATTCTTTTCCTTTATACAAATATGTTGGGCTTACTATGATTATCAATCTTTGGTCAATATAATCTTCTATTTTCATCAATTTCACATATTTAGATGCTGAACATTTTTTTATGCAAGATCAAAATTGATATTACTACAAGTCCTTAGAAGTGTCATGGTTCAATAAATGGGCTTGAAGAAGCTCTACGGTTTATTTTTGGATTATACGGACAGTAGAAACACCATTTATGAAAATGGTCATAACGCCCTCCTTAAAAGTCCAAATGACATGATTCAAATCTCATTGGAAATATAACGTATATACCTTTCAATTGGTATATGTCTCACCTTCTAATTCAATGTACACGGAGAGTGGCATGCATTTTAAGTGATTCATAACTTATTGGCAGATTAGTTTTGAGTCCAAGGGTTTAGTCTTTTAGTTTTCTAACTTCTAGTTTATTCAACGTTCTATATAATATATCTTATCATCCATTGCTGGAGAGTAGTTCCAAGAAATTATATAAGGGCTGAGGATGTATGAAACAAGGATAATTTTATTTGAGATTATAAATAGACTTTTGTATAAAAAGCGAAGTTTTCTTGTTTTTCTCTTAACCTTTTGGTGGATTCCAATTGGGGATGAGTGTTTCTCCCTCTCTTCAGTGGATTCCTTAGAGTTTGAGTGGGTTACATGAGTTAACACTGGTGCTATATATTTCTCTTCCATTATCCTTAGAGTTTGAGTGGGTTACCTAAGTTAAAACTTGTGTTATATATTTCTCTTTATTTATCCAATTTCAGATTGGTATCAGAGACTTGGTTTTAATGGATAGCAACTGTCGTCATGGCCCAAATGTTGGTGCACCGGTATGCGAAAGAGACTTACGTGACATTGAACTATATGAATTTAGGGGATAGGTGAAAAAATTCCAACAGCGTTTAGTACGCTTTGAATCTCATGAATGTGATGGATCGTGGTAGTTATAATGAATTTCCAAATGATGAAGTGTAAATTAACCCCATTTATAATGCTCATGACCACGCATCGGAAAAAGAGGCTCCTTTGAATCGTAGATGTGGAAGGAACCAACCCTATCAGTGTGCTTATATAAAAGTTAGGATCCAATAATTTGATGGTCAAATCTAAAGTAATGAATTCATTTATTGGATCAACACCGTGGAGAGAATCTTTTACTACTATGAAATTCTAGAAATAAAAAAAGTGAAGTTAATTGCCATAAAGTTGAAGAAGAATACCTCAACTTGGTGGGAACACTGAAAGAAGAAACGTGAATGTGAAGGTAAAAGAATAATTGTAACTTGGAAGAAGATGAAAAAGGAGTTAGAAATAATTTTTTCCTAGTCATTACGTACAAGATGCTTTTCTTAAGTTTCACAATGTCATAAAAATTAGTTGTCCGCGGAGGAGTATTCAAGACTACTTGATCATGTCATGATGCGATGTGTATTATTCGAGTCAGAGGATCAAATAATTTCTCATTATCTTATTGGTTCAAGGACTCATATTTTAAATGTTGTTCAATTACAACCATATTGGACTTATAATGATGTGTTCATTTGTCTCTAAAGGTGGATAAGCAACTAAAGGAGAAAAGTAGTGTTCGAAGTTAGAGTCGTGATGAAGGTTATAATCAGGGAGTACTTCTATTTCCAAGCCTTCGAAGACATCTTTCAAGATACCTTCGAAGAATGATGTAAAGGGAAAATAAATTCAGCAAGGATCTTCAAATTGAAATTCTCACCATTATTTAAATGTCATGACTTTGGGCATATTGCATCTGAATGTCCAAATCAAAAGATTGTTTCATTAGTGGAGGTGGATGTCAATGAAGATGTGGAAAAAAATTATAGTGATGAAAGTGAGGGTGAAGTTTTATATGATGACCAAGGAGAATCATTTGTTATTTGAAGAAGCTTAAATGCCGCCCATGTGGAGGATGATCAATGACTTCGAAATATTAATTTTCACACCTGTTACACTTCTCATAGAAAGATGTATAATGCTAGCATTGATGGTGGTAGTTATGATAATGTTGTGGCTACTTAAATGGTGGAGAAATTTAAGCTCAAGATAGAGAAGCTATCACGGCTTAAGAAGGGAAATGAGGAAAAAATACTAAAAAGTGTCTTGCTCAATTTTCAATTAGTAAAATTTATCAAGATAAAATTTGGTGTGTTATTGTGCTTATAGATGATTGTCATTTACTTCTTGGAAGACCTTGGGAGTTTGATAGTCATATTAAATGTGATGGATTCAAAAATACCTACACTTTTCGTAAGGATAGGGTTTAAGTTACTTTATATCCTTTGAAACCCGAAACTATCTTGCATTAGCAAAGGGTAATGTAAGTCATTTCCTTTTAATGGAAGAATTTTATAAATCAATGGAAGGGGATTAAAATGATTTTGTTATAGTGGTAATAGAGGAAAATGAAGAGAGGTTCTAAGTCCCACCTAACTTGCAACCTTTGCTCGATAAATTTTATGATGTGGTGCTAAATGAAATTTCATATCGCCTTCTATTGATGAGAGTCAACACTGTATTGCTCTTGTCCCATGTTATATGCTTCCAGTAGCCTACCGAATATATCCTAAAAAATACGAAGATCTTTAAAATCAAATTAATGATTTGTTGGAGAAAGGTTTGATTATAGAGAACATGAGTTCGTGTGTTATCCCAACATTACTTGTTCCTAAGAAAGATGGATCTTAGAAGATGTGTGTTGATAGTGGGACGGTGAATAAAATTACCATTAAGTATCGTTTTCCTATTCCTCGACTCGATGAGACCAACTTTGTGGGGATGTAATCTTTTTAAAAATTAATCTTCGAAGTGGGTATCATGAAATTTTCATAAGACCAGGAGATGAATGGAAAACTTCTTTCAAGACAAGGGATGACTTATTTGAATGGATAGTGATGCCATTTGGTCTTTCTAATTCTCCTTGCACATTTATGAATCACATATTCAAGCCTTATATTGGTAAGTTTATTGTGATTTACTTTGATGACATTCTTATGTCTAGCAAAGACCAAAATCAACATTTTGAGCATCTTCGAAAGGTTTTTAACGTATTGAGTGAGTAGATATTAAATTTAAGAAGTGTGACTTCTTGAAAAATAGTTTAGTATTCTTAGGTTATGTTGTCTTAAGTGATGGTGTGAAGGTGGATCCAAACAAAGTGAAGGCAATTATTATTGGTATTCAATTATTTATGCCAAACTTCTTGTTTGGGTGATTAGTTTTCAAACTATATCACACCCACGCATACATTCTCTCAAAGATAAGAACTAATAAAGAGAACAAGTATTTTTAGAGATAAAATGTTTTTCTTCTCTTGTTATTGCTTATATCAAACAACAAGCTTATAACTCTATTTATAGAGTTACAAAACACACACAATCACACATTAAGTGGAACAACTAAAATAACATAATTAATTATGGAAACATTAATCTAACCCATTAGAAAAAGCAATGGAGGAAATGAATTAACACCTAAACCACTTAAAGAAAGAAATATTAAAAATCATGAAAGTGGTCTTTGTGGATTATCACTTCACATAGTGCTTATGTAGTGCATAGTCAGGTTTACCACTAAGTATCATAGTGCAAGAGACTCTTGATTTGTGTTTATTCCAACATTCACCCCTCAAATCAAGAGTCCTTCATCCCAAGCATTACACGTAGCTTTCTAAAATAATCAATCGGGAGAGGGTTCGTAGGGATATCTGTTATCTGCTCCCTGGTGTGATAATACACAAGTTCAATTGTCTTTTGCTTCACATGATGCCTTAGAAAATGTAACTTAATGTCAATATGCTTGCTCCTTCCATGTTGTACTAGATTCTTTGCAAGCTTGATTGCAGACTTATTATCCACATGAATCACTGTAGATTCTTTTTATGAGTGATTCAATGACTTCAACAGATTTCTCAACTAAATTCCTTTATAAACAATTGAACAAGCTATCACATACTCAGCTTCACATGATGATAATGTTATAATTGTATGTCTATTCGATGGCCAAGATAAATTTGTTGAACCAAGGTAGAACATGTACCTTGTAGTGCTTTTCACCTCATCTCGATAACCTCCCCAATCACTATCTAAATACCATACTAGATTTTCATCTTCTCCATAAGCATAAAAAAGTCCAGGGTTAAGAGCACCTTTATTATACCTTAGTATGCTCTTAGTAGCTAGATGGTGATATTCTCTTGGTGTCTCCATTTAACGTCACACAAGTCCAAAATACATATAAAATTCCCAGTCTTATCATTGTCAAGTACCTCAATCTTCTAACTATACTTTTGATCAAAGTAGAGTTAACAAACTATCTTTCTCCTTTTTTTGATAGCTTGAGTCCTATAGTGTAAAGCCCTAAAACATGATTAGCAAGGTTAATTACATGATTAAGTATAAGTTATTAGTTATTAGTTATAAATTGCTTAAGATATGCATTTCGTCGGGTTCAACTTCATCTGATATTTTTCCAACTGATCAAAGGTTTGGCCAAGGTCATCTAGATGGTCGGCGGGTTTCTTGCTCTTAGTTAGCATATCGTCGACGTACACCTCCATGTTTTTATCGATTTTCTCTGCGAAAAATTTATTCATCAACCTCTGGTATGTAGCACCTACATTTTTAAGTTCGAAAGGCATCACATTATAGCAGTATGTTCCCTTGGGGTAATAAAAGAAGTACTCTCCCTGTCTTATTGTTTCATCTTAATCTGGTTATAGCTGGAATAAGTGTCCATGCATCTCAATAACTCGTTCCCCGAGGTAGCGTCCACCAACTGATCCATTCGAGGCAAGGGAAAGTGATCTTTCGGACAAGATTTATTGAGATATGTGAAATCTACACACATCCTCCCCTTGTTATTCTTCATCTTCACCATCACAACATTGGCTAGCCAATTAGGATATTTGACATCTTCAATGAAAGAGGCCTTTTATAGCTTCTTGACTTCCTCTTGGATAGCCTGCTTCTTCTTTGGGCTAAATACCCTTCTTCACTGCTTTACTGGCTTAACCTCCTTATTAACATTGAGATCGTGGCATAGAAAGGCTGCGTCTATCCATGGCATGTCTTCATGACTCCATCTGAAAGCTTTCTTTCTATGCCGTAAAATGCCACTAGTTCCTGCTTTATTGACGCATCTAATGAAGCACTAATTTGAGTTGTCCATTCTGGTCGTTCATCATCCAGAATGATGTTCTCTGTAGCGTCGACGACCTGACCCTTCATAAGTTGGGACTCATCCCTAGGGTCCAAAGTCTCAATCTCTACATATTTAGACTCATCCACCTGGTAGGTGGTGGTTTTCTTCCTGGCCTCCTCCAGTTCCTCCTGTTCAGTACATGAATAGTAGCATTCCCGAGCTACATTTTGGTCGCCTTTCATAACTCCAACTCTAAAACTGGTCAAAAACTTCAAGCATTGATTTATCGTGGATGGCACTGCCTTAAACTTCTTTAAGCCTACTCTCCCCGTGATTATGTTGTAGGCTGATTGGACGTTCTTATCCGTTACAAAAAAGCATATTTTTTCTGTTCAGTAAGCAGGCCAGGTGCCAATGAGTATGTCTAACTTAATCGTCCCAAGTGGTAAAAGCTTCTCGTCGGTAAAACTGAGGAGGGGACTGTGATATGGCTCTAACTGGGCTAGCTTTAAATTTAAACTATCAAAACAAGGGTAGAACATGATGTCTGTAGAGCTACCATTATTTAGCAATACACGTGAAATCATCACATCCTTCATTCTCATCTTGACTACCAAGGGGTCATCGTGAGGATACAGTTGACCTTCAAGATCATTTTTGGAAAAACCGATAACCAGTTTGCCCTTGTTCACTTTGCTCGGGTAATCTTCTTCGGCCAAATTTATGTGTTGTATGTAAGAACAAGCTTGGGCCTCATTGAGGTAAGCTTTCCTTTCAGTAGTCTCATCTCCACCTCCTTCATCGCCACATGTAATCACATTACATTCAAATGATCCAAAATGGATTGAGAATACCTCACGCTCAGGTTGCATTGGCTTTTTGGGGAGGTCGAGGTCATCCTCTGGATCATCTTTATGGTCCCTCTTTTTGTCATCTATTGTTCGACGAGGATATTTGGACCTTTGTCTTCCTCTCTCGTTAGTCTTCCCACCATTCTGGAGATCAACGAACTTACTCAATTTTCCTTTCTTAATGAGTGCTTTGATCTCATTCTGGAGAGCTATGCAGTGCTTGGTCGTGTGGCCATGATACATATGGAACTCACAGTATTTGGACTTATCCCTCTTATCGGGGTCTGTCCTTATTTTTTTCGGCCAAGTTAGCTCCTCGATGTTCTTGATCTCTTCCAAAATATGGTTTATGTCCACCTTTAAAGGAGTGTAATTCCCATACTTCTTCAACTGCTCGAGGGTCTCCTTGTCTTTTGGTCACTTGTCGTTCCCGTTATGCTTTTTATCCTTCTTCTCTGTTGTACCTTCAGCCTTGGTCTCTGCTTTAGTGTCAGCATTCTTCTTCGCAGCCATGGCCTCCTCGGCGTTCATAATCTTAGCTACTTTTGGCATTAATTCTGCCATGGATTTGGGGGGATCTTTGGCCAATTTATAATACAACTTGTCAGGTAAGAGACCACTCATCAGAGCTGTAATTAGTGCCTTCTCCTCGTAGTCGATCACCTCAAGTTTCTCATTATTAAAACGAGTGATGTAATCCCTGGTACTTTCTCCTGTTTCCTACCATATGCTCAGTAGGTGTGCTACTCTCTTAACTGGCTTCGTACCAAAGCAGAATTTCCCTATGAGGAGCTCTTCCAGCTAATGGAAAGTAGCAATCTTCCCTCGGGAAAGGTTGTTGTACCATATCTGCGACTCAGTGATAGTTCCTGAGAATGCCCTGCACCTCATCTCATCAGGAACCGCATTGATATCAGTAGAAGCTTGGTATTGCTCTATGTAGAGAACGAGATCAGTTTTTCCATCATATTTAGGCGTCACCACAAGAGCTTTAAATTTTGATGGTGTAGGAAAATCCACAATTGCCTGTAAAAAAGGTGATCCTTGGACAAAAGTTCTTTGGATAGGGTTTTTGGCCTTAGCCATTTCCCCTAACCGGTATTCTAATCTCTGAATGGAAACCTTCCAAGCATCATTCCCAGCCTCAGGCCTATTTTCTCGAGCAATAGAGCGCGTTGAATTCTCCTCTTGGGATCTTTCATTACGAGTTGTTGGGCGTGATTAGGCAGAACCTTCCCTTAGATTGGTTGGTTATTGAGAATTCCTCGACATAATCCTAGGGGGATTTCTATTCAACCTAGGGCCCAAATGGTCAAAGGGATAGACTCTTCTCAACCTCTCCAAAATGCTTGTTTGCTCAGGAGTTAAGGTAACATTTTGTCGAGAATCTGTAGCTCTTATAGATGAAGTTCGTCTAGGCTGGTATGAAGGATCATTGGATCTCTCCGTATGATGAGAGCCACTACGACTGGGCTGAGAAACATCCAGGAATAGTGTACATCTGGTTCTTGAAGATGGCAGATGGGTGTTTCTCTGAATGCTTTGTTGACCTGACTGGGCAGGTGATCCGTTACGAATAGTTTGAATGAGTTTTCGCATGGTTTCTTGCATAGTCGTTTGCCCTTGGGCTAAGTTGGCTACTATTCATGTAAGTTGATTGATAGTTGGGGGAGCAGAGGGGTTTAGAGGGACCCCGTTATTGTTCTGTTTATTGGATTTTGGGATCTCATCCATTGGTGATAAGTTTTTAGTGAAAAATGCTACCTATAGTCGTTTCCTATAGACGGCGCCAATCTGTTGATGTAAAAAACTAGATTCGGCCTAATTAATTAATCACAGATAAAAAAGGAATAAGGAAATAAGATAACAGATTTTTAAAGTGGTTCAACCTTATGAAAATGGCCTACGTCCACTGTTTTGTATTTTCGATGTTTGCCTTAATCTCAGTGATGATTACAAGAGATCAATTACCCCGTCATGGAGGGTGTTACAATGTATTTATAGCCTCAGGACTATCAGTATGAATAGGAGATATGCCTTTGTTTAATAGACATATACATTTGTACAATAAGAATGTTCATTAAATCTGATATTCATTGAATGTGTAATTGTCCCTTGATCTTCCCAGCCAGATGCTTTGCACGCTGAGTAGGTCGGCACGCTAAGTAGCTCAGTGAGCATTTGTAATCGCCACATAAGATGACACGTGTCATTATATAATTGGTCCACGTTAGCTGACTAATTTTCGTATCAACATTTACCATGTTATATTCAAACCACCCATCACTCAAAAAATATTTCTGCAAAATATTGTGATGGTTCAACATTTATGTCCACGGCATGCCCCGTTGTATAAATAAAACTCCTATTTCCCAAGAGGTATGAAACCTCGTGGGAGTCCATTATTAATATAAAAAATTCAACATGTTTTCTGGGTGGACCCTTAAAATTTTCGTCTTCTAGTCTATGGTAAATTAGAAGATGATATATTTTTTTACTTTGTACAGATTTTGTAAAATAAAAGGGAAAACCTAGTGCACGAGGTTCCCACAAGGGCAAACTAAGTGATAAAGAGATATTTTTAATCTTCTCGTTTCTAACTTTTTTTACATGATTATAGAATATGATATATGGGGATCACCACATATTGAATAACATCTCTTTATCACTTGAATTGAATATTGTTCTTAAATAACGTTAACGATAATGTAACGTTTTAGTTACAGCCTATCATAATATATTTGCATACATCATGTTCATTTTTCTTTATTAAATAAAAAGAAATAAAATTTTAAAAAATAAATAAATAATAATTTTATTAAGTGATTATTGGCATAAGTTTCTCGGTGAAACCAACTCTAACCATTTAAATAAATTTAAAAAATCAAAATATTTTCTTCTTTTTTAGGTTTTTTGCGTCAATTTTTATTTCTTTTATGTATTTTACTCTCTAAGTTACCTCATTCTTTTAAATTAAAAAATTATTAAACTAAGGATTGACCAGCTTAAATAGCTCTTTAGTTGATTTACCATCACTATTATGATTTATTAATTCATATGATTTATGTATTGACACCTTATGCATAACACGATTTATACTTACATAATTGTTTAAAGCTAAATGACTCGATAAATTTAAAGATGCATAGGTATATTGTTATATTTCCAATTTTGAGTGATGTGTACACTTATATATTATTCGCTTAATTATTTTAAGCCATTGTTAATCTCAATATCCTTGTTTTGACTGTCGACTAAATAATGATGATATAATATTTTTCAAACCAAAATTAGAATATTATGTTTTAACCTCAGTTTTGATCAAAGCCAATTCATTTTTGTCATTTCATCTACTTCAGCAACATCTTAAAAATTGAATGCAAAGTGAAATAAGGATTGGACAAAAATAAAGGAAGAGAGAAAAAGAGAGAAAAGAAAATAAAAGAAAAGAAAAATAGAAATAAAGGAATTCAAAAAAGGAGCAAAGAATTTCATAGAAAAGAAAAGAAAAAAGTTACTCTTCAAAGCTCACCATTTTATTCAAAAATACAAAATCATTTTGATATGTTGGCCATTATCATCCTTTCACACATTTTTCATCCTAAAAATTTCTTATATGATCACGCTGTTAACATGATTTTACATATTGAGAAAGATTACATTTTCACATTCTTTACAAAACATTATCCTTTCATGAGATTACTTATTATAGTTTTATATAAACGTATGTCCTCACTGACATGTGCAAGGATTTGTTTCCAATTATATTTACTCTTTATGCCTTCATGTCCCGAGTGACTTACACAAATTCCGAGTGTTTTCAATTTTGAGTGTAAATTCTCGACGAAAGTTGAACTAGTGAACTTCATTATAAGTACTGAATCATCAAAATCTATATACAATTTCACTTATAAATTATTTTTCACACACCACGCACTCAATTGAATGTGTCACTCAATCTTCATATTACAACCTCAGAAGTTTCTCAAAAAACCCTAAACTAATAAAGCTTTAAAACAACTACAAAAATTAAGATAGAGTTTTCTACTCCAAAATTGGGTTTTGTGGTACAAAACCGACGATAATGACAAAAGTATTTACATAATGTTAGGTTTTCTCCTTGTCAAGGGTCTGATATGGAAGGGCCTCTACGATCACATTATTCTTAAGATGGGCCAAAGTGTGGGTCTCCTTAACCTTGGACGCGAAATCTTAAGCAACTGCAGGAAGAAAATGATATCCCTAAGGGTCTTCTTATTCGGATGTAACAACCCGCTTAAAATAATAACGGGTGACCAGCCCTATACTACATTAAATCGGGAATCTCAGATGGCTCAGTCTCAACATCAACTGACATAACAATAACATATAAGGCTAACTACCCGAAACTATTAAAAGTGAGATGTCAAAATTAAATAAAACATGCCAAGAACAACAACCTAACCATATAAATATCTAGCAAAGGTAAAATGCACACAAGTACCATGATAAATGAAGTGCTAGAATAAAATGAAATTAGTATATGCAAGGAAATATACCCGAATAAGTTGTCGGGTCATAGACAGTACAACATCATAAAGAAGAAATATAAACATCTATAAATATCCCTTGGGTATAAACCCGATACACAGCATGAATCCTACCTAGATTTTCAAAGAAGTAAGAGGCGACTACAATCTAAATCCCTCAATAGTCTGCACCAGTTACAGCTCCCACGACTCTGGATCAAAGGGCATCTGGCATCCATACGGTAAAACACCTGTAATAATATATACATATAGCAGGAGAGAAATATAAACGGGTCAGAGCCCGAGGTGTAAAAATGTTTAGCAACTGTGTGAACCGTGCATATAAATCTAAATGCACTATTTCATAATTAAAGTGGAGTCGCACTCTCGTGGAACCCCAAACTCACCTATCATCTACTAGCGTGCCCCTTTTCGCATCGTGAAACCTTAATTAATTTACCCCACTCATAAGGAGAACCTACCTTACCATAGGCACGACCTATACGCACAAGACCTTCCATCCTAACATAACCTAATAATCCTTCCCATTCCAATTACACTTAATTTTATTTACACATATATGCCTTACTAGGGTGTAATGGTTCCAATTTATTTACTTACACCAATTATAAGTATTCATGCATTACACCTTAACATTAGACTTCATTATACGAGTTTATTCTCTAATTATTATAATACAATTTAATAAGGACAAAACTTCTCTCCACTCTCAACATTGCACTACGAAATCCAAACAAGGAACCCCCCTCGATACACTACTCCTTGACAATGTCGATCGTAGGGATCCATTATGTCACTCACACAATCATACTACGGATACATACAAGTACAAAGGACAAAACTTCTCTCTACTCTCAACATGGCACTGCGTTTCGTGCGTGGGGCGTCTCGTAAAGCGAAATCTAAGCAAGGAACCCCCCGATATACTACTCCTTGACATTGTCGATCATAGGTATCCATTATATCGTCCACGCAATCATACTACTACTATAACTTAGATCACTATCTAGGAACAACCTCAAATTCTCCACTTAATTCTTGGGTTGATGTAACCGAAATTTTCCTTAAGTGCGATACATAACAATCTAGTACACCATAATCACCTAAGATGTACTCTATAGAGATTTCATATCCTTCTCACCTTTAAGGATATAATATATATATATATATATATATATATATATATATATACATACCACCTCTCATGCGTATGTATGAAATTTATGAATTCGGCTATACGTGTAAATAATCCTATTTATACTAGCCATCGTCTCAAACGTATTTAATTTAATTCCTTATATAAATAGGATCCATCACTTGAAGCTTATTCATCCATTATGCCTATGATATGAATAGTCTTCCAATATTCAACATTAAGGTTATCACCCCAAAGTTTAATGTGTATAACAATCACTATACATTCCATCAATATCTGAAAGTACATCAACCCACAATACTTATCTCGATCATAGGCAATCACCTAATTAATATTCGATAAGCCTCAAGCTCAATCCAAAATTCATTTCATGATCCCATCAAGTATGGGAATCTCCATTATCAATCACACATAGTCATATAGCCACTCTCCCGACTAGCATTAAAACACAACTTATTCTATTTGATAGTACGATTCCATCATTCACAATTTTGCCTATGGCTCAATTGATCTTATGAACCCTTAATCTTATTACATTGCAATTTATTCCTTAAGTTAAACCTTACTAAGGATGCGCGACCTCCACCTCTCCTTGGTCCCAAACCATATATTAAATAGAATCCTATCACTACAAGGATTCGACACAAATATCGCCCTACACTTTCATGTCGTACTCTCACCACTCTTACAAAGGGTCCTTAACCTTAAGTCATAACTAGGCTCACTTATGAACTCTAAATAGAACTCATGTTCTCAATGAGATTCCTCGCTATATCGATATGACCCTCTCCAATACATATGTAAATAAGTCCCCAAAATAACTCGATACGTACCCGCGATCTCATCATGCGAGAAACTTCCAATAAATCTCCAAAAAATATTTCTTACATCATATAATCATGTCCCAAATCAATAAACCCAACCAAAAAGGGTTAGAAATCATTGTAGATAAAATTCACAAAAAAACCCTATTTCCGAATCGATTCAGCCTGGCCCGAATTGATTCGATCTCAAGGGCGAATCGATTCACTCCAACTGCGAATCGATCCGGTCCAAAGGACCTAGGACTCTGTCTCAAGCCGAATCAATTCGCCTTGGTTTCGAATCGATTCGGCCATACAGACCTACCACTTTTGCCTAAATCGAATCGATTCGCTTGGGCGGGAATCGATTCGGATCTGCAGAACCTACAATGTCTCTTCTTTTTCATAAAACTCACAAATTTTAAACCCTAAAAGTATCACTTCTAACCCCTAAACCTTCATCAAATCATGATTCTAAGCCAATAAATCAGCCCAAATCTGATCCCAACCTTTTCTACCCCATCAACCCATATATAAACCTAAATTTCAAGATTTAATCTACAAAATCTAGGTTTTTCTATTAATACCCAAAATCCAATTCTTTTTTCGACAAATTATGAAATATTTAGCAAGATTAAACACTTGCCTCAGATTTGTAGAGGTTGAATCGTCCCCGGGATCGCATATGGGCCGGAATCTCCAAGCTTTTTCTCTTCTCTCTCTCTCTTCCTTTCTTCTTCTTTCTCTTTTCCTTTCTCTTTCTCTCTTCTCACAAATGAGAAGGGATAAAATCACAATCCCTTAAATCCCTTAAAACATAAGTCCCAGTTTTAAATGTTAATACACTCTTTAAATGACTCGTTTACTCCAATTCGAGTCACACTAACTTAAAAATATTTCGGAACTGAAATAAAACCCAATGACAGTCATTTTGACTATCTCGACCCATCCGGAATGAATGGCGCATTCAAAATTATCATTAAGAATACTTTATAACGTCCTCAATTTCTGGACTTCAATTTCCAAATTTTAAAATTCTCCAATTTAAATAAATTTTATTTCTCCCAAAAATTTAATTTCTTAGTCCCAAAATCATGGGGTGTTACATAGGAATCTTGTCCTAATCTAACTCAGTGATCTTCGACCTCATGTGTACCCTCTCATTATACAAAGAAGCCTCCTCCAGCCTCTAGTTGTTAATGATTTGGTTTAACTCAAAGCGATTTAGGTTCAATTTTTCATCATTTCCATGGTCTTATTCTAGCCTCTGCTGCCATTGATGGAATCCATCATAAGGGACTCCACCAAGTGTTAGGCCTATAAATTAAGGAAAATAATGAGAACGAGATGCAAAGAATGAAAGAGCACAAAGGAAAAATCAAAAAGGAAATGTGTAAGTACCTTTACTAAGAAAGGAATCAACTCTTCGGTATTAGGGGAAGTCCCTCTGGCCCACAGCGTGGACACAAGTTTGAGTAATTAGTTTTAGACATTGAATGGAGTGCATCCACAACCAATTTATAAGAGGTTATCTCCTCAAAAATCTAAGGTCTAGAATACTTCTTTGCTCTAGGGACCAGTAAATCCTCCCCTACTATAGTCTAAGAACTCCTAGGTTAGCTTGTGACCTCAGTGGCACCCTTCAGACCCACTATTTCTGGGGACACCACTACCTCCTTTTCCTTGGTTTCCTCAATCATTGAGAACAAAGGATAGAAGTCCCTTGGAATAGAATAAAGACTCTAGATTTCCTCAGAGGTTCCATCTACCCTTGATAATACTTGAAGTAAAGGGAGGGTTTTGTTCATAGAACCCATCACTAAGACCTCACTAAGCCAGACCTCGAGTTTGCCTTATCCACCAACTTAACACTGGTGATTGGAAGATCCATTGATGTACTAAACTTTAAACGTTTAGTGGTCTTGGATCTTTTCTTCTTGCCAACTGCGGCCTCAGCAGGGGTTTTATTAGCAAATCTCCTAGCCATCCTCCATTGCTTAGATCAATAATAATTCTGAGTTAGCTATCAGAGAACAAAACATGAGGTAATAGCATAAAATAAAAGCTAAGTTACTTCCTGGGGACAATGAGATTCTAGCAAGATGGCCTCTTTAATTGAGGGGAGGAACTATTCAATCTTAGGGGGAGTTTAACCTTACACTTAGGATAGGCATCTTCACACCCAGAGGCCTAAGGAACCTCAATAGAGACCTCAGTGGTAGCCTTTCTCTTTCGAGAAACCAAGGCAAATGGTTCAAACCCCAACGTAACTACCAACCAAGATTTGGAGGACCAGAAGGGCATCGAAAGATGTCAAAGCCTTAGGATCAGGTCCTAACCCACAATTCAAAAGATGTTTAGCAGTGAAAATGACTTAAAAATGGCTGGAGGCTAACTTTTGGGCCTCAGTTATCCTATCCACTTCCTCCTGAGAGGGCTCAACAACCACTTATAATGAAAAGAGATTGTTAAACTCATGACAGAGGTTGATAATAAACCCAAGTAAAAAATGAGAGGTAAACTTTATATTACCCATGACCAAAGGAGTGCATCAGAGGATAAGGCAATCAATTAGCTCAGCAGGGTCTAGGGTAGCCCAGGACCCACATATAAGAAACAATATATCCTTACAATTATTGGGAGCGCTGTTTGTCCTTAGTAAATACCATATTGGCCTTACGAGCTAGGTAATTTAAACCCTTGTCCTTAGCTTTCTTTTTTTATGGACCCTGTACAATTTGAAGAATTGAGTTGGGGTAACATCACACTTGCCCCATCTTGATCCTCTAAAGGCTAAGATCGTGGCCATTAAAGATCTCTTGGAGTTAGTCAGTAACTGAGTATGAGCAATCCATATGGCCTATGAGATCCTCACCATAAGTAATGGTAAGTGAAACTTAGCCACATATTGAAGGAAACATTAATTAAAGCACACATTTTGGAAACCATGGATCAAGCTCTCTCATCGGGATTAGCAACCCTTAGAATGATAGAGTCTGGTATCTGGTAGTTCTTCCATATGTCTACCAAGTCTTGCTCCGTGATTCGAGAAGTCGAATGGGATCCAACAAAAAAAATAGGTCATTGGCCTCAGGTAAGTGATCATCATAGTATCAAAAGGGATGTTCCAAGTGGGAAGGTTTCCCTAGGCCTCAGTTACCTTCTCTTTAGTTAAAAGAACGGATACATGAAAGCCAATAGTATATAAAGGCATTGGGTCTAAAACTTTAGAAGGGGAAATATTTTCAGCAAATATTTTTTAAAAAAGAAGATAAAGAACTACATTATTTTCACAAAGGGTTCTAGAGAGAAAAAATATATGGAGTGAATAATGAAGGATTTATACCAGCCCAAGCGGCTTCTTTATAGCTGCAAGGCGTGTCCCATCAATGCTCCCATCCACTTGTAAGAAACTTCCCAATACAATCTAATCATGACAAGAATCTCGATGGTTAGTTATAACCTTACCCTTAACTTACGTAACAACCAAAATATTTCCCCTTACAAACCCTCCAAAATGTAACAAGGGTCTACGGATAATACATATAGGAACCCTGGTATTCCAAGGGTAGTTTAACCTTAAAACTAACCTCGGGTGAGAACAGAGGTCGCAAGGTCAATCCCTGACTTCTTCTAGACCACTTACCAGTCCCAAAGACCTTTACTTCTCTTAAGGCACGGACCACGATACTGTAGCAGATCTCAGTTATTTATTCCTCCTCCTATAATGATCAGTCATTAAAACATGTTTACTTAACCATTCTCAGAAACCACAACAGTAGAGTTCCTTCATATCTGACTCTTGTCCGGAGAGAAATGATCTCCCGATGTTATTTAAACCTCAGTACAAAGGTGTATTACTACGAAACACCTCAAGATCAACCAACAATAATCCTATGATAATTCCCAAGCTCCTAAGATTTTTATATAAATCCCTATGACCAGTTTGGCGGCGTAGGTTGAAAGCAGAACACTATTCCACTTATAGACACCACTCAAGCCCACTTGCATTGATAGATCCTATCCACATTTAATGCAACCAATAACTACCTTACACCACCTGCAAAACCTTTGGCTAACACTTCACCATCTTGATAATGTTATCAAACCTTAGATCAATCATAATAATGATATGACAGTCCACGCATTCTATCGCCTAGAGTTTGAGCATAAATAGAAGGCTGAGAAAAGGTAAAAGGCATATTCGAGTCATTATACTTTAAGAGAACCAAGAGTTTTAGCATTTGAGCGTGTTTAATAGTTATTTTATACGCTCTTAACCCAATGTTGTAAGTTTATATCTATAGTTTAGATCATATCAAACTACTTGCTATATAGTATACCTTGTTGATCCCTTAATTAATACTCAGGAATCATTAGATAAGTCCATAAATTATTTCCTCGTGTCCTTTGGATTGTTGACAAATGCCATAAGGAACTCAAACTCTCCTGAGTAAAACTCATGATGTCTCATAGATTGTAATAAATTCGCTTATGGTATAATAATTGTATAGCAGCCTTTGACAGTGGACATAGAAACGTTAGTTGAGGTAAACCACTTTAAATACTTATCTCACACATTGACACTTCTCCCCTTTTACCTATCTGAGGTCCATATGGGAGGACCTGTTGGGGCTAAATCACTTACGATTTTAATACTCACCAATTATAGGGAAGTGGTGAATTTTATCAATCCATTAAGTGAAAACCTTGCCAAGATTCAGAAGGATATCAAGGTTAAGGAATTTTTTTATGGATAATAATATATAGATGGGGTGGATGATACTATGGGGGTTAAGATTAGGAAGAGTTGTGGGTAAATGTTAGTTAAGCTTACCAAATGTAGTCTAGGTTTATTTTATTTTCTCGATGAATAATTTATCTTTCTTGTGTAAGGGACATCTTATGTAGCCATATTTTGGCCTTGAACTTATATCTGTTAATGGAATGGGAATTATA
Source organism: Sambucus nigra (assembly GCA_949130495.1). Lineage (NCBI taxonomy): Eukaryota > Viridiplantae > Streptophyta > Magnoliopsida > Dipsacales > Adoxaceae > Sambucus > Sambucus nigra. The sequence continues at coordinate 496,662,085 of OX422214.1, forward strand.
CAACAAAATTATATAATACAACTATCTATATCGAAATAAAATGCTTTATACGACAAAAATAAATACAATGCTTCTCATATGTATTCTCGAATATTCTTCCCAAAATAATCCACGCTAAATACCAATCTCCAATTCAAATCCAAAGTGCCCAAAATCTGCACTAACCTCCCACTAAAAGAAAATATGGGAAAGTACATAATACGATAAGAAAGATGCTCAACAAATATTGGCGATGAATAAAACGTAACAATACAAGTACGAATATTAAAATCAAATACGAACCTCAATAGCATTTTTATCAATATAATTTCTCAACAACACATTAATTCGACTCACCAGGCTTCACCATACCGCGCCATACTTTAACAAGTAGCTGGAACAGGAGTCTTGGCGGGTGCCTAACATCAGTGCCATATTAAAATCTCATGACAACATGACCAACACAATAAATAATACCACATGAATCAAAATTAGATTCCAACAAATATTTCTAGATTTGCAAAAGAATTTAACAATTCAAATATGAGTTCAATTAAACATGAAATGAATGGAATAACACTCGCGAGATTAAGGAGCATATTTTGTAAAACCCCATACCTTAAACCACCACAAAGAATCTAACATAAATCTGCCCAGAAAAGTCATACTACACCATCAAAATCATCTCCCAAGAATCATCAAAACAACCCCAAGAATACCTCCCAAAACTAGGGTTGAATGCATAAATTAAAAGAGTACTATTTTTGTATAAAAAGAGAGGAAAAGCAAATATGTTTGTTGTATATTTTTGTGCCAAAAGATGCTTCAAAAATGGTCACCCATGACCCCTTTTTATAAGGTAAAAAGAAATAATTTAAATCCAACTCAAACTCTTCAAAAGGCTTGATGCACATGAAAACTACTGGGGTGGATCGATCGACCCCTAGCGTCGATCGATCGATCGCCCAGGTATTCTGACAGTTCTACTTAAAAATATTTATAAGGGATAAATATATATAAATCCATTAAAAATCCGTTTTAACTCCGATTTCGAAACCGTTTGAAATTCTCGTCTTTAAAACTAAAATCTGACATTTTTTAGCAATAAAAATAATTTTATAAAAGACTTTATTTTCCTCTATATTTTGAAAATACCCCAAAAATTACACGGGTTGTTACAATATGAAATGTATTTATTTCTTACAAACTTTACGAAAAATACATAGATCTTAGTGTAGACATTAATCCAAAAAGTGTATATATATAACTTCAAGAGTAATTTTGCAAGTAAGTATATACAAAAATGTTAACTATTTAGATAAAGAAAAAGAAGATTTAGGGAAGTAGATTTTTACTATTAAGGTAAATTCTTACCTTAAGAGTATAAAAAAGCAGAAACCCATAATAAGCATTCAAATTTAGATCACTCAACCTCCGAATTTAAGTCAACATAATCCCGTTAGTACTAATTTCTAGTTTATTTAGTACTATGTATGTGCATTGCACGTGAATGTGTTCATGATCATATTCCACTCCTTAAATGTTTTTTATTGTGAATTCACACACTTATTTTGAGTAGTAAAGTTCATTATTGACAGTGTGATTATGGCATATCGAATATTTTATAAGGTTCTCCAATAAAAATCAACATGACATCAAGAAAATAGATAAAAATAAGTTATTATTTACATCTATTACTTGTCCGACAACACTACAATAATTAAATATTATAGGTATTTAATATCCCAATATAACTTTTTAGAAATTTCATCTAAATATTCTAATCCCTAAACTTTGAACATGCCTTCACTCTTGGACCTTTCCCATTTTTATAGAGAGGCTATCAAGAGATTTCCTTCTCTAAAAGATGTTGCATTGCATAGTAGTTCCTTTGAGATTATTGGCATGGTTCTGAAGTTGTATTCTCAAACATCTGAAAATTTAGGGTGGAATATTCCAAATATGAAGTTTTTGATGGTAGAAGAGTTTTCTCGAGGTTTGTATGATCGTGGAGAGATTTATGCACTTGTTACCAAAAGCATAGTTGAGAAGTTTCAAATGTTTTTTCTTGATATGGAGATATGTCAGATTGACATTGGGTGGTTTCAATCTTTGTTAGAGAAATTTCTTTCAATTCATAAGAACCCCTCCCTTCGGCGTTGGATTAAGGCTGCTACGCAAGAAAAATACTTAGAACTATGATATGGTGAAGTAAAGAATTATATCAAACCATTAAGGAAGAAATACGAACATTAAGAAGGATATCAATGTTAAGGGATGAGAAGGAAAATATAAAGGGGGTGGATACCCCTATGAGGTTGATATTGGGAAGAATTATGGGGAAGGGTCAGTTAAGCTTAAAAAATATAGTCTAGGTTTGTTTTATTTTCATAATGAATGATTTGTCTTTATTGTGTAGTGGACACCTTATGTAGACATTTTTTGTCCTTCAACTTATACATGTGAAAGGAATGAGAAGTTTGTTTATATCGTTATCTATGTTCATGTGGAATGGTGTATGTCGTAATTTTTTTCTTTGATCAATTATATCTTTAGTTAATTATACTTCCCTCATTAGAGTGTATCTTTACCAAATATGTTTTATTGTCGTGTTATTCCCAATTTTTTGTGCCTTTACCATAAATTTCCAATTCCATAAGATTCTAATACCATGAGAACGGAATGCCTTAAAAATATTCAACGTTGATAACATTATGCGTTGATTATGTTGTTTATTGATTATATTTTCAATGCTTTTCTTTTTCAACCTAGTTATCCATTTCCTTGATGGTCTTTTTGATATGCTGTTTATTTATTATATGAATTTCATAAAAAAAAGTTTTGATGTCATTAATTTTCACATAATATTACATCACTGTCCAATTAAGGCTATGAGTAACAGAAGTCCCATTAGACAACTTAGAAAAAATAACTTTAAATACCCTTTATCAACCTTACATCCAAAATCGATATGAAATATATTTATTTCCTTCAACCTTATAAAAAATACATAGATCTTGGTGTGGATATATATATATATATATATATATATATAATAAGGAGTAGAAGTATTTTACTATTTCATAAGAGGATAAGATAACGAGAGGTCATGATTTTTCCAACAAGGCTAAAAATCAGTGGCCGGATCAAAATTCACACTACAAGTGTTTCTTACGATATACAGCTCAAATTATTCTTACTTTAAATTGAATGTATCCCACCTAACCTTGCCAGAAAACAGTCTTTCCCACCTACAAAAGCAACATCAGGCCTACACATCTTCCCATTAAGTCCAACAACTACCCTATTCGAAATTTTAAAACCCATTTACCTTCGCTTCTACAAATAAGAGGCTCATGTAGTTTTACTTCTATGGTCAAAAAAGAAGAAGATGCAGATTGCATAATAGGTGGAAACCCTTTTAAGATTGGATAAGAGGCATATTAGTATGTGAGCGACCAGATATGAAAGAGATCGGAGAAGATCTGTAATGGGATCACGGCAACAATGGGACGGAGACAAAAAACACTCTGGCGAAGAGCTCCGAGGTGAGATTATGAGGCAAAAGATCTGTAAAAAAACATATGCCATAAAACCCCAAAAGTTAAAACCCAAAAATCATTTCCCTTCATAAAAACCCACTTGATCAAATTTCCTTCAGCCGATTTTTACAAGACTCAACTTCGTTTTTTACATTAGATGGTCTAGCTTTGGTAGAAGCCACTGTTGTTTAGGTAACGACTTTTCATTTTTACTAATTCAGAGGTAGTAAAACAAGATTCTTCCCTGAAAAAAATAAGCAAGAGTGCAAGTGAGAAGACATGCATGGACCATCCTGTAATTATGTTATTTGACAACGGGAATAAACACTACACACTCAGTAGCACAAATAAACACTCCAGAGTAAACACTATTTAAATGAACACACACACGGTAACAGAGTCTCTTTTTTTATTTGTTGGTTTTCTATATGTTCTTTTTATTCAACTACTTTTTAGTTTCAGATTTATTTAAGATTATAAATGATTTTGTTTTACTAGGTTGATTTTTGACCTTCGGGAGGAAGAAAGGTCCGAAAAGAAAGTTATTGTGGCTGTTAAGAAAGGGAACTTGCAAGCGAATGCTTTTCACACTGAATTAACTGTAGACACACGATGATATATGTAATTTACACTATTGTGAATTTGATCCTATAAATTGTTGAGAACCTGAACTATTTGGTTTTACATGCACTGTTAGGCGAGTGAGGTTGGAATAGGGGCCCCAACTAGCATTGTTACATCTGGAGAACATCAAAGCTTCCACAAACAACCTTAAATTGATCTTCAAGTATTCAAATCCTATTGTTGAGGGTTCAAATAATGTTTGGATTATTAAAGATGTATTTTCTGAATTAGGTTTTTAAGTTGGGTGCTTATTTTTTTTCGATTTTGATTTGTCTTTGCTGGTATTTAGATATTGGAATATGGATTTCCTATCATTGTTGGTGTCTATTGTAATCTTTTTTTTGTTATTGATCTATAACAGGGGTTTATTGAACTTTTTTTTAAATAACAACTTCTCCTGTTATGGTTAGGGACCGACATTCTTTAGGCACCAGAAGGGGGGCTACAATTATTATAAAAGTCAATTGGGAGTGAATTAATGATAAATTTTATATTCTTTTACTGGGTATTTCTAAATTAATGAACATGAACTTATATTCACATATGTTTTTATCAAGTTGTTTGGATTTCTTTTTGGGGCGTTATGAAAGTTTCTATAATAGTTTGATTATTAACGTAATTTATTTGATAATGTTTATTTTGAAAGCATTTACATTTACTATAATAATTTGATTAATAACACAACTATTCTATCACTCACTGGGCTCACTTTTATCTATTAACTATTGTGTTGTTTGACTACTGTGTTAGAAAACATTAGGTTGAGCAATAGGTAGTGTTATTCTTTTTATGTGACTTAAGATATGTCGTTATGGATTTCTAAATAGATTTGTTTGAGTGAAGGGGGAATACACATGATCTATTTCAAATACTAATTCCTCCCAAACAATTTCTTGAGTTTGTTTTATCTAATTTGTTTATTCTAATATAATATGCCCATACATTGGACAAATTGTTAAAACATAGCTATTGGATTAAATCGAATAGAGTTGTACTAATTGATGATTTCATTTTTTTTTGTGAAGGACATGATTTTCTTACTTTGAATGAATTGTTTTAAGGTTTTGAAAAAATCACCAAGTTTATATTGACATATAATAATTTAAAGTCAACATATTTCCCTTTGTCGTTGTACATCTTTTGTTTATTACTAGTCAAGATGATAGCTTTGGAGGAAACATTTACTTAATGGTGAATCAAGAAAGCTTCCCTTTCATATGAGTATTTAATTAATCTCTTCTTCATAGGATACTATTTCAACACATGTCATACTTCTAGCATTCGTCGCCATTTGCTTTATATTTTTAACTACCCATACATGTTCAAGGATTACTAGATTTGTCTTTGAATGCATTTATTCTTATTGTGTAGGCATCAAAATTATTTGGTAATTGGAGATTTGAGTATCCAATGCATATAGTGTATTCAGTGGTGAAAATATATGGTCGATAATATACATGGTATGGGTAAGTGATAAATTTTGACATTATAGTAACAATGTCAATTATTCTCCCAAGTGATTAACTACTCCCGATTTAAAGTTTATGTATTTGTTACGTGTAAGTTACGAAAGAGTCGTAGCGACACTATTTTAGCATGCTGCTGATCTAAACTGTCATACACACTTTACAAAGGAATCTCTGAATAAATACAAAAGTTTGATACATATGTCTGAATAAATCCTTTTTTATATTTGTTAGCAACGAGGTTGAAACATCGGATTCCTGATGTTTCTGGAAACAAATCTGATTATAATTGCATCAAACACAACTGACGAATCACCTACCAAAACTCCTCAATTAGATGTGTTTGAAGGGATGTTATTGACTCAAAGATGTTGGACCGAATGAGTCAATAATGAAGGCAAGCATAAACGATTTCAAATCTGCCTGCCATTGAGTTCTACGTTGATCCGTGTTTTGTGCAGAGACTAAATGCCCAATCGGTGTGTAGGTAAATATGTTTTTTGGCATGGTTTATAGTTTTCTCAATGGTTTTTTTTTATGGTATTGCTTAGGGGTCTTATCTATCATTTTTACTGATTAATTATTTCCAATAACTAAGGCATTTACTCATTTCATTTTAAGGTGCTACAAGTACTAATTTATACTGTTTATCAAACTCAGGTATAGCTCATGAAAATAATGTCGATTGCCATTGTGCAACCATCCAGGCCTTTTTAGGGAACACCATAAACTCCCCACGATAACAAGTTGAACTTGGCCGCAATGAAGAATGGAAAATTATGTTTGTTTCGATTGATGTAAGACTGAGTTTGTGTTTGTGTTTCATAAACAAATATATACATTCAATATATAGGTTTTTTATGTATTAATTATCTCACCAAACATTGATTCTATGTTCACTAAACTGTTTTTGATTCCATGTTCACCCCTAAACTAACCAAATAAACTAATCAAATAGTATTTTATTAATGAATTTGGGAAGTGTAACTATTGTTAGAAGTTAACTTTTGTGAATGTTTGAGTATATGACAAACAAAAAACTAAGTTCAATCACGTGGTCATTTGGCTCCCCTTCAAATTCATCATTAACCATAACTTTTTGTTATTTAAATGACTTCTCTTCATTTCATGATCTTGAATTGTTATAACAGTCTTAAAGAGGTATAGCAGCCTTTTAGTACATATTTAATTGATTCATATTCATTGAGCTGAATTTCCACTAATGGAATTTAAGCCATTAATTTCTATTGGGTCATTGTCTGAGGTGTATTAGTGTTGTTGCAGACTATTTACATTGTTGTACTATTTTTTATTTCTTAAACAGAGTGATGGATAGTCCTATAAACAAAGGAAATTTTTCCCAATGTCTTAAAAATGTTCACATTTGTGTTATAAAAATAATTTTCGATTTAAAAGTATTTGATAATATGGTTCTATTTATGCGAGATCCATGACACTATTAGTATTATTGTCGTTAATTATTTTTTTCGTTAAATAAGGTGGATTGTCCAATAAACAAAGGGTATTTGTCCTAAAAAAATTAATTTGTCCAGTTTTCTACACTTTAGGAAATTATTTGTCCATTTAAATTGACACTTTTTTATTTGAGGCACAATGTAAATTCTATTGCTGAATATTATATATCTCATGTTATATATGAACTTGTTTGATGAATGTAGACTATTTGAATTTTGTTGGAGTATTTATTATTTGTTAAGAAAAGTGTATAGACATTTAAACAAAAGAGATTATGTCCATTTTTAAAAAAAATTACACTTCGTTGGTTGTTGGGGGATGAAATTTTTTCCGTTTAGAAATTATGTACTTTGGAATTTTTTTCTGTTTTACGGTTACATACTTTCGAAATTTTCACCGTGACTTCAGCCATGGGCATTCCGCTAGTGTGTGTGTGTGTGTGTGTGTGTGTGTATTATTTACTTCGAGAGTAATTTGAAAATGAGTATTTACTCAAATGTTAACTATTTACATAAATAAGAAGAAGATTTGTGGAAGTAAATATTTACTATTATGGCAAATTACTACCTTAAGATTATAAAAAAAGAAAAATATGTACATAAACATTGACATTAATATTACTCAACCTCCGAATTTAAATCAACTTAGACATGTTAGTACTAATTTCTAGTTTACTTGGTACTATATATGTATTTTGCATGTGCATGTGTTCGTGCTTACATTCCATTCCAAAATTGTTTTTTAATGGTAATTTTCACACTCTTTTTGAGTTGTAATGTTCATTACTGCCTGTGTGTTTTTAACATCTCTGACATTTTATAAGGTTCTCCAACAAAAATCAACATGATATCAAGAAAATGGATAAAAACAAGTTTAATGTTTGCATGCATTACTTATCTTACTACACTAAGCTATTTATCCCAATATCATTGTTTTAGGAATTACAACTAAGTATTTTAATCCCTAAACATCCAACATGCCTTCACCTTTGTTCCTTTCCCATTTTTCTTACAAACTTTATAAAAAATATGTAAATCCTCGTGTAGGCATTAATCCAAAAAGTGAACATATATTATTTATTTCGACGGTAATTTTGCAAGTAAGTACTTCCAAAATGTTAACTTATTTATATAAAGAAGACGAAGGAAGTATATATTTACTATTAGGGTAAATTCTTACTTTAAGAGTATAAAAATGTAGAAACCTATACATAAACATTCAGATTTAGATTACTCAACCTCCGAGTTTGAATCAACATAATCATGTTATTACTAGTTTCTAGTTTACTCGGTACTTCATTTATAAATTGCACATGCACGTGTTCATGCTTACATTTCATTCCTTACTTTTTTTGTGAATTCACACACTCATTTTGAGTTATAAAGTTCATTATTGACAGTATGATTGTGGCATCTCAGACATTTTATAAGTCCATCCATCAAAAATCAACATGACATCAAGAATCATGAACAAAAACAAAAAACAGTTATTGTTTGCAACAATCCGGATTTTTAAAAGGGTATTTTTAAATGAATTTTGGAAAATTCACAGAAAATAAATTTTTGGATTTAATTATTTTTAATAATTAAATGTGTTGAGTTTTATTTTTGAAAACTGGAATTTCAATCGGTTTTGAATTTGGATTTAAAATGAAGTTTTAAAAGAGTTTTTAACATTTAAGCCTTTGCTGGCGGAATTGTTTTTCCTGAAGGGTCGATAGATCGACTATGCCCAGATTTGAATCGGAAGATCTGTTTTAAAGAGTTAGAGGCTTTACACATTCTTTATTCCCTTAAAAAAAGATGTCGTGGGTAGGAGTTTTTAACCAACTTTATAAAAACACAAAAATGCAGTAGACCCTTTATATTTTCTCTCCCTCTTTATACAAACCCTAGCCCCTATTTTATTCAATGTTCAACCTTAGATTTGGAGGCCTATTTGGGGATATCTCGTGTTGGGGCTAGAACATGATTTGATTATTATGGGAGTGGAACGTGAAGATGCAATTTGATTTTGGGGGCTGAATTTATGTGATGATTTTGAGGTACGGGACTTACATAATATGCTCCTAAATTCTCTCGAGAGTATTCATTTTTTTTTTGTGTCAATTACACTCATGTTGAATTGTGATATTCATTTGCAATCTGAAAATTGTTCGAATTTAAATATTGATTCATTGAGATATATTATATTATGATTTGGGCATCGTGTCATGAGATTTTAATATGGCACGGAGAATGAGCACCTGCCAATAGTCCCACAAACCAGTATATGGTTTTGAGATGCCTAGGGGAGGTGAGGTGAGGCTTGGTGACCCATTGATGTGTTGTTGAGAAATTAATATTGATATAATGCTTCAGTAATGCATTTGATTTGTATATGCGGATTCGTATTGTTGCGATTTATTCATCGTGCTAATTAGTTTTTAGCATCTATTCCTGTCATATTTTGCACCTCCCCGTATTTTCTTCTAGTGGTAGGCTAGCATGGATTGGGATGTTATGGACTATTTTGGAGAATTATTTTAGAGCTTGGATTGGAAGATTTATTTTTGATGTATCAATTGGTGGTGTAATTTTAGTTGGAGAATTGTGCATTTTTTAGAGACATTATTGCAATCATTATTTTAGAAAAAGAAGAATTGTGGATTTGTTATTTTTAAATTGTGGAAAATAGATGCTTTATACTTATTGTGGATAGTTTTAGTTTAGTTTTATTGTATTAGCACGCCACCTCTTTTTCGGGAGAGCGGGGTGTTACATTTTTTACATGCATTACTTGTCTTACTTCACTAGGATAATTATATATTATTGGTATCTAATTTCCCAATATTGTTGTTTTATCAATTTCATCTCTGCCTTCACCCTTGGTCCTTTTCCCATTTTGTGAAGAGGCTATGAAGTGGTTTCCTTTCCTAAAATATGTTGCATTGCATAGTAGTTATTTTGAGATTATTTTCATGGTTCTGAAGATCTATCATAAAACATTTGAAAATTTTACGTAGAATAGTCCAAATATGAAGGATTCGATGTTAAAAGAGTTTGCTTGGGGTTTGTAGGATCATGGAGGGATTTACGCTCTGGTTCCCAAAAGCATGGTTGAAAAGTTTCATATTTTTTGCTTGATATGGAGATATGTCACCTCGATATTTGGTGGTTTTGGTCTTTGTTGGAGAAATACCTTTCAATTCATAAGAACCCCTTTTTTCGGCATTAGATTAAGGCTGGCACAAAAAATAGAATTAAAACTACGTTATGTGAAGTGAAGTATTCAATCAGGCCATTAAGGAATAAACTTTCCAATGTTAATAAGGAAATCGATGTTGAGGAATCTATTTTCAATAGATTACTTAGGAGAAGGAAAATGTGGAGGTGGTGATTGCTGCCTTGGGGGATGAGATTGGAATGAGTTATGGGACAACAATAATTTAGCTTATAAAATGTAGTCTAGGTCTGTTCTGTTTTTTCGATGAATGGATTGTCTTTCTTGTGTAAGGAACACCTTATATAGCCATAATTTGTCCTTCAACATAGATATGTGAAAGGAATAAGAAGATTTTTTATTTCACAATCTTTGGTCGAGTGGAATGGCTTCGATTGTAGTTTTTTTTCTTTGGTTTATTATTTGTGTAGTTAATTATACTTCCCTCATTCAAGTGTATCTTTACCAAATATGTTTTATTGTGGAGTTATTCCCCAATTTTTATAACTACATCATAAGTTTCCAATTTCATAAGGTTTTACTACCATGAGAACGGAATGCCTTGAAAATATTCGTCCTTCATTACATTATGCATTGCTAATGTTGTTCCTTGATTATATTTTTAATGCTTTTCTTTTTTAACCTGGATATCCAATTCCTTCATTGTCTTTTTGATATTTTGTTTACTCATTATATGGATTTCATAAAAAGTTATGATTTCATTAATTTTCAGATAATATGACACAGTTGGCCTATTAAGGTTATGGGTAATACAACTTCTATTAGACAACTTAGAAAAAAAATAAACTTTAAATACCCTTTGTCAACCTTACATCAAAAATTGATATGAAATATATTTATTTCTTTCAAATATTATGAAATATATATATATATATATATATATATATATATATATATATATATATATATATTATTTACTTTGAGAGTAATTTTGCAATAAGGTATTTACAAAAATATTAACTATTTACATATAGAAGAAGAAGATTTATGCAAGCAAATATTTACTGATAGGGTAAATTCTTACCTTAAGAGTATAAAAAAAGAGAAACACATACACAATTATTCGGATTTAGATTCTTAACCTCCGAATTTAAATTAATATAATCATGTTAGTACTAATTTCTAGTTTACTTGGTGCTACATATGTGTATACATGTGCATGTGCTCCTGCTTACATTCCATTCCTTGATTGTTTTTAATGTGATTTTTCACATTAGTTTTGAGTTTTAAAGTTCATTATTAGTAGTTTGATTATGAAATCTCATATATTTTATACGGTCCTTCAACAAAAATAAACATGATATCACGAAAATGGATCAAAATAAGTCATTATTTATATGCATTATCTGTCTTACTATACTATACTAAGCTAATTATATATTATTGGTATCTAATACCCTAATTTTGTTGTTTTAGGAATTTCATTTAAATATTTGAATCCCTAAACTTCGAAGCTGCCTTCACCCTTGGTTCTTTCACATTTTTCAAAAGAGGCCATGAAGTGGTTTCCTTTTCTAAAAGATGTTGCATTATATAATAGTTCATTTCTGATTATTGGCATGGTTCTGAAGTTCTATCATCAAAGGTTTTAAAATCTTAAGTGTAATAACCCAAATACAAAAGAATAGATGATAGAAGAGTTTGCCTGGGGTTTGTAGGAGCATCGAGAGATTTATGCTCCTATTACCATTTTTTCTTCATATGGAGTTATGTCAACTCGACATTGGGTGGTTTCAATCTTTATTAGATAAATTGCATTCACTTGAAAAGAACCCCTCTTTTCGGCGTTGGATTGATGTTGGTATGGAAAACAGAATTTGGAACCACGTTACCATGAAGTGGAGTATTCAATCGAAGCATTAAGGAATAAAATTTCCAAGATTAAGAAGGAGTCGATGCTAAGGAATCTATTTTTCAACAGATTTGTCAAGAAAATAAAAATATAGAGGGGGCGGATTGATAATACGCAAATATTGCGTATTTCATCCGTTAACATACGCGTTATTTGCCCCCTCGGGTATCCTATTCCCTATATTTATGCTCATTAATAAGACAACCTCATATTTCTATGTTAAAATTCTTTGCAGGGGTTAATTGAGCTTTTATAGGTATTTGGATGCTAAGTATGAAGTTCGGACGCATTCCAGTGAAGTTTCGGACATTTCTTCACGTTCAAGGGAAATTTAGTCATTTCACAGCTTGGGCACCTGGCCCAACATCAACACGAAAGTTGTAGACCTCCTCTCAAGCTTCGTGTGGCCATGGACAGTGCGCGAATCCGATCCCTAACGAAGAAATTATGAGACTTTTGGCGGAATACAAAAATAAAGAAACCAAAGCAGGGCAGCTTGCCTCATACCTGACTGATCGATCGATTGCTTCCACTTTATTTCTGATATCGTGGGAAGCAGTGGGCTCTTTTCTGATCGATCAACCAAAGGGTTCGATCGATCGATCCCCTATTTTCTGAGATATTTTCCTTTTCTTTTCTTTTCTCCCAACTTAGTATATAAGGGATTTTTGTTGTAATAAAACATATATTCAGTTTTAATCCATTTTAGGGTTAGAAAAATTCTGGGTTTTGGGTTTTGAGAGCTTTGCTTCATTTCACTTTGGGATGATAACCATTTGGGGTTTGTATGTTGAACTTTTCATTTCCTTTACCATTATTATAGTTGTTCTTGTTTATTTCTTGCTTTGTAGATTAATTCCATGCTTTGTTAATTTGTTGTGGTTAGTTTAATTGTGTTTATTTCTTACTTTATTAGTTTAATTGGTTTAATTTAGTTTAATTCATGTATTACCCTTAGATAAATAGGGTCGGGATTTCGTTCCGCCATTTACGGGCCTCGAGCTCCGAAAATTAGGTTTTGTGCATAATTGCGTTTAATTGAACCCGCGCTAATTAAATTCAAATTATTAAGTGTTTAACTTTCTCTGTCATGCAACATTAGTATTTATAGCGATAATTCGAATTTAATTCGCGTGCGACCAATTTTCGATTAAATGTTTATTCACGCAACTTTGGCTTAAATTCCTTATTGCGTGAAGTTTATGATTAATTGATAATGCTCGATTAAATTGATCTCGAGTTGGAATTCTAATTAATAGTTGTTTCGATCCGTGTGGTTAGATGCTATCCCGATCCTCGCTTTAACTTTATTTAGACTTAACTTCTCTCATTTCTTTTATTTACAAGCACACATCACCTTTTACACTTTTATTCCTGAATTAATAAGCCGATTAAAATCTGTCGAACACTCCCTGTGGATTCGATACCCAACTTACCGCTATACCTGCATTGCAAGTGCAGTCGTAATTTAGGTTTTTGTATTAACGCGGTGAAACGAACACAACGATCAGTGTGCTGACAACGAGCCGCACTTCACACGCTTGATCACGGATACTCTTACGGGGAATGAGATTGGGAAGAGTTAATTAACCTTATAATATGTAGTCCTTGTTTATTTTATTATTCCGATGAATGATTTGTATTTCTTGTGTAAGGGGCACCTTATGTATCCTATTTTGGGGTTCAACTTATATATATGAATGGAAAGTTTTTTTATTTCTCTGTCTTTCGTTATGTGGAATGGTTTCGATGGCAGTTTTCTTTTCTTTGGTCGATTATTTGTTTAGTTAATTATACTTCCCTCATGCAAGTGCATCCTTACTAAATATGTTTGTTATGGTATTGTTCGAAACTTTTTGTAACTGTACCATAAGTTTCCAATTCCATAAGGTTTTATTACCATGAGAATGGAATGCTTTGAAAGTATTAATCTTTGATTATTATGCCTCGATTATATTACTCATTGATAATATTTTCAATGCTTTTCTTTTTCAATCAGGATATCTAATTCCTTAATTGTCTTTTTTATATTTTGTTCATTTAATACATGGATTTCATAAAAAGTTTTGTTGTCATTAATTTGAACATAATATTACTGTAACACCCCAAGACTTTTGGAGACTGAGAAATTTAATTTTGGAAAATTAAATTTAATTAAATTGGAGAATTTTAAAATTTGGAAATTTAAGTCCAAAAATAGAGGACGTTTCAAAGTATTCCGGATGATATTTTTGAGGGTACCATCGATCCCGGAAGGGTCGAGATAGTCAAAATGACTGTCATTGGGTCTTATTTCGGCTCCGGAATGTTTTTAAGTTGTTTTGACTTGAATTGGAGTCAACGAGTCATTTAAAGTGTGTATTAACATTTAAAACTGGGATTTTGTTTTAAAAGGTTGGAGGCTTACGGATGAAGCCATTTCTCATTTGAGAGAAAGAGAGAAAAGCCCTAGAGAGAGAAGAAGAAGAGAAAGAAGAAGGAAAAGAAGAGAGAGAGGAAGAAAAGCTTGGGATTTCCGGTCCAATCGCGACATCGAGGACGATCCAACCTCTACAAACCTGAGGCAAGTGTTTAATCTTGCTAAATAGCTATTTGTGTATTTCATTTCATAAATTGTGGGGTAAAGAAATGGTTTTTGGGTATAAATGTCAAAACCTAGATTTTAGGTTTAATCTTGAAATCAATGTTTAAATATGGATTTAATGGCATAGAAATGTTTGGGATCAACTTTGGTTTGATTAATGGGCTTAAAATCATGATTTGATGAAGGTTTGGGGGTTAGAATGAGAAATTTAGGGTTTAAAACTCGTGGGTTTTGAAGAAAAATGAAACCTTCAAAAATTGCAGGTCCGAATCGATTCGCCCCCTCAAGCGAATCGATTCGGTTTGGTAAAATTAGCAGGTCTGCATTGACCGAATCGATTCGGACCCCAAGCCGAATCGATTCGGCCTATTGCAGAAGCCCAGGTCTTTGGACCCGAATCGATTCGCCTTTGAGGCCGAATCGATTCGGAAACAGGGCATTTTGAGGTATTTTTCTCCATAGTGATTTTAAACCCTTTTTGGTTGGGTTTATTAATTTGGGGCCTTCTCTTATGATGAAAGAGATATGTTCTTGGAGTCATATAAGGAGTTTCTCACATATTGGGATTTGGGGACCCTTAGGGTAATTTGGGAGAAATGTATCCATGTATGTATTTGGAGTTATGGATAGAGATATTGGGGGAAAACTCTTTGAGGTTGGAATTTATCAATTAGAGATAAAGGTATATATAAATATGTTTGAGGTTGAGAACTCGTAGAGAGTGAGAGGTCTCCTATCCTTAGAAATATTTAGACTAAGGAATAAAGGATATCCCGATAGGGGTAAGGATTCATAAAATACAATTGAACCATAGGTAAAAGTGGGAAACAGCTTGCGGGTGTACTATCGATTAGGATAAGCGGTAGCGTAAATTCTAGTTAGGATAGTTTATACGCAATTATGGGGATATGGCCATTGAGATTTCAATACTTGAAATGAGGTTGGAATAAATTGAGGTTTTAGACTATTAAGTCATGTTAATGCCTATGGTTAGATAGTACTAAAGATAATTATGTACTTTCACATTTAGAGGTGAAAGGTGTAGTGATGGATTTCTACACAAATTCTTGGGTGATAACCCTAATGTTGAATGTATATGTATAGATATAAACATATGGTTTTGGGAGACTACTCATCATAGGAAGATGATTGAATATGTTTCAAGTATGGGATTATATTCACGTATCGAGGTAAATTAAAGGAATTGTGGTGACGGCTTGTATATTGAGGACTACGTATACTTATAGCCAGGTATATATATATCTTATGCATATGAACGAGAATTAGTTTATCATATATAGATATAAGGATATGTGTATATGTGTTGATACATATATATCCGTATGTATATAAATGTATGGATATATTTATGTTATGAACATATATGGTATGGATACTTAAACCGTATATGGTGGTTTATTATTTGATCCTATAATTGGATCATATGGATGTATATATATTGTGCATGTGAATAATACATATACTTGATTGGTTAAGCATACCCCGCTCATGCTATCATTGGGAAGTTGCGCGCGTAGAGGGTGAGCATCCTGGCTTATAATGCAGGGTGTGGATATTCCCAAGGTCATAGTCGTCCCTTGTGATTATTATACATATAGATATATATTTTTGGGATGAGACGTGGTGGGTATGTTTCGTCTCATTTCCGGTTGGAACTATGACCGCTTCCCGGGACGTCGTGTGCGTGTGTTTACCACGAGATGGGTGTCGTTTAGTCCCACAACGGTGGCCCCAGTATTGCTACGTGAGTCGGGCACTGGGAAGATGATAGCACTGATGCAGTTTATCGGTGATATATATAGCCGGGTATATTATGTGCAGGGCCTTGTACATCATATGTAGTATGTACACTTGGCTATTGGATTGATGATGATATATATATACGGTTAGAAATAAATACCTATATATATATATATATATATATATTTATATATATCCTATAAATGAAAGGATATGGACTTTTATGAAGTACATCTTAGATGATTATGGTGTACTAGATTGATGGGGGTTGATGTATCGCACATAAGGTATTATTTCGGTTACATCATCCCAAGGATATTATTGGAGGTTCTTTTATTTTATCTTATTTGTTTTCTTTCTTTTCTTTCTTTAGGAGTTATAGTTTAATAGTAATGTTAGTATATACTTGTATGTTGAGGATTATGGATCTCCAGGATCGACATTGCCCAGGAGTAGTGTAACGAGGTGGTTCCTTGTTTGGATTTCGCTTTGCGAGACACCTCACGCACGAAACGCAGTGCCATGTCGAGATTTGAGAGAAGTAATTCCATAGGTGGCATCTCGGATCTCTGATCTTGACCTTGTCAGGAGTAGTGTAACGGGGCGGTTCCTTATTTGAATTTCGCTTTGCGAGACTCCCCACTCACGAAACGTAGTACAATTTTGGGATTAGAGAGAAGTCTTGCCAATATTCCATGTGCATATTATTAAGTATATTCATTCCTACGTTTTTAGCCTATATAGGTATATATATATATATATGTATATGTATAGGGGTAATGTTCTAAGAATTATGATAATTATAATTCATGAGATTATTAATCGGAATTCATTAAGCCTTTTATGGCATAATTGTTGTAATCATAATCTAATAGGACTAGAAATGGGTGGATCCTTAGATTATGACGGGAAGGTAGCTCTCGTGGATATAGGCTAGGCCTGATAAGTTAGGTTGTCCTAAAATCAATGGGGGTAATTTAACTAAAATTTGAGGACGCGAATAGGTGCGCGCCTTTAGATGAGAGGTGAGTTGGGGTTCCACGAGAGTGCGGTCTCACTTATTTATGGAATTAAGTACACCGGTATTTATTATGCACGGTTAACACACTTGCTAAATATTTTACACATTCGGGGCTCTGACCCGTTTACCTTTTCTCTCCTCCTTGTATATATATATTATCACAGGTATCCTACCACATGGATGCCGGATGACTTTCTATCCTGAGTCTTGGGAGCCGTGACAGGTGCGGACTGTTGCGGGATGTTTCATGTAGCCGCTTCCTACTTCTTTAAAATTCTAGGTAGGATTCATGTTGTATATCGGGTTTGTACCCAAGGGATATTTACATACATGTTTATATTTATTCCATTCAATTATTGTATTGGCTGTGATCCGACAGCTTATTCGGGTCTACTTTTTGTAGTACATTCGGTTGTATTTAATTTGGTTCATTTTATTTATTATAGTTCTTTCCTGCATCTCTCCTATTCATTTAGTAGTTTTATAGTGTTGGGTTGTTGTATGTTGAAAGTTTTAAATTTTTATAACATCTCGCTTATATGGTATCGGGTAGTTAGTCCTATATTATATAGTACCGTTAGTTGATGTTGAGACTGGACCATCTGAAATTCCTGATTTAATATAGTATAGGGCTGGCCACCCATTATTATTTTAGGCGGGGTGTTACAGATGGTATCAGAGCGTCAGGTTCTAGAGTCTTTAGGATCTTTGCGAGTTATGGATTCTTCCGTTAACGTTCTTGACATAAAGCCCTACAAATAGGGCTGTTGTGTTCACTGCGTTGTTTTCTTCTGTGAAGTATATTCACTTGATTGGCGTTATGATTACAGTTGCTCTTGTTTCGTTTCAGACGTCGCCTAGATTTTGTCGTCTAGGAAAGGATAGGATTAGAAGTACAATACCCATAGTATATTTTGGGTACGCTTCAATCGGGGGTATTTGTCTTCCCCGGTTTTGGAGGAGTTATTGAGGAGATTTCTAGCAGTGGTTCGAGGTGATTTATCGACAGTTGAGTAAGGAAGGAAATTTACTCGAATAGTGAACCTTGGACTTAGTAAAGTAAGTCTGAGGAGAGGTTAGTGTAGTCCTTGGGAGGTTTAGGTTGAGAAATCTGTTAACCTTAGTTAGGGAACCTAATGTTGGTGACTTTTACCGAGGTGAGGTTGGTGTAGTTGTCCCAATATTAGGAGTATCGCCTTCTAAGATGAGGGAGAATGCCTTTGGAGACTAAGTTTCGTGGTGTAGAACTGAAGGAGTTTCCGACCGTTGCAATCGCGCCTTTCCCTTCAATATGGTTAGGAAGGATTTTGAGGAAGATGTTTCTCTTGTGAAGAAATAGGCTTAGGGATAATGATTTTCCTGGAAGGTGTTGAGGACCCTGAGTTGAGATTCTAGGGTGAGGGGAAACCATTAGGTTATGGAATTGTAAGGTAGAATACCTTTCTTTGGGTTTGAGTTACGTTTCGGGTAATAATTGGGAACATCGCGCTTAAGGCGTGATGAGTAACTAGCTGCTACACCACTAGGGTGTATGGAAATTTTCTTTCCTAAAGGAGGAAGTGAGCAAGTGTGGCCTTTATATGGCATCTTTGGAGATGATATACCTTTTCGTAACTGAGAGGTTCAGAGTTTGGTAGATTTACGAGGAGCGGATAGTTTAGCTCATAGTTGCGCTAGTTTTGAGAACTAGGCTTTGGCTAAAGTATTGTATTTGTTGAAGCCTTGTGTTCTAAACATAAGGTGTTTGTTTGGCGTGTCGAAAGACGCGGAATATATTTATATTATATTATTGTATAGGCCCTCGGACAATATCTAAAATATGAAAAATCTTTTTATAAAACCTTAACCCTGGTTCAACTAATCTCAATCCCCGACCTAGCTACACAGTAGTGTATTGGGAGGGTTCCTTGTTTGGATTTCGCTTGCGAGACCTCCCCCGCACGAAGGTGGCTAGCGTCAGGAATTGAGGAGAGTTCAACCAGTGGAAATTTTCAAACTTTTATATATTTAGTATATCATTATAGATTATGTTACCGAGGGTTATCTTACAATTTTGAGGCTAATGGAGCCTGATTAGGATGTTACGAGTGGAAACTCGGGTACGGGGTGTATGGGCGCCCTGAGTAGTTAGTTGTTTTAAAGGATCTATATAGTTCGACGTGAGAACTAGAAAGAATCGGCATAGTGATCTTGAGGATTGATGTAAGGACTAGATGATATTGAGGTCCTAGGCATATCTTAAATTTCGCGGACGAAATTCTTGTAAGGGGGGAAGATTGTAACACCCCAAGACTTTTGGAGACTGAGAAATTTAATTTTGGAAAATTAAATTTAATTAAATTGGAGAATTTTAAAATTTGGAAATTTAAGTCCAAAAATAGAGGACGTTTCAAAGTATTCCGGATGATATTTTGAGGGTACCATCGATCCCGGAAGGGTCGAGATAGTCAAAATGACTGTCATTTGGTCTTATTTCGGCTCCGAAATGTTTTTAAGTTGTTTTGACTTGAATTGGAGTCAACGAGTCATTTAAAGTGTGTATTAACATTTAAAACTGGGATTTTGTTTTAAAAGGTTGGAGGCTTACGGATGAAGCCATTTCTCATTTGAGAGAAAGAGAGAAAAGCCCTAGAGAGAGAAGAAGAAGAGAAAGAAGAAGGAAAAGAAGAGAGAGAGGAAGAAAAGCTTGGGATTTCCGGTCCAATCGCGACATCGAGGACGATCCAACCTCTACAAACCTGAGGCAAGTGTTTAATCTTGCTAAATAGCTATTTGTGTATTTCATTTCATAAATTGTGGGGTAAAGAAATGGTTTTTG
Source organism: Sambucus nigra (assembly GCA_949130495.1). Lineage (NCBI taxonomy): Eukaryota > Viridiplantae > Streptophyta > Magnoliopsida > Dipsacales > Adoxaceae > Sambucus > Sambucus nigra. The sequence continues at coordinate 496,682,430 of OX422214.1, forward strand.
GGTATAAATGTCAAAACCTAGATTTTAGGTTTAATCTTGAAATCAATGTTTAAATATGGATTTAATGGCATAGAAATGTTTGGGATCAACTTTGGTTTGATTAATGGGCTTAAAATCATGATTTGATGAAGGTTTGGGGGTTAGAATGAGAAATTTAGGGTTTAAAACTCGTGGGTTTTGAAGAAAAATGAAACCTTCAAAAATTGCAGGTCCGAATCGATTCGCCCCCTCAAGCGAATCGATTCGGTTTGGTAAAATTAGCAGGTCTGCATTGACCGAATCGATTCGGACCCCAAGCCGAATCGATTCGGCCTATTGCAGAAGCCCAGGTCTTTGGACCCGAATCGATTCGCCTTTGAGGCCGAATCGATTCGGAAACAGGGCATTTTGAGGTATTTTTCTCCATAGTGATTTTAAACCCTTTTTGGTTGGGTTTATTAATTTGGGGCCTTCTCTTATGATGAAAGAGATATGTTCTTGGAGTCATATAAGGAGTTTCTCACATATTGGGATTTGGGGACCCTTAGGGTAATTTGGGAGAAATGTATCCATGTATGTATTTGGAGTTATGGATAGAGATATTGGGGGAAAACTCTTTGAGGTTGGAATTTATCAATTAGAGATAAAGGTATATATAAATATGTTTGAGGTTGAGAACTCGTAGAGAGTGAGAGGTCTCCTATCCTTAGAAATATTTAGACTAAGGAATAAAGGATATCCCGATAGGGGTAAGGATTCATAAAATACAATTGAACCATAGGTAAAAGTGGGAAACAGCTTGCGGGTGTACTATCGACTTGGATAAGCGGTAGCGTAAATTCTAGTTAGGATAGTTTATACGCAATTATGGGGATATGGCCATTGAGATTTCAATACTTGAAATGAGGTTGGAATAAATTGAGGTTTTAGACTATTAAGTCATGTTAATGCCTATGGTTAGATAGTACTAAAGATAATTATGTACTTTCACATTTAGAGGTGAAAGGTGTAGTGATGGATTTCTACACAAATTCTTGGGTGATAACCCTAATGTTGAATGTATATGTATAGATATAAACATATGGTTTTGGGAGACTACTCATCATAGGAAGATGATTGAATATGTTTCAAGTATGGGATTATATTCACGTATCGAGGTAAATTAAAGGAATTGTGGTGACGGCTTGTATATTGAGGACTACGTATACTTATAGCCAGGTATATATATATCTTATGCATATGAACGAGAATTAGTTTATCATATATAGATATAAGGATATGTGTATATGTGTTGATACATATATATCCGTATGTATATAAATGTATGGATATATTTATGTTATGAACATACATGGTATGGATACTTAAACCGTATATGGTGGTTTATTATTTGATCCTATAATTGGATCATATGGATGTATATATATTGTGCATGTGAATAATACATATACTTGATTGGTTAAGCATACCCCGCTCATGCTATCATTGGGAAGTTGCGCGCGTAGAGGGTGAGCATCCTGGCTTATAATGCAGGGTGTGGATATTCCCCAGGTCATAGTCGTCCCTTGTGATTATTATACATATAGATATATATTTTTGGGATGATACGTGGTGGGTATGTTTCGTCTCATTTCCGGTTGGAACTATGACCGCTTCCCGGGACGTCGTGTGCGTGTGTTTACCACGAGATGGGTGTCGTTTAGTCCCACAACGGTGGCCCCAGTATTGCTACGTGAGCCGGGCACTGGGAAGATGATAGCACTGATGCAGTTTATCGGCGATATATATAGCCGGGTATATTATGTGCAGGGCCTTGTACATCATATGTAGTATGTACACTTGGCTATTGGATTGATGATGATATATATATACGGTTAGAAATAAATACCTATATATATATATATATATATATTTATATATATCCTATAAATGAAAGGATATGGACTTTTATGAAGTACATCTTAGATGATTATGGTGTACTAGATTGATGGGGGTTGATGTATTGCACATAAGGTATTATTTCGGTTACATCATCCCAAGGATATTATTGGAGGTTCTTTTATTTTATCTTATTTGTTTTCTTTCTTTTCTTTCTTTCTTTCTTTCTTTAGGAGTTATAGTTTAATAGTAATGTTAGTATATACTTGTATGTTGAGGATTATGGATCTCTAGGATCGACATTGCCCAGGAGTAGTGTAACGAGGTGGTTCCTTGTTTGGATTTCGCTTTGCGAGACACCTCACGCATGAAATGCAGTGCCATGTCGAGATTTGAGAGAAGTAATTCCATAGGTGGTATCTCGGATCTCTGATCTTGACCTTGTCAGGAGTAGGGTAACGGGGCGGTTCCTTGTTTGGATTTCGCTTTGCGAGACTCCCCACGCACGAAACGTAGTACAATTTTGGGATTAGAGAGAAGTCTTGCCAATATTCCATGTGCATATTATTAAGTATATTCATTCCTACGTTTTTAGCCTATATAGGTGTATATATATATATATATATATGTATATGTATAGGGGTAATGTTCTAAGAATTATGATAATTATAATTCATGAGATTATTAATCGGAATTCATTAAGCCTTTTATGGCATAATTGTTGTAATCATAATCTAATAGGACTAGAAATGGGTGGATCCTTAGATTATGACGGGAAGGTAGCTCTCGTGGATATAGGCTAGGCCTGATAAGTTAGGTTGTCCTAAAATCAATGGGGGTAATTTAACTAAAATTTGAGGACGCGAATAGGTGCGCGCCTTTAGATGAGAGGTGAGTTGGGGTTCCACGAGAGTGCGGTCTCACTTATTTATGGAATTAAGTACACCGGTATTTATTATGCACGGTTAACACACTTGCTAAATATTTTACACATTCGGGGCTCTGACCCGTTTACCTTTTCTCTCCTCCTTGTATATATATATATTATCACAGGTATCCTACCGCATGGATGCCGGATGACTTTCTATCCTGAGTCTTGGGAGCCGTGACAGGTGCGGACTGTTGCGGGATGTTTCATGTAGCCGCTTCCTACTTCTTTAAAATTCTAGGTAGGATTCATGTTGTATATCGGGTTTGTACCCAAGGGATATTTACATACATGTTTATATTTATTCCATTCAGTTATTGTATTGGTTGTGATCCGACAGCTTATTCGGGTCTACTTTTTGTAGTACATTCGGTTGTATTTAATTTGGTTCATTTTATTTATTATAGTTCTTTCCTGCATCTCTCCTATTCATTTAGTAGTTTTATAGTGTTGGGTTGTTGTATGTTGAAAGTTTTAAATTTTTATAACATCTCGCTTATATGGTATCGGGTAGTTAGTCCTATATTATATAGTACCGTTAGTTGATGTTGAGACTGGACCATCTGAAATTCCTGATTTAATATAGTATAGGGCTGACCACCCGTTATTATTTTAGGCGGGGTGTTACAATTACATCATTGGAAAATTTAGGCTATCAATAATATAAGTCCTACTAGATAACTTAGAAAAAACATAAACTTTAAATACCCTTTTATAAACCTTATGCCAAAAATTGATAAGATATTTAGATACATAAGTTGAAAAACTACTAGTGGTTCATCTCTTTGTTTAGAATGATTAAATTTCCCTATTAATCAAATGAACATGTTACATGTTGACCTAATATTTATCAATTATAAATTGGCATACAATTACATAAAAGTTATAAGAGGTGAAAGGAGGTATCAAACAGAGATAATTTACATAAAAGATTAAAACTAGACATGACTACATTGCATGAAAAGACAATACTAATGCATGATCTCATATATTGACAATTTCTACTTCATCTCATTTTTTTGAAATTTTACATTTTTTCTCCTTTCATTTAGTATAAAATGGGCTCCTTAGCCCTAGGTACTAATTTTGATAGTAAAATGAAACATTACAACTAACCCTTTACATTGGGATTAAATCTAAGGAGTTACATTTTGAGCTCTTAATGAAACAGAACCCCCCTATAGGATGTCTATAACTACTATATTTCATACCAATGATGCGTATGTCAAGAACTTATTAAACTCATTAATAGAATCTATGTTAATCTATGGTGAATATCACCTTGCCCTATCTAACATTGTAACATTTCATTTCATGCTTATGAATATAAAGAGATATATTACAATGGATGATAGAGCAAGGTGTAAATCGTATAGCTTATTTTCATAATTGGCATGAAGATTTGCTGTAGTTTTCGTATGGCTTTACTGAAGGTTGAGAATCATTTCATGATAAGAACCGTTATTTGGTATCACCTGATGAAAAAGGCGACGTAGATTTAAATATGCTTCCTTGGCTTGAGCAAATATGTCTTGGTCGAGTAACTCCATAAGCTCAATCTAATCCATCCCTTCATAACCAACGCCGAATAGCTGATCACGCCTTTCTTAAAAATTTCTCTGGATGACGACCAAATATGTTAGTCTGGTGTTAAACTAAAAATTAAGTGGTCGGATATAAGTATTTGCCGAGAAAAAAGATTTGTAATAATTTTACCAATACAATAATATGTGGAATAAAACTTCATTTTATTATAAAAAAATATAGGAGTTACATTAAGGGAATAAATTGCAAGAAGAAAAAAGAATAAGATAAAGCATAAAACTCATAAACTACAAGGATCCATCTCCCACCTTCTCTTTATCAACCTCAACATCATCTGTCGCTTACTCATAAACGACCAACTATTCATTGGTCGTATAATCACCAACCTCCTCCTCACTATCCATGTCCTTATTAATTTGAGGAGTGTTAAGATTGTGCAAGTGAAAGATCTCAGGCCCTTCATCGGTGTTGAACTTGGCAAGGGTCGCATCCCAACCATCCTTGAAGGAAGAATTCTTAAAATACTCTATCTGCATGGAGGCATGGGAAATATCTTATCCCAGTCCCTTATGAAGGCATCCATATTACTACTTGAAGCCTTAGCCTCTACCTCTATCACCTGGATTCTGACCTGGTCGGAAACCCTCAGCCTTATTTTTAGGGGTTATCGCGACATTGTCCGCCAGAATTTTCTCTTGCTCTAGTGAACTGACCTTATCTTCTAGCATCCTCTTCTCATTCATCTGGTCCTCATGAGTGCGATCAGAAGCTTTTAAAGATTTTTTCATTCCTTTAAAGTCCTCCTCAATATCATAGGATGACTCTTTCATTATTATTTCACCTCAAGAGCTCTTTATAATCAATCAAGAACTAAAAGATAAATATTTAGAAAAGGAAGTTATAAAAGAGAAATGAGAAAATACGATAATAATTATATAATGGAAAACCAACTTACAAGGTATAAATTATTATTTTCTGGATCTAAAAATCTTGAGTGAGAGAGAGAAGATGCAGATGCTTCATCGGCAGTGACAAGTCCAACACTAATCAGCCCGCGAGAAAGGTCAGGGTTAATTGCGACAGATTAAGTAATACCCTTGCCCTTATCGGTTGGTTTCTTCCAAACCATCTCTATATGGGGAGTCAAATATTTCCTTAACCTCTTAGACAGAGAGTTTCATAATCCTTAGGGGGGGGGGATGTGCCCACGGGGATAGGATGACTAGAACCCCCAGCTTCAGGTATTTTTCTCGCCTGGGGAGGTGACCTGGTCCCCGCAAAAAGATTAGGGAATTTTCATTTCACTATGTCTAAAGAAGCAATATTTCTTGACACTAGAGAAATGTCTAGAGGCTCAAAGGAGGAAGAAGTGCTTTCTGTTGAGAAATTACCTTCTTCTTTGTGAGAGAACTCAGAACCAGATCCTGAGGTATCATAGGAGGAGGAGGCAGGATCGTCCAAATAAATAGGGGCTGAGGGTATTTTCACAATTGTTCTAGTTACAAAAGTACTAGTAGAACTTCGGTATCCAAGAAAGAATGAGGCCGACTTGGGATAGTCTTCAGTACCAAGTCTTTGCTGGATCGACCAAATAGTTTCCAAATCAGAAAAGTTGACCTCAAAAGTGTGAGGGATTTTCTTCTTACTATTCTATGCAAGACATAAATCAAAGACACATAATCAGCTATAGAAGTAAAGTAAAAAATAGATGGAAAAACATTCAAAATGTGTGTGCATGTGCCAACCTATTCCAAATATTTAGGACAACTTGGGAAGGAACCACATCGAAGTACTAGAAAAACTCCAAAAACAAACGATTGGGGGGGAAAATCAACCCCACACTTAGTAATAAAAATAGTGGTTAGCCAATGGTCCTCGACTAAAGTACAAAAGTCACAAGCCCCATTCAAACACTCACTTTTTACCGAGGTAGGGATCCTATGGGTAACCTTAAAATGCTCTAATGAACTCCCATCCATAGTATAAACCATATTTCAAAAAATACTTATAGAATAATTATAAAGGGTAAAGTAAAATGAGTTCTTACATTTTAAAGGAAAAATACGTCTCTTGGAGAGGAAGAACAAGATTTTTGAATTAAGTATGAAATGAACAGAGGGGGGAAATAACACATTATAAGTGGAATGAAGTCTCGCCATTTGTCCAGAGATGGCATGATTAAAAGTATCTTCTATTTCATTTTGATGGTAGGGAGCAAGTTGAATTTCTAGTCGCGAATTCATATAATTTAATGGAAGAATTTCAACAGATGTCTTTGTCGTTTGAGAACGCTTACAACATTCTGACAAGAGTCAACAACGATAAGGGGAAAAAAACGTTGCTGCCAGTTGGATATCTAAGCATGATGAGAAAGACTTTATTGTTCATGTTTCTCTCAAGTCTTAAAATACTTTCCAATGGTATTTTGATAGTGTGTGTTCTAGTAACATGATAGGTGACGTCTCATTTTTTGCCCACCTTGAGGATCGTAAGGAAGGTAAAATCACCTTTGGAAATGGGAGTAGATATTGCATTTTAAGACGTGGTAGTGTTGAAATAACCGTATTTCCTAATCTAGATGATGCGTTGTACGTGAAGTTAACTTGATTAGCATAAGCCAACTATGTGAAACAAACTTTGTGGGAAAGTTTGATCGGGCTGAATGCAATGTTTATGATCAATCCCGTAAACTTTTACTACAAGGTGCGAGGATGAAATATAATTGTTATAGAATTGTCCCCAAGTTATCATTTTTGTGTAACAGTGCCATGATCTCCACTATGGAACTTTGGCATCAACGGTTAGGTCATATAAACTTTAGAGATTTTGGGAGATTAGTGAAAAAGGACCTACTATCACTTGGATAACCAACTTCCTCGGTTTGTGGACCTTGCCAATAAGGTAAACAAATTCAAAGTCCCCATTGAAAGTTGAATATCATTTCCACCTCCCATGTCTTGGAGTTGATTCACATGGATCTTATGGGTCCTACTCGCTCGTAGAGCTTAGATAGTAAGAGATATATTCTCATGATGGTCTATGACTTTTTTAGATATTCGATTGTAGTATTCCTTCGATAAATTCCGATGTGGTTGAGTTCCTTATAACCAAGTGTCGTGTCCTACAAAACCAACACTGTGTCTTTATTAATCGAATGCGTAGTGACAATGATACTGAATTTAAAAAAGAAAAAGTGGATATCTATTCTTATAAAGTGGTCATTAAACATGAGTTGTCGGTCGTTTGTACTCCTCAGCAAAATAGGATTGTTGAGAGGAAGAACTGGACCATACAAGGAATGTTTAGAACCATTTTTCTTGGGAGAAACATGCTTAAACATTGTTGGGTATAGGCGGTGAACACCGTGTGACATATGGTGAATAGGGTATATCTTCATCCGCACACACTTCACATGCCTTATGAATTATGGACATGGAATAATCCCAAGCTGTCACATGTTTGTGTCTTTGGGAGCACATGTTACATCTTGCAAGATAGAGTGCCCTTAGGTAAGTTCGACTCCCAGAGTGACAAGGGGATATTTTTAGGATATTCATTGACGAGTAAGGATTACTGGGTTTATTATCTAGCAAAATTTAAGGTTATGGAGTCAATAAATGTTACGATTAGAGATGACAATCCACTGACATTTATTGGTACTAGCCTATAAGGTGAGGATGATGCACCCCCTTATGATGATCCCATCCTTCCACATGTTACCACGGTTGACCCCATTCTTATTTTAGGGTATGCACCATCTTGGGTTCAAAAGAGTCATGACCCTTTCACTATAATTGGTGATTCTGCATTAAGTATTATGATTGGTGCTCAAATTGAAAATGTTATTAGTTGTCTGTGCTACACATCTCTAATCGAGCCAAAGAACGTGAAATAAGCACTCTAGGACTAGCATTAGATTTTTCCCATATAAAAAGAGTTACTTCAGTTTAGAAAGAACGATGTCTGGGAGTTGGACCGCCAACCTAGAGATACTAATGTGATAAGTACCAAGTGGATTTTCAAGAATAAGCTGGATGAAAATGGTATCATAGTTCACAATAAGGCTAGGTTGATTGCTCAAGGATACAAACAAATCGAGGTTGTAAACTTTAAGGAGACATTCACTCTTGTTGATAGGCTCGAGTTAGTCTGCTTACTACTCACTATAGCATGTCATATGTTCTTCAAGTTATATCATATGGATGTCAAGAGGGCATATATGAATGGAAATCTATAGGAGGTGGTTTACGTGGAACAATCGAAAGGGTTTGAAGAGCCTAAGCACCCATGACACGTTTACTATCTTAGGAAATCCTTGTATGGTTAGAAGCAAGTACCCCATGCTTGGTACAAGAGGATTACTTCCTATCTATTAGCTTGGGACTTCAAGAGAGGTGGAGTAGATAAGACATTGTTTGTGAGGAGAGAGTGGTGCTATTTTGGTTGCCCATGTCTATGTGGACGACATAGTCTTTGGATCCACGTTCCCTCGCAATGCTCACACGTTCGAGGAGGAGATGAAGAGTGAGTTTGAGATGAGTATGTTTTGTGAGCTTACATTCTTCCTAGGTCTCCAAGTTTGTCAGCTTAAGGATGGGATATTCTTATCTCAATCGAGATATGTAAGAAACCTTGTGAGGAAATTTGGTTTAGACTCCGCTAAGCATGCTCGCACCCCTATGAGTTTATCGGCAAAGCATAGTGTCCTTTACCTTATCGCTAGTCGACCTGATATTGCCTTTAGTGTTGAAGTTTGTGCGTGATACCAGGCATTCCCAAAATAGTCATACTTGCACACTTTTAAACGTAGTATCAAATATGTGAGTGGGACTTTATCATACAATATTTGGTATTCCTTTGATACTGATGACCGTTTGTCCACCTATTCGGATACCAATTGGGCCGGGGATGTCGATGGTTATAGGAGCACTTCAAGTGGGTGTTTTTACTATGGCAGTTCTCTTATCTCGTGGATGAGTAAGAAGCAAAACTCCATATCTTTGTCCACGACGGAGGCCAAGTATATGGTTGTTTTTTTCATTTTTCATTTGATATATTTTTTGAAAAATCCAAAAAGATTTTTTTCTTGAAAAAATTTGAAAAATTCTAAAAGATTTTCGTTTTTTTAAAGAAAAAGTGAAAAAGATAAAAATATTTAATTTTTTTGATAAATTTTTTGAAAAATCCCAGAAGAGTTTTGTATTTTTTTACCATATATGGATGAAATTTAAAGATGTCCGAGTCACCAATTCATTGCTTATCCATGTGACTATTTTGTAGTGTTTTGAAACGTGACATCATTTCATTATGTGCTTTATAATGTGTGGAATCATTAAGATCTGATATGATGACTACTTGCTACATGTTTGACTCCTTGTCACTTATGAGCACAAACTTATTTGAGTATTGCACTTACCTTTCATATTTCGATTGCAGTGTTTTCATCTCAATCCTGCTTTTAGAACAAACCAAATGTGAAAAAAGAGATAATAAAAGTAGTGCATATGTAAGAACCATTGCCCGAATTGAAAAAATAGAAAAAATAGAAAATCATTTATCTAGTAAATTTTGTATATTTTAAACAATGGAATCGGGCTGTTAAAGATAGGTTGACTTTGTGTTAAAAGCCTCCTTTTGCAAGAAAAGGCCTTAAAAGATTAACGACACATAAAAATAAAAGTGCCAGGCCAATTTCAAAGAACATTGAGGCTTCTCTACATATGAGCATTAATTTCTCCAAAAAGTATTATGAGAAAAAATTCAATATGTGAGATTCGAGGGAGTTCAGTCGAAGATTAATGGGTTTGCAAATCCTATAAAAATCTCATAAAGCATTACATAATTTTGAGCATTATTGGTGTGGAAATCACTTATTGTCTTGATTAGTTGATTAGGTTAAGTCAATTTCACTTGAGTTCATCATTTTTTACACGTAAGGTAAACTTTGAGATTTTTCATTAGTAGTATCTCATTCCTTCATGAAAATATGATATGTTTGTTTGTGTTGATTAACCTATAGAATATGTTCACACCCCTATATTCCGTTTTCATGATTCGTTTTTTTGTGTGTTTCCCCATGGTGTGTTGTATTTGTAAATTTTTTTACTTAATTTTTTTTTTAAAATTCAAAAATAATTTGTGGATCCTTTGAGATTATCATTGATGATTTTCATTCTTATATTTTTTTTGTGATGATATATTATTATTATTTATGATGTTTTTCATTCCATGATTATCTAACACCCCTTGCTTTTGAGTGATTATTTTATATTAAATTGCCTGATGGGTTAATTTTGTAAAATAAAAAAGTTGAGGCGAATATTATTTTAAATGATTTAAGAGATAATATTCACTGAATTTTGCATATTTACTGTTATGCGAGCGTAAATAGCATCATATTATGTTTTATTGCATCGTAGTGTTTTAAGCGACAGTTATGACTTATATTCCAATTGGAGCATTATTAATAATTTAATATGACGTTCGAACACGAAATATTATTCGATACTTAGGATGCCAATTTAGAGGGTATGGTTTGTCCTGAAATGGTTGAGATAGTCAAATAAGTGTCATATTGTATTTTTGGGATTCCGGGCACTTTTGACAGGTTATGATTTAATTGTGTAGGTATGAGTAATTTTAATGGTATGTTAACAACTAAAGATGGAAACAAATGTTAAGTGCACGTTTAAGTCTTCCAAACCGTTTTATTTCTCATCTTTAATGTTTTAGACTTGGAGAGATCTAGAGAGAAGAGGGAGCTTGGGAGAAAGAGAGAAATTTGGCGATTTGGAGCTGGAATCGTTGCTACAGGAAGAGAGTTCGAGACTACAAACTTGAGGCAAGTTTCTTACGTACAAATGTATGATTTAGTGTGAGTAATGTGTATATATAGTTATGTTTTTGATATATAAACCATTTATGGGTTTTGGTGATTTTTGGTGTTTAAAACCCTTAATCATTAATTTAAATTGATTTGAGATGAATTTACTAGTAGTAGTTGTGTAGGAATGATTTGGTGGAATTATAAGTTGTTGATGTTGAGGGAAGTGGAAGATTTAGGTTTTGGGGATTTTAGGGTTCTTAAAACCCATGGCCGAAATTGGGCATTCTGGCCCAGGCGAATCGATTCGCCCCAGGCGAATCGATTCGCCCCAAGCGAATGGATTCGCTAAAGGGGTAGGCTACAGGTCTGTGCTGGGAGAATCGATTTGGATTGTCCAAATCGATTCGACAAACATGCATAAAGTTTGTTCTTCTTGACCGAATCGATTCGGCTAGGCCGAATCGATTCTCTTTCATGACCGAATCGATTCGGCTAGGGCTAATCGATTCGAAACCCCAGCTGTTTTATAGGGATTTTCCAGCTAAATTTTTAGTCCTTTTCTTATAGGTTTAAATCCTAGGAATAAGTAATAAAGAGTATTAGGGGTCTATATTAGGGGGATTAATACCCTAGCTTAGCTTGGGGGTAATTGGGCTTATTTCGGGGGTTATTCTATAGAAGTAAATGTCTCATTTGATATAGGAAGCTAGCCTAGGACTAAGGGAAATTTAGATGATATTATCGAGGACTCTCGTAGACTAGTGTTGAGTAAAATTACCCTTTGGGGGCTTATGGCATTGTTTTGAACTCTTGGATACTAGTATTATGATAATTGTACTTATTAGCTTATGTTGGTAATAACATATGATTGAGAGAGTGAGAGATGCATATTATAAATTGGCACATATTACTAAGCATAAATGATTTATAAAAATGAAAAATGTGAATCCTTTAAATGGGCATAAATTGTAAATGATAATTTACATATACACCCCTCTCTAAATGCTATTATAGGGGAAGTTACGCGTATGAGGTGAAGTCCCCTGTCTAGTGAATGCAGGGTGAATATTGTCCTGGGCCATATGACCGGTTATTATATATTGTGTGATTATTTTTCGAAGTGAGGTATTTCCGGGTGTGGTTATGACTCACTGTCGAAGGTATATGGCCGCTTCCCGACGTCACACGATGTAGGATGCCCTAGTTGTCTTGGTGATAGGCCCTGGAAGATGATAGCTATTTAGGGGCACATTCAGTGGGAAAACTCGGAAGGATGGTCTTAGAATCGTTATATGATGTGATTATAACTATTCTTATTAAAGTGGATATCTTATAGATGGTAAAGCATTATGTGAGATAAAATGCTTGAAAATGTTTCCTAAAGAGAAAAAGGGAAAGGTAAAGTTAAATGGTGTAAAACTGAAAAGAAAATCTTAGTAAGTAAACTAAGTTATATTCTATTGCATAAAGGTATACTCCTCTTGGTGAGATAAACATGATTATAGAATCTAGCTATTAATCTTAAGTTAAATAGGTAGTTTGATTTATAATGATCTAGTGCGATGATAGGATGTGCACGTAGAAGAGAGGTGAGGGCTATTCTTAGATGGAAGAGCGAATTCAATTTATTTATGATGTTAGCACTCATAATTGTCATGCATTGTATTCACACAGTTATCATATCAAACCGGGCCCTGACCCGTTTATATTTATCTTTCTTGTGTGGTTCTTTCTTTTGCTCAGGTGATCCGTCGCAAGGGCGCCCAATATGATCCTTCCTTCTCAGTGTTAGGCAGCTACAACATTTTTGCCGATGTTGTAGGATTTTTTCCATACGCGCATTCATATTTTGTATATTCTAGTTATGATCAGTCAAACATTTAGGCGTGTTGCCCAAGTTTTTTACTTGTTTATATATTGTGCTATTTATTTTAAATACTTGGTGTAACTATTGTATTGATCTGTTAACCGACAGCTTATTCGGTTATTACTTTGGGCATCATTGTTGTAAAATTTCTCGTTTGTTTTTATATCCACCTTCTTTTCAAATTGGATTGTCTAATTGCTTTTCTTTTAACTTACAAAATTAAATTTGACATCCGTTTTCTAAAATATTTAGTGGTTATCTCATATTAATATTTTTACAACAGTGATGCTAAGAATGGACCGTCTATGATTCTTGCATTTATTGGGATATTGGGTTGGCCACCTCTTATTTTAATGAGCGGGGTGTCACAGATTAGTTTCTACTCCTTGTTTATTTCTGACAAAATAAAAGGGCGAGAACAAATTAAGGGGAAATTTGATTTATGGGAGAGCATTTTATGAATTTTATTTTATATGTCAAACTCTATGGATCATGGGGTATTTTCTTTGTTTCATGTGTAGGTAATTTTGAAATATCCTATTCTCATTACACTCAATAAAGACAAAATTCCCAAGAGAAGTGATTAGGCATAAATTCTTCACATTTATCCCCTTAATTTCGGTATTTTTACGATCCCGTGCGGTGTAAATAGCTTGGATTTATCTCATATCTATGATACTAACCCTTTTTGGCAAGTATTTCGTATTTTTGTATCTCTTATGTGTTTTACAGGTATTTCATGCAAAAAAGATGGAAAAGAGAACTCAAAATAGTGAAAGAAACCAAGAATCGGGGAGTTGAAAGGAATTTTCATAATTTTGTAGCCTTAGTCCGGAAGTGGGCCCAACTGGAAAGTTGAAGAGCTTTCAATTACAAGAAGACTGGAAAAAACGGCACCTCAATCCGAGCTACGGTGAAAGAGTTATGATCCCTTGAAGTTGCGGAAAAATCATAGAAGAAAGGCTAGGAAGGCAAGTTCAAGGGCATTTTCGTAATTCTTCAGCCTGATTCCATAGGTGGGGCCTTCTGTAAAGTTTAATATCTTGGAACAGCGAGAATACTGGAAAAAACGGTACCCAAATCCGAGCTACGGTGAAGGAGTTATGATCATTTGAAGTTGAGAAAAAATCCAAGGAAGAAAAGAAGAAAGTTGGAAAATATTCAAAGTGTTGAAAGAGGCCCAGAAACCAGCCAACTCATCCGAACCGGTACACCCAGAACCCGAACCGGTTCGCCCATTAGTCACGCTTAGAATCCGTTACAAAATTAGTCACGCTTTCTAAGTGTGACAAATTGGCAGATACGGGATTTTTATTTTGTGCTTATCTTTTAGCCAAAAGAGTTTTATGTTTTGGGGACTCTTCTAAACGACCTCTAGCCTATATATTTAGTCATTATGACTCTTTTTATTAAGATTTCATTGATGTAAAATCTCCATAACAAGTAGGAACATCTAGGAGAAGAATTTACATATTTTGCACCATTAATTCAAGAGTTTTTTCGGTTTTTCTTCAATCTTTGATTTCTTCTTGCATGTTCTTGTTCTTCAATCGTGGTAACTTTTATTTCCAGCACTTTTATCATTATTCACCATGTTAGGCTAGGTTTTTAAAGGTTGGGATGCATGAACCCAACCTGATGTTGTAGTTGCTTGTGTATAAAATTAGTCCTCTGAATTTAGTGATTAATTATGACCGTATTACGTAGTTACACAATAATTGTAGATCTTTATATCTCGTTTTCCTCTGGGTACTCGTGATGATTTAGAGTGCAATTCGAGTGCAACTATCGCGATACTGATTTACTCATCCTCAGATTAAGTATGACGCGGGCTTGAACCTCATATACGTAATGCTTGGGAGTACTAAATTCCGGGTCAAATTAATCAGTTAAATTTACGATTAGTTTTATACCATCAATACACTAGGGTTGGGGGATTGTGTCTCTACCTTAATTTTCCAATTAGTTTTAGTTAACTTCTTTATTTTTCCCTTTTTCCTTTCTCACTCAATCATCATCTTTTACACTTTATTTTTTGAAATAATAAATCAATTAAAATCTATCAAACATTCCCTGTGGATTCGATACCCAGACTCGCCACTATACTCCACAAGAGTGTAGTTAAAGTTTAGGTTTTTGTATTGTGGTTGGAAGTCGATAACAACGATTAGCGTATTTACACAGACGCTCGGTTTCCACCTCGAACAAGAAGACCAAGAAGAAGTGGAGATTTGAAGACATCCTTTGAGAAGACATCATTATTCTTTTACCTATTCATTTTAGGGTTTGGGAGGGTATTAGGATATTTTTATTGTCTTATGGGATTTCATTCTAATTTGGACTTCGGTTTTATGTTTGTATCGGAATAGCTAAAAAGGGGGAGATTTGTAAGAGCATAATTTATATCATTTTCTCATAGCTTAGTCTAATATAGTTTTTGGCATATCCCGCTACCGTTTGAATCGAGCCGTCTTGAAGAACCTAATTTCCACCGTCTCGAAATTCAAAATGATCTCTACATTACGAAGGTATAAAATAATTTAAGATTTTGAATTTATTACGTTTATAATATTGGGAGATGTTTTTATTTAAAAAATCGAGGAAATTTTCTTTATTTAAATATTTTCAAAGTTCATGCATCTCGTTCAAACTAGATGGCATTCTCGTTCTAACGAGATCTTTTTTTCTTTTGAAGTCTCATTTGAAATTTACTTCGATCGAACATCGAACGAGGGCGTACTATTTTGTGTAGTTTGAAGCTTGTTCAAATGAGATAGCTATTTCGTTCGAACAAACTTGCTTCCGTTCCTACGAGATGCTATTCTCATTCGAACGAGCCTAGTTTTCATTTGAACGAGTGCTTTCACCTCGAATTTTGAGCCTTTCATAAAAATACCTATTCGAATGTATATTAAAAGGGACTTTTGCAAAAAACAATTTCTGCATACCTGGTGTAAAAGTTCTCACTTTATTTTGGTCTAAAACACCTTTTGATTCACAAATCATTAGTCCCAAATATATATATGTGAATCCATTTGAAACCCTAAATAGTTTCATATCTATGTTACTCTTGTGGAGATATCTTCTTCACTGCTGAGCTTATGGTTCTCGAGGAGATCACTCCTGAAGGAAGACAAAGGGTGATCGGTGGATATCAAGGGTGGACCGCAACCTGTGGACGACTCAGGAAAGATCTGTACTCTTTAGAGGTTTTGTAAGTTTTGTCATGTTAAACTATAAAGTGTTGATTGCAAATAGGTTTTACCTGAAAAGTTTTTTTCCCTTAAATTGTCTTATCTATTTCCATGCTTTAATTTCTCTGCTTTATCACCTAGATTCTTGTCTTAGGATAAATAAATAAAATTTGGATATTTTCTGTGCTCGACACTTAATTATATAAATAATCCATTAAGATCACAGTCGCACTCTCAGTGATTAGGTTGATTTAATTTTGGAGGTTGAGTAATCCATATCTTAATGTTTATGTACGGGTTTCTACTCTTTTATAATCTTATGATAATAATTCTGTGTAATAGTGTATATTTACTTCCACAAGTCTTGTTCTTCTTCAGTAAATAATAACATACTTTCAAAATTACTCTAGAAGTAAATAAAATATTTATGTTCTTTGGATTAATGTCTTCACCAAGATTTATGTATTTTTTAAAGTCTAAATTTAACCCATGGTTAATTGGGTAATGCCATGGAGCAAATAACATATACACATAGTAAAGATTTACTACACCTTCACAATAAAGACAAAATATATTTACTTTATGCATTAATTTTTCTTTAGGACTACATATTATTCATGGTTCTTGTTTAAAATATCTTGAGTAATTGATTTAAACAATACTAGATATATGTGGAAATATATCTTTAAAACACATGTTATAACATTTTTGTAAAGTTTGAAGAAAACACATATATTTCATATCTATTTTTGATATGAGGTTAATAAAGGGTATTTAGAGTTTTTTTTGGCTAAGTTGTTTAGTATGACTTATATTACCCATAGACCCAATTAGTTTGTGATGTAATGTTATGTGAAAATTAATGAAATCATAACTTTTTGTGAAATCCTTGCAATAAATGAAAACAATATTATGAAAAGACAACTAAGAAATTGTATACCGAGGTTGAAAAAGAAAACCATTGATAAGATAATCCATGAACAACATAATCAAGGCATAATGTAATCAAGGATTAATATCTTCAAGGCATTCCATTCTCTTGGTATTAAAACCTTATGGAATTGAAAACTCATGGTATAATCACAAAAAGTTGGGAACAACACGACAATAAAACATATTTGGTAAAGTTATACTCGAATGGGGGAAATATTACTAATAAAAAAATGATCAATTAAAGAAAAAAACTATAAACGAAACCATTCCACATGACCAAAGATAACGAAATAAAAAAAAATTCTCATTCCTTTCACATATTTATGTTGAAGAACAAAATATGTCTACACAAGGTATCCCTTATGCAAGAAAGACAAATCATTCATCAGGAATATAAGACAAACCTAGACTAAATTTTACAAGCTTAACTGACTCTGCCCCATAGCTCTTCTCAATCTCAGCCCCCATAGCAGTAGCCACCCCCTCTATATGTTCCTTCTTGGGAGAAATCCATTAGAAATAGATTCCTTAACATTGATCTCCTTCTTATTATGGAATTTTTTTTCTTTAATGGTTTGACAGAAGGCTCCCTTCACGATAATGTAGTTCCACATCTTGTTTTTCCATACCAACCTCTATCCAATGTCGAAGGGCAGGGTTCTTATGAATTAAAAGGAATTTCTCAAACAAAGTACCAAACCACCCATTGTCGAGGTGACATATCTCCATATCATGCAAAAACACGTGGAACTTCTTAACCATGCTTTCGGGAACAAGAGTGTAATTCTCTTCATGATCCTACAAATCCTAGCAAACTCCTCTAGCATCGAAGACTTCATATTTAGACTGTTCCAACTAAAATTTTCAAATGTTTGAGGATAGAATTTCAAAACCATGGAAATAATCTCAAAGTAACTACTCTACAATGCAACGTTTGTTAGGAAAGGAAACCGCTTCATAGCCTCATAATAAAAATGGGAAAGAACCAAAGGTTAAGGCATGTTTAATGCTTAAGAATTAAAATATTTAGATGAAATTCCTAAAATCCCAACATCTCGATAGTAAATGCCTATAATATATAATTATATTAGTGTAGCAAGACAAATAATGCATGTAAATAATAACTCATTTTTATTCATTTTCTTTATATTTTCTTGTTTTTTGTTGGAGGACCTTATAAAATATTTGAGATATCACAAACACACTATCAATGATGCACATCTTATGTTACAATCACTCCCATAGTCTACAACTAGGAATAATGATTGTGATTATGTTATGCAACCAATTGGTACGTCTGGTACCAGAGGAGATCGCTTTGTTTCCACTCGAGATAAGAAATGTGAAAGAAAGAGTGAGATAGACGTCTAAGATCCCCCTTACTAGTAAGGGCTAGCCAGAAAGCATTCCTTTAGCTCTAGCCATGAATCCGATTCGGGGAGCATATAAATAGTTCCACGCAATGACATTTGAGGTGATAAGTGAAATGTGAAATTGAAACTTTTATTTTCCTTCATCAAATGGAACGTTCCAGGATATAGAAGGCAAAGAAGAGTAAGCCAAGCGAGGTTGGATGCGGGTGACTTGCTTCCTCCTGTTCTCCTTGCTGCGTCGAAACTAAGGCATTTGACTCATTATTTTCTCCACGTTCAAGCTTTAGTACAGAAATTCTTTCTTTCCCTCAGATAGAGTCTCCGTTATCGCTTTGGTAACGAGGGCTTGCTATTGAGAATCAAAGCTTACCTTAGGCAAGGCTTCTACTCTAGATTGCATTGAAAGAGATTTTCGGAAGCATGCAAAAAACCTCGAAAAAGTCTTCCCCTTTTCGCTTCAAGAAATGTCCTTACTTATTGTAAGACCGCTTTAGATAAAGTAAAACAATTGTTATAAGGTCGAGCTTTTAGGAAAAGATTCTTTTGTTTGGGCAGGGATGGAACTCAATAGCTCAACTATGCTCACTCCCTACTAGCTCTAGCTAGGAAAAAAATGAAAGATTTCACCTGCTTTCGCCCGAAAGTTACTGAACTAGACTTTTGGTTTAAAGAATCGCTTCGCACTGCACTAGCTTGGGATGAGACCGAACTTCACTTCAGCAGAAAGGAAACCTCACCCAGTAGGAATGCCTGAAGGAAAGGTAGCCCTGAGGCCTTCTCGATCAAGTTCTTTGTTCACGCACATTCCTTGATTCTGGTGACCAATTGAATATGGGAGAAGGTCTTGTTCTATCCTGAGAGAGGGGGGACAACCAGACAATAGAACTGCTTTTCGATTTCTTCTTTTCACTTTTCACCTTAGACCAACTGTCAGTACAAGGCAAGGAAGACCACGCAGACTCATTCTGCACAGTCTGATACAATAGTTAGGAATGGGCCAATGAGAAAGCAAACCCACTTTTGAAACTGGAAGAATAGTAGAGGCAGCTAATCGGATGGCCGTCCTCACATATACTTGAATCTTAGAAACCTTGGGTTGGCGACCCCTTATCTAAACTGACATTACAAGGAAGGGCCAGATAGAGAAGAGATAGGAAAAGCCTTAAGACCAAAAACCCGACTACTTATTATTTAGTATCTGCAATCGCTAGGCGGAGGAGTGAGACCCGCGACACCCATCCTACAATATAAGATTTTCCACGAACTCTCGCTATGGGATGAAGCATTTCATCGTAACCATACTTAAACATTAGCCCAGGTTAGAATAGATTGTATTGTAGCTCTTTATCGTTGGGTAGCTATAGCTATATGTCACTACGGTTGTTTCGGGAGTGGGGCACCTTCTTACTTGAAGTTTCAATCGGAATCGAAATAAGATCTAGCACTCTCTTGTCGGGCTGCTAGGGGCATGAAGGTTGGTCTACGATCTACTACTTTCTAGATGTTTAAGAATTCCTCTCGTTCTATAGTCTTAGGACTGTTTCTCTGCCCATCTATCTATGGATGGATAGGTCAAGCCTGCTTAAGTTAGAGAAGGACCTCTTGGCCATTGTCTCAAGAGCAGCTACCGATGCTAGATTGCTTTAGCGAATCAACCGTCTATTATGATAATAGCAGCGTCATCTTACAACCTATTTATTATCCTATGCTTATCTCTCTCTCCTCCTCCTTCTCAAGATCATCTTGGCGGCTTGTTCCTTTGGCCCATTCTTTGATGCCAGGATGTTGGTCAGTAGGCAGAACATCGTACTAAAATGAGTATGACTTCCCTCCCCTGTCAGCTGCTTCATTCCATATTGTTTAGGGGAAAGACCCTACATTTGGAAAGGAATCTGATCTTTCGCTTAAGAATCATATGTAAAAAGCCTATGCCTTCTGAGCGGGAGTAGGTATTGGTATAATTTGATCCGCAAACCGAAGACCTAAAATCCATCCAACGTGCAAAAATGAAGGAATTCTCTCTGCTACAAAAAGGAGAGAGGCGGATTGGAATTCAGAGGGTGGAGAACTATACCAGGAAAGCGCGGAGTAGGAGTGGGAATGAGAATGGGATATGAATGGTGAGTCATCCGGACAGCGGCCTAAAATCAAAAGCGACATCAATTGAAAATAAGGGGTTTGACCAACCTCAATACGAATATTAGGGATCGAAAGCATGCCCGTAAGCAAGAAACCGGTCAGTAGTCACTCTCCTTAGCTGAACTCGTAGGTATGATGACTACCATGTATCTTGACCTGGCTCTGAATCCATTAAGGGAGGGGGCAGTAAGAAATAAGGTAATAAAATAGTAATCAAACCCCACATGAGCTGTGCATGCATCTTTTGATCAAGTGTTCTTAGAAAGGATCTACTCAAAACCATAGTTGACTGACTCCTATCCTAAAGGGGTCACGGTTTACGACTCCTGCTTGTATATCTTTCATAATTGGCTTTCCCTTCCCCCTTCCTTTCTAGGGTAGCTCCCTCTTTCTTTATTCCACCGAGCTTGAAGGTGGGGGAAACTGCATGATCCCAAGCTCAATCTTGAAGCCCAAGTGAACAGTCTAGAAGCTCGCTTTCCGGGATGGATACAAATGTAAGTATGGTCGAGTTAGCCGCCAGTACTTAACCACGTTCTTCATAAACAAGCGTGCGGCCTCATCCACAGTGCAGTCGGCAGATGCCTCCATTAAGGTGGCATACTTTGAAAATATATCGACCACCACCATGATGCTTCCAAGCCCATCCACCTGGGGCAAGCAAGAGATGAAATCCATAGTAACACTTTGATGGTCTGGTGAGGATAGGCAAAGGATCTAGCTCTCCTCCTGGCTTCTTACTTATCGTTCTGTCTTTCATACTTCTTCCTATAGTCATAATCATAGGGCAATCTGCCCCTCCTATTATCTATTAGTACGAGCTCTGCCCCGTCTGTAGGATGGGCTCCTAGGACCCGAGCAATAATAAAAGAAGCTAGACCCAACCCTTCCTCGGTCCAATAGACTCTCTCCACCCAAAAGTTATTCTAAGGGCAACTTCCTCTGAGAAACTTTGTTTAAAGGAATATAGGTCCTACCTTAAGGTGCCTTCTAGCTGGATAAGGTGTCTGCCCTCTAGAGCTAGTTTATTCCAAGGGCTGGATAAGGGCTTCCCTTCGCTCTTAGATGAATAAGGCAGGCCCCGTCCTTGCTTGGCTGGTACTTTCATAAGCTCTTTCGATCTCTCTTTCGTATAGTGTTCGGTGCTGAGCTCATCTTAGCTCCGGGCGTACTATCTCCACTATAGGAAGTCATTCTTTGATCTCCTAGTTCTTCCTCCCTACCAGGGACATAAGAAGTCAAGTCAAGACAAGGCATTTCCTTCTATCTATTGTGCCTATCTTAGTAGTTTCCCTCGAAGCCCCCCGAAAGTGGAAGGAACCATGGCTGGTTGAGCTCTCCCAGTATCTAGTGAGTTGTCATTCCTTTGAGTCTCTCTTCTGAGTTTCTGCTATGTCCCTATCCTAGGCAACTGCTGCTCTGGACGATAGAACTCGAGTCCGATGGATGGTGTCTAAGGGATCTTTCCCATCTACTTTCATTGTCAGATTGCTATCTTAGTAGCCTTACTCAATAGGGGCAGACGCTAGCTTTGCCTATCATACTATGCAGACCTACAGTCTGACTTTGATGAGAAAATACATTGATTGAGCTTTCCCTGCCTAACCTACGAGATCTAGTAGGGTCCCCTTCTTCGCCATAAGAAATAGTCAGTATGGCACACAGGTGCGCTCCCCTTCTGAGGAAAGAAAGATGAGATACCAACTCGTGCATTCCTTCCGACAGGTATAAGGTCTTCCCTATCCTGTATTTGACTTCAATATCCCCCTATTTGAGTAAGGCAGGGAAATCGTTTTTATATTTCCATTCAAGTTAGCAGGATCCGTTAACGGTGCTTTTGGCTCGATAAGTGACTTTCTTTGCCCCTCCCGCTTATTGATTAGGGGGTCTCTAGATCCTATACTACTAGATTGGGGCGAACCCACACCAGTGGTCTAGGTACCAGTGAAAGAAAGGGCATTGGAAGCGGGAAAACAGTATACCTAAAGAGATGGCCGACAGGAGCCAGTTTAAGTAAGTGTAGAAAAGGTTCATTTCAAAATGGTTTGAGGCCCGGCGGTACGCGAGCGCAACAACGGAGGGGGTTTCAGTGCCCTCCCTGACATTTTATTGCCCAACATCCCTTCCTATCCTAGAACCACCAGCACAAGAGATAGTAGTAGTAGTCATAGGGGTGGGAGTCGCAGAGGCAGATACAGACATAAATAACTATAAATAACCAACCTAGGCGCAGAGAGTCAGGGGCTGAGCTCCTACCAAGAGTTTATAGGACTTTACTTTAAAGAGGGGGCCTAGGAGTGGTATTACTTACCAATCCAATGGATTCTGCCCTTTCATCGGGATTGGTTCTTGTTTGTATTTCCTTATTCCGTATTCCGACTCACACCTTGTAACTACTGCATAGCTCCTATTTATGCGGGGGCCCTAAATGCTTTAATCGTATATCAAGATTGGAAATCCCTCTTAGAATAGGGGGAGCTGGACCCTAGCTTATGGCATATTCGGGGCGTAGCCCCTCTGAAATAGGTATGAAATTCCCTCCCTTCAGAGTTGTTTATAAGAAATAAGTTTCCATGGGATGCGAAGACAGAGATGCAAAGGTAAAAGGGAAGCTACCAGGTGTTGGTTCAACTGACCGAAGGGAAAGCTGCTGGCTTACCCTTTACTAGTAGGGAAGAGTGCCCTCTCTCTTTATCCGTGGCTCTAGAAAACCCGACCCATTTTCTTTTATATATATATTTTTATTAACTTTCTACTTTTTTATTCTACATATGTGTGTCTTCTGCCCATGGAACCCTTCTTCCTGGATCACTTCCTGCCTCGGCTTCTGAGTCCGAATCCCACATCTTTTCTTTTCTATAGAATTGGCTTTCTCCAAAGCGGGGATCCCGCCGAGACGTAAGCCGTCTCGTCCTCTATTCTTCCGAGTCTAAGTCATCGTCGAGCTAGGAATCGTAAATGTTTCTGCGAGTCGATCTATCTCCCTTCCGGGCCCCTACACCTTTGGTTGCGCTGTCTAAACCACTACACCAGCTTTACTGACATACATATCTTCCAAAGATGACTCGTCCGCTCTTACACAGGGCTATACCCCATCTGATTCAGAAAGTAGGGTGGTCAAAGCCCTAGTTGGGGAAGGTGGTAATATATAACTTCCTTGTTGCTGCCCACGAATGGACGTACGAAATAAGGACCTTAATAGTTTTTCCCACTTCAGTTTTCCTCCTTTCGAAGCGCGAAAGTAGCCTACCCCATATGCATAAGAGTGGTAATGTGAATCCTTTTAAGAGAAAGGTTTTGGTTTCATGAAAAAATGATATATCTATAATTATAATGGATGGGCCTCATTATGAATTTATATAAACAGGCCAACACCCCTTCCGTTACATTGTCTCCTTTCCAAGGGTCTGTTTGCTAAATCAATGCAATAAAGCCCTCCCGAAGAGAAGGAAGGCCACAAACAAGAGCATATTTTTTAGATATCCCCACAATTAGAGCTATTAGCTTAGCTGGAGTTTTGCTTGGCGAGCTGAGTACGGAATGCTAGCTCTCTCTACTTTAACACTTCGTTCACTGCTGGCCCGGAGTAAGACATGCCACCTTAATGCACTATCCAGTTATAAGGATTTGAACTCTTACTGAACCGAACTTCGAGACGAAAGGAACGAAAGCAGGCAACATGAGTATGCTACTTTCTGCGAGAATGCATTCTAATGGTTTGTCATGTTCCTACTCCAACTCCTGCGAGAATAGCCCTCCCTACTACAAACTACGCTCGGAAAGCAAATTTTGAGTATTGGATAAGCAAGAAGAGAAGAATTTGAAAAAAGAAAAGAGAAGTACCTAGAAGTACTTCACTTAGCCTTTCCCTAGTAGTTCTTCCCTTCCTTCCTCACTACGCTTCGCTTTACTAGAGTTGGGAAGAGTCTTATTCATATTCCTATTAAAAAACTCCTCGTAATGCTTGTACTCCCTTACTGAACGGAAGTAACGGTTCCTCTACTCGCTTGCTAATGGACTATAGCCAGAACGAAGGCATGGATTATATACCAAGTCTTTCTTATTCTCCTAGTCTCGCAGTTGTCAGCTCCTTAGCTTTGGTTTTAGCCCCTTTCCCCTTTCTCTAATAATAAGGTAAGCTTGTTTGTGTTCGGGCTTTCGACACCATATACTAGTGCTAGTGCGGGTGAAAGCCTCTATGGTAGAGGAAGGGATCATTAAGGGCATTCCTGGTCTTACAGTGCATTCATGCGGCAAGATTCAGATTGAATGGACATAGAGGGAATGGAGTCTAGTTCAGTTTTTAGGGTGAAAGCCTCGAAAAAGGCTTAGCCATTTCCTAGCAACACAAGGCAGTCTAGAAAGGCGAGAGGGGCTATAGTAGATACACGAAACCAAGTCATTCTTTCTAGAATACTTGCTGGCATGCGAGACGAGACTGGAACTAAGGCCAAGGGCAGGAAGTCCACCCATAGGAACAACAGGAACCCTATCATCAACCAATAGGCCAGGAGCTTCAACTGAAAGTTGAGGAGATATAATAATAATAAAAAACGAAAGTGGTTCTTGCTCTGGTTTCAGGGAATCCCTCAAAAGCCCAGGTCAAGACTAGACTAGGAGTAGGTGTGTAGGCAACCAATCTAATAATGCTTCCTACAGAGAAGTGTTTCAAGTCATTCAATTAGGGACACTAGCTACCCTTTTCTGGATTTGTGGTGGGAGGCAGGAGACTCCGTCTATACCACAGCTTGAGATGAGACCCGAGAGGCAGCGAGCGTAGTTTACGAGGCGGGAGTCATAGTTCCAATAACGAAGGAATTAGAACTATTGGCGGACGCAAAGGATACGGAGCATTTAGGCTAATGGTACTACTAGTCAACTACACTCGCTGACTATTTATGCGCTGACTGAACTTGTTTCGTAGACAAGGCTCATTCCGTAGCATGCTTTCCCGGCTTCGGATGCTTGTTAGGAGTAGGGGATCGCCCCTCTAGCCTGCGCCCTGAAAGCCCTAAGAGATGTCATCTATCATCGACAATAGCCTTAAAAAGAGGTTTCACACTCTATTTGTAGCCTTGTCTGCTCCTTTGAGCTCGAGCTCATCAAAGAATTACATTTTTTTTCAACCATAGGTTGAGACAGTCGACTTCATGGCATGTGGGATTGGGCCTATTTCCTTTTTGGTTTAGGCTATTTCCTCTTGCATCTCCTTGGTTTGAAGGGGAAAGAAATGATGCTACCAAAGCTTGCTGTAAATGAGGCTTCTGCGAAGAGTGCAAAGCTCGCTTTTTCGAAGGAAAAGAACTGCCGTTGTTACCAGAGCTGCCAATGAGGAATCCATGCTCTTTTGACCTCCAACTGTAGATGCCACCTCTTTCTGGTGTGCCGAGCTACACGAATGAACATGCCAATCCCAAGAACTTCACAGTGGCAAAACTGCTACATGCCCTTGAGTACCTCCGCTGTTGCAACTTGTCTTCCGAAGAGGAAGTTGCACACCGTCATCAGCATGACTGTGAAATAACGAGGATGGCCGCTCCCCTCTTCCTCTACTGAGATAAAACCTTTCGGCCTTGAGAAGGAGCCTTTCATGGCTTGAGATTCCTTAGAAACATGTATGCAAAGTGTGGCCAAGCCCATGAGAGTCTCCTCATGCTCTTGAATACCCATGCGAAGTGTTGGTTTGATATTTCACATGCAAGCCCTTGAAGTTCCCCCTTTAGATTAGTAGGGATCTCCTGTCGAATGACAAGAATTGCAACAGTTCCAGACCTCGTGCCGCTGCTCCTCTTATCTTGGCTTTTATGGGCTTTATTAGTAAGGGAAGAACAAAACTTTTCGTCTGCGCGTTGCTCCTACAACCACTTTCTTTGCTGAGGTTTTCCAAGCAACCTTGGTCTCGTTAAGGATAATGCTCATGGTGGATTTTCCCATCAGATGCAACTGTAGCAGGGCTTATGGCAGGGACTGTTGCTGTTGTGTGATTGCAGCACCCGAGAAGCACCCACCCCCTATTTCACCACAAGTACCAATATTTTGTCACTCATGCGGTCCATTTTCGATCATGATGGAGGTGGGGGAGTAATGATTTGAGTTTCATCTCTACTACTCTGCCATCCACTTTGGCTTCCGAAACATCACTAAGCCTGATACCGAACAAGGCTCCCATCACCCTCTTCCTGCAACAAAGGTTCTTTGCTTGACATCTTTGAAAAGTCGTCCCCGACCCGCTTCCCTCGTGAGGTTTGGCTATGCTCTGGCTTTCTTGGTTTGAAGGGGAAAGAATGTAGCTGGCTTTGAACATGATAAAAAATGGACCGCACCCCCTATCTCTTAAAGCATGATGTTTTAAGATCGGTCCTAGCACGGTTTACTAAGCATGGTGTTAGCATGGCGTTCAAAGACCAAACCTGATGTGTTCTCTTCATATTGTTAACAAAAAAAGAAGAAGAAAAAGAAAGAAAGGAAGGAAATGGGGGGAAAATGAAGAGAAAATGGGCCTTATGCATATGGGCGTGGCCCTCACGAAACGGGCCCGGTGCCAATGAAGTGTGCACGACCCGTATGGGCTTTAGACCTCTACTCCCCTTAACTAAATCTCCAAGCCTGCCAGAGACTGCTCACTTACGAAATAGGCCTAAGCCTATGCCAATGGACTCGTGACATCCATGCCTTTAGTCGAGTAGGGGTTGTCAAATGACGCATGTTAATAAGGCCCAAGCGCATCGGCCCACAGGGTGCCCATCTTCAAGAAGGCCCGAATGAAAGACCCAAGCCTACATGCACGAGCTCCTCCAATAAAGTCCTACAAATGAAGACTTGGTCCTATCAAGCCTTCTTTCCCCTATCTCTTAAAGGGAAAGCCCCCTCCCCTGAATAGTCTAGGCCAAAGGACAACAAGCCTACCCATCATCAAAGAAAGCCCAAGTACATGGAATAAGGCCCGCTGGATCTGTCCAAATTTAAAGCCCATCAAAGGTGGCTCATTACATGAAATCATGCAAAGGATCTGAGCCCATCTATCTCCTACATGAAAGGATCTGAGTCCATCCAAATAGCACAGAAAATGACAGCCATCAAAAGGCCTAAGCCCATATAGCCTCAGCCCATATATCTTTCCGCCAAGTTTTTTTGTCACTTTCTTCTTTTATAAACTTCTTCACTAAACAAAATTCAAAAAAAGCTGTACTGACTAGTGTGAACTTATGGATTGAGCTGTAAACGGTACCTTTGCTGGGAAAAAGCAAGCGTCTAATCAGATCAATCAAGTTAATCAAGGACGGAGCTGTCAAGTGACGATTGGCTGAACGTACTTTGGCAGCTCCTGGTGGAGTACTAGTCTGACAGATTCTCATCGGTATCAAGCCACATTTCGATACCCGTGAAAAATAAGGGTCGGTCCGTCGTCATAAGGAAGAAAGGACACCACTTTTTAGAATTCTAAAATAATCAAGAATGACTAATAATAAGAAAGAGTTAAGGTCCTACCCTATCCTTTAAAGCCTATAAATAGAAGCTTCTTTCAGTCTCTATTTGGAAAAGGGCACTTAGAAGTCAGCAAGAAAGAGCTTTAGCCATGGCCATGGATATCGTTGTGTTAGGGTTCTCTGTGGGAACGACATAGAGGGAGGAAGAAGATGTTGTTGATGAGCTGGACTTGACCAGGCTTACTGAGGAACCCACCCTCGCATCCACTTCCTTGGATACCAAGGCCAAATCCAAACGATTGGACTGCTTTTCTGGGCCTGGACCTACTTTAGAGAGGTCTTTCGGCTTGGACATGACGTTTGCTTGATATTGGGCGGAGTGGGATTTGTTTGCTGCTTTGCAGAGACTAGGCTAGGCCACTGGCCTCACCCATCACATCATCTTGGGAAGTACTGACTCCTCCCTCCTCAATAAGCTCCACCTCCAGAACAGAATATCTAGAACCGGTTGGGATTGGACTAGATTGGTTCACTAAATATCCTATATAAAGGATAAAGGCCCAAATCATATATTATTATTAATAGAATGATATAATTTAAGTTCAAGTTATGGACTAGATATTTTTATTTATGTCTTATCAAGAAGCCCAAAAACTCTTGGATCTCTCTATACTATAGAAGAGTTGAGGAATTTCCTAGAGCTCTTTCTTTCCATTTATTTTCCTAGCTTGGTGGAAAACCCTCCCTATCAATACTTCCTTGCTATCCATTGACAAAAGGGACAAAAATGAGTAATCTAACCCTTATACCCTTTTGCATACTTCGATCTACAAGGCTTTAATCGATGTTTTTGTCAAGGTGGATGCATGACGGAAGATCAGAAGAGTCAGATCAGTGGCACCATTTGGCGAGAGGGATCAATTGAATAGAATGTTCCAAGTGCATCCAGCAGGAATCAAACCTGCAAATTTGCCTCTTTATTAGGTTGGGCACTTTAACCATTCAGCCATGGATGCAAAGAGACTCAGCGAGTGAACTAGGTTTTGGTATTCCTTCTCGAGCTTCAATTTCTTCGGTTAAAGGAGATTCGAGAAAAGATGGAATAGTAAGACGTGTTTCCAGAACGAACAAGATACGGGTTGAGAAGGGGGAGTTAGCAAAGTTAGACAAGATTGTAATGGGCATAGGAACATGTATTGATGTACCAGATCGGCTAATGCTCCCAGGTTGATGCGATGTATTCCACCAGTTGACTGAAGACTTGATTATTGGTATATCGATCGGTCCAGCACGGATTGAAATAGGGGCCGGTTTGACAGGAAGCTGTTGAAAACGCAGTGCACCCAGGTAAATAAGGAACGAGATGAATACAGAGGTTAAACGAGCATCCCACACCCGAAAGGTGCCCCACATAGGTCTTCCCCGAAACCCCCCAGTAACTAAGGTAAACAACGTAGAAAAGCACCCATTTTTGTATCAGTTCCGAAAGAGCGAAGAAAAAGGGGGTGTTTTGTTAATAGGAACAAGAAAGTGTTTATAGCCATAGCGATATAAACAAGAATACTCATCCGAGCCACAGGAACATGTACATACGGAATACGAGAATTTCCACCTTGTTGAAGATCTAGTTCTACTACACGAAGACTTAAATGAATAGCCATCGCTGTTAAGAACAGCCGAGATCCAATGAGAATTTGCGCGTAGCTTCTGGTCTTTGACATCAAAAAAGAAGGTTGTAATAACGAAACGGACATGTGATAATTTGGTCCTAGCTAGTGGAATAATAAAGACATGGATCTATATTCAATACGCAATCAAAGGATTCCCCCCCCCCCCTTAATTATGTGTGGGAATTGCCCTTGCTTTGTTTTCTCTTCGCTCGTGCGTGGAACTCCTTGCTCGCGGAGCGGCATACCGTAAGGGAAGAAAAAAAAAAGTAGATTACGTGACCAAGAGCCTATCCTTGATCCAAGCCGAGTTTTGCATTCCTTAGCTTGGTGCAAAAGGCTTCTCGCGGGTCCTTTTTCAAGCCCATCTCGAATATGATGCGGTAGGGTACTCGTGACCCTGCTGGTGGCTGCCACTGCCTCACACTTAAATTCCGCCAGCTCTTCCTTCCTACTTAAGGCATCCACGACCTGGTTGGTCCGTCCAAGCTTATACTCTAGCACCATATCAATCAAACTTGGCAAGTTTGTCTTGCTTGCCATCGTCCCTATTTTGGCGTGAGTTTCTTCTCGGTTAGGAAGTCACTCGTCGCCACATTATCCGTCTTGACCACGAATCGTGACCCGCCTCCACGTTCTTAAGTAGTTCACTATTGCTGTCATCTCCTTCTCTTGGCTCCATCTAGAAGGGCCTCCCTTACTTATTTGGCTCATTGAGCTTTCAGCTCTCATATGCGATAGGGTTACCTTATTGTACTAGCACACCACCTATGGCATAGTCTGACGCATCCGTGTGTACTTCTCTTAGTGTAATCTGGCAACTGCAATACGGGGTCATCAATCATTGCCTGCTTTAGGTCCTCAAAAGCTCTTTGACACTCTTCCGAAAAGTGCAGTGCCATGATCGGTCCGTACGTCCATCTTTAGGAGATTTGTGAGTTGAGCAGCCCTCTTCGAGTCACTTATGATGAATCTTCGGTAATAGTTCACGAGCCCTAAAAAAGATCTTAGCTCACTCACCTTGATAGGTTCTTTCCACTCCTCGATGGCTCTGATGCCCATCCAATGCCCTAGGAATAGGATCCCAATAGTAGCTGCTGTCCAAAGGAGCATTTCTCTTTCTTTACATAGAGGTGATTCTTCCTTAATACCTTAAAAACGGTCCGGAGGTGGCTAACGTGGTCGTTTAACGAATGGCTATAGCCCACGATCAAAGTATACCACCAGTCGTCTAAGTACGGGTGGAATAGCTCATTGTGGAGGGTGCAGAACGTGGCAGGGGCATTGGTGAGTCCAAAAGGCATAACCAAATCATCAAAGGCCCCTTTATTAGTAAGATAGCTTGCCTGTCACACAGGTCATCTTTGGCTCATCTCCTTCCGCGATACGCACCTGATAGTAGCCCGCCCTATTTGCATGAGATCCAACTTCGAGAAGTATCTCGCTCTTATTGATTAGGGTGAAGAAGTTTGCAATAAAGTGGATACTTGTTCTTGATGGTTAAGTTACCTTGTTGAGCGCCCGATAATCAATGCACAAGTCTCCCTCTTTTTCTGGAATAAAACAGGGGCTCCCCAACCTTTTCCCCAGCAAGATAGGGAAAAACTGCCTTGGAGGCTGGAATATAAATAGGCCTCAATGAGTTCCTAAAATTTTTTCCTGAGCTCAACCAAGTCCCTTAACTAATAGATGCTAGTTGGGGGGGGGGGGGGGGGCATCTGCTAAACCCATCCCTAGTCTAAGAAAGTTAAGGGGCTTTGGATCCAGGCTCCAACTCGATCTTGTGGTAGACTTCCCTCCTGGGGGCACTTGGCAACTCACTCGTGGGGCATGAAATCCCAAAATTCCTCAATTGCTGCACTTGCTGAGAAAGAAGTCGTCTTGGTATTGGATCCGCTCTTCTGTTAGCATGAACATAAATTAGATTTTCTTCGTCTTCTTTATTCTTAAGATAAACCCCCCACCCGAACCATTCTTAAGACCACCAAGCCCTCTCGAATGAGTTCTACTATAGAAGCTTTCAACGTACACCCGGGGAAAAATATTTCACTCACTGAGAAGTGAAAACCTGTGACTAGATCGTCCTGAAGACGGATGCGACGGGAAGAAGTGGCATTTGGAAGTGTTGCTGACTTAACATTTAGGTTTTGTCATAACAAAGCTTGCACTGTCTTTTCGCACTTAGGCGCACAGCGTGCCATTGGTAATGATTCTACAACGGTGCCACAAATTCGTAAGCTAATCCTAAGTAATCGTTGTTGTTCATTGGATTCCGGAGGAACTACTTCGTTAGGATTGGGGAATTGCTGTGATTCTTCCTGAATAGCCTGGATTCTCCCGTCGAGAGTCACTTTGAAAGTCTTACCTAAACTCTTCTGACTTAATATGATAAAGCCTATAAAACAACAAGCTACTATCATTTCTTCATTATAGATTGAGATCTTCTTCGAACTTGATGCACAAATAGATGGAATAGCAGCAAATAGCATCTTTCTAGCCTGCATATTCGTGGAACTCAATCTCATTTAGAAAGCCTTCTCTCTATCTTTCAGCAACTGAACGGGAAGTGGTTTAAGAAAGGACTTTCGAATCGGATGCGCTCGCCCAGCGAGAAAGGCCCTAACCCTGCCAACCAAGTCTTCATCAAAAAGAAAGAAGAGAACAAAAGGAGAAGAGAACTTCGTATTTTGTCTCTAGGAGGCATGTTTAACCTTGAATGCTATTAATAGATTCTACAGCAATAGTCCCTCAGACTCGGAAAGTAATAACGAAAATGGCTAACCCAATAGCAGATTCCGCAGCTGCCACCGTTGGAACCAATGAAGCAAATGATTGACCCATCATATCATCCGAAGAAACAGAAAATACCAAAAAGTTTGAATTCAAAGCTAATAACATTGATTCAATTGGCATTGACATAATAGGAATATTTCGTCTATTAAGGAGGATTCCCCGAATACCTGAAATAGAGATGATCATAGAAAATGTGAAATATTTGATAGGATCCGTTTCGGGAATGTAGAATGTAAGAGAAATTCAAATTTTATAACTCCAGTACGTCAGGAACGCTATGTCATTTACAACCTCGGCTTCGGATGCTTGTTAGGAGTAGGGGATCACCCCTCTAGAAAGAAGGGAATACAGATGAGATAAATAATGCCAACAAACATGATCATTATTCCAAAGAAACGTATATCGGCTAATGGTATGCCCTACCCTAATTCATTAAAGAATCAGATTCCTATTACGAATGTCGCGTACTACCCACATATAGGGAACGCTATGCCGAGTTCCATTCGTTTGGATCTCATGCAAATAGCTGTCAAGGGTTTGTTCGGACAGAAGGAGCACCCTAGTAGGGTGGGTAAAGAGGATTCCCCTTATTTCGCTTATTCGACCCCTGATTCGATCGGGATCATAGCCATCGAAGACCAAAGCTGCTTCGATATTTCTTTCTATCGGAACGGCCCGTTCTAATCTGCCGCCGAATTCCGCCAAGTCTCTTATCTGGGTACGACCCAGATAATACAGATTAAACCATTGGTAAAGCTCCATTAAACTCTCCTGATTGGTTATTAAAGGCTGGTCTAGCCGCGGAATCTCTGGCGGGAGTTGGATTTCGGGTGCGCCTTAGGGCATGCCGGTTTCCGGTGGAATCTCCGGATTAGAAGAATTCAAATACATTGCTGGAGAAAAGTTTCGACAGTCGCAGGTGGCGACTTTGAAGTGACAGTCTATGATTAAAAAGACAAAAAAGAAAAAAAAGAGAGTTCTTTCGGCAGAAGTGGCATGAATAAGTTCTTTCGAAAGACTTTTTAAATAGATGAAGACCGCTACTATAACTATATAGAGGAGTAAGATTAAAGATAAGGTAAGAAGTTCCCTTTCGTTGGATATAGAGAAATGCCAGGGTTCGCTTGGCACATGTTCTACGGGCCCCAAAGTAAGGAAGAACCATTCTAGAACAATCATTTGACATTTCTTATTAGCATACAAAATAAGAAAAATGGAAAAAAATATACCAAAAGAACCTATAAGACTACTGAACCGACTTGAATCTGAACTACGATTCAGATCAAGTCTTACCGAAATAGGATTTCCCTTTCGTGCCATATGCGCTTTGACTTTACTTTTTCCCCTTATTTCTTCCCGGTCCAATATTTGTTCTCGAAGGTCTTCGTTTTCGTGTAGAATCAAACTCTCCAAATTTATGACCAACCTTTCCTTCAGTAATCTTACAACGAACAGGAGTTTTTCCATTGTAAATTCGTATGGAGCAATCAACGAATTTCGGATAAATAGAAGATTTACGTGACCAAATTTTCCTGTTCAAAAGAAGATCTCTCTTCTTCTTCATTCTCAGTAGGAATGCATCAACAAAACTTCCCTTCCATATAGATCGTCGTGGCATGAACTCAGGATTTCTTCGCTTCGATTCCGCCCCTACTTCAGGCTAGCTCCTACTCCTCCTTATCCTCCTTCATCGTCGTTGGTCCTTCATTCGTAGTGGTCATTGTAAAGTGAGAAACCTCACCCCTAACTTTAGAAGAGAAAGACCTCTTTTACATCCCCTAGGCAAATCCATAGGAAATGCTACAACCCATTATTATTCTTTTAACGATGAACCACTCCGGTACAGACTATACGGAGTCAATTTTGAGAAAGTGAACAGTCAGTATCGTACTTCAAAGTCCTAACTGTGGCATATGAAAACAATCCTTCCCTTGGTTTGAAGCCTTTTTTCTTAAGGTCCGTACATCTCAGGAATGCTAATGTGAAAGCCAGACTAACGGAGCACTATATATACTATACGCAATTTTTGAAAACCAAATGAAAATAGAAAGATATATATATATATATATATATATATATATATATATATATATATTCGTAGTTCTCTACCTTATAGTAGTATTGCTTCATGTTAAAGAGGAAAATCTTTCGTAAAGCTAGCAAAGAAAGGGGAGAATACCTCTTCTATTGACTAGTTGTCTGGTTAGCCACATGGGAAGAAAGATCTGTTCTTTCCCCTCTTACTTGGCTAATAGTTGGCAATACCCTTCCCAAGTGACTAAAAAGGTGGCTTTCGGCTTTCTGACTACTGGTACTACTGGCTGGCAGACTACTTTCACTAAAGACCTTTCTCTTCCTTTCTTACTTGACTCTATGAATAGTGACCTTCTCCCATTCTTTTCTGTCTTACTAGTTCTGCCTTACTTACTGTCTTGTTCGACTATCCGGTTAGACATACCTTCTTTACTTGTCTCTTTCTGCTTCCCTTTCCTACTAGCCTAGACGTATAGACTAGCCACTATAGCTTCCTTACATCAATGACCTCCTTAATCAACTGTACTAATAGTCGTACTAATACCTTCTTTATGACTAGTTGATTTAGTCTTATCTACTTAGGAGCTGTCTTACCAGTAGCTATCCTTGCTTCGAACAAGAAAAATAGGGCGGGCTAGCGCAGCTATAGCTATATGGACCCCTTCCTTAAGCGAGTACAGGAGAATACCTCGCTTGTTTCTGGTAGGCTTTCGGGTGCAAGCAATGGCTTTTCAGCAGCAAGAGGAGGCCTGAAAGTGCTAACAAGTCGCACTAACAGCCCAACCCCCTTATTAGTAGCCCAAGAGTAAAAAACAACTCTAACAAAAGCAATCCCCTTAGCAGCCCAGCCCCCCTAAGCTCCCTGGGAGAATACCTACTACTGCAAATGCTTACCGCCCATATTATCTCAATAAAGCCTCTCCTTTATAGATGAGGGGGAGTCCCTTCGCTACCCTTCCAAAGAAATGGCTTGATTTTCCAAAGGGATGAAACCAAGGTCACACCATTAGGGACAACAAGAAGAGAAATTCTATCACGAAAGAGCTACTCGCTACATACCCACACCTTCAGTCGGATGAATGGAGGATCGACCGACCCGGGTTTTCACCAGCGTTGGCGGGTTATAGAGTGCCGATCAAGAGCGCTAGCGCATACCCCGAGGTGATCATCACCACCTACACCTCACATCTCGGCATAGTGGAATGTGTAACCCGCCTGCTGTTCCATTCAACTACATTTTTTCCTGTAATCCATAGCCTAACAGACGCAGCAGCGAGGGACAACCCGCCCATACTGCCAGCGGGGAGGATGGCACTACTGGCAAAGACCGTCTGGAGAAAATGCCGTAGGCGCGAAGCGTGGTAGGCCTGCGCCGGGGGAGCATATCATAAGGATAAAAGGGAACCCGGACGGTGGAAGAGCTAGGGGAGGCCGGGTCATTTGACAGAAATGGAAGGCTTTTCCCTATTAGAGAAGGCCCTATGGAGTAAAGGGAAGTGCATGAATTCTTGGAAAAAGAGGGAGCAAGCCTATATAAAAAATGGAATAAAGAAAATTCAATGAATAGATAGAGTTAACGGTACGCTTGTAGTTTAGGGCAGCGCTGCCTACACGCGAATTAGCTTCTGAGGTCGAGCAGTCTCAATTTCACTACAGGGTTTGCGAATGAATGCTGGGCTGTGCCACCTCAAATGGCGTGAGCCGCATGCGGGGAGACCCGCACGTATGATTTTTTGGGGGATCTGGTCGAAAGACCGGCCGGCGCCCACCCGAATAGAGGGACTGAGAAATTAATAGAGTACAAAACTTATCTTCAAGCTTTACCTTATTCTAATCGTTCAGAGGGCGATCGCGGGGTCACTGAATGAAGTACTCCATTTCTTTCAGAGGTGATGACCCGCAGCGAGGCCGAGATGACTAAGTGACATATGGAATATGGCGATGACAACAGCATGTCGTAGAAGGAGATAACAAGTGGATCCAACGACCCACTAAGACTAACGTATCTACAACTACATCCCCGAGCGGCAGTCAAACGGGGGCGTGAATGCGAGATGCCAGCGGAATGATCGGCCGGACAGAGGCTAGGGCTGCTTCCTTCCCACCGCGTCCTTCCTTGTGTGTCGGAGATATAAAGCGAGTGCACCGGTACGGGTACAACTCCTATTTGAACGAAGTTCAAAAAATGCGATCTTTGTTTTCTAATAGAACAAACACTAATACCTTAATTGAGTCGGTCAAGATCAAATTTGTTTATCAAAGTGCTTCTTCGATTGCTCAAGACATCTCTTTTCAATTGAGGAACAAAACAAGATCATTTCGTTCCATTTTTAGTAAAATAGTGAAGGATATTCCATTACTAATGAAAAAAGGGGTGGAGCGGATCCGTATATGTTGGTCAGGTCGATCAGAAGGTGCAGAAATAGCTAGAATTGAATGCGAAAAGTATGGAAAAACATCTCGTAATGTATTTAACCAGAAAATTGATTATGCTCCTGCGGAAGTATCTACTCGTTACGGAATCTCAGGTGTCAAAGTGTGGATTTCATATAGTAAAAAAAAAAAGGGACTTGCTATATCCAAAACGTATAAAATATAGTAAATATCGTAAAGGCAAATGTAGTAGGGATTGCAAACCGGATGGTACACAACTTGGTTTTGGAAGATATGGCACTCAAAGTTGTAGAGCTGGTTGTCTTTCATATCGAGCCATTGAAGCAGCGCGTCGGGCTATAATCGGACAATTCCATCGTGCTATGAGCGGACAATTCCGAAGAAATGGTAAGATATGGGTAAGAGTTCTCGCAGATCTCCCTATTACCGGGAAACCTACAGAAGTCAGAATGGGAAGAGGAAAAGGAAATCCTACGGGTTGGATTTCTCATGTGTCCACGGGACAAAACCCATTTGAAATGGATGGTGTGAGTTTGTCAAATGCTCGACAAGCCGCAACATTAGCGGCGCATAAACCATGTTCGTCAACCAAGTTTGTTCAGTGGTCGTAACGTAATTAGTTAGTGGGGAAAAATCGGTCCGGGATTCAAAAGAATTAGGCGAAGTCTTTGTTCCTGAACGACGGAAGTGGAAAGACACTAAGGGAGAGGGATATACTCCTTTCTTTTTTGAATCGCCAAAATTGTACGAAGAACCTTCTTGTTCCAGGCGTACTACCCTGATACGTTACGGTTGAATTAGGACGACCCGGTTTAGAAAGTGATAGTAGTAAGAATAAATAAGAAAGAGAAGAGCTAAGATTCAGGAAAGGAAGCTTTATGGAAGAAAGGAGAAAAAGTATGTATCTGGGGGGTGGGGCTATGTATGTAGAAAGGGATCAGTCTCTATCCATCTGGATACTCACGTAGGCTACCAAATAAGTAAATTCAGGTAGTGTCTAAATAAGAATGAAGCAAGAGCAAGCCAACAAGCTCAAACATGAACAGTTAGTTGGCAAGCTAGCTGCATTTCTTGTGATTCGACCCGCGTACGGGCAGGCAGCGGAGGTAAGATCGACGCAAGGGTTACATACGTACATCAGCCGCATGTGTATGGTGCTGTTAGCAGGTGGGGGCAGCATTGTTGTTCCTAGTTTCTCTTAGCAGCGAGCCTACTGAGTTCCCGGGGTCGGGCTGAGGCAGACCACGGGGCCTGCATGGCGCAGCAGCCTAACCCCAACCCCAGGGTGGGAACTCTTAGGAGCTGGTCATTGAGGTTAGTAAACTCAGGGTGCCTACCGTACTTGTTCCTCTATCCATCCCTCTCTCTGTAGGGCTGAGGATGGAATTTTATCTTTCGGGAGGACGGGAGCACCTGACATTCATTTACCCGGGGGGCAGGCCAACCAACGAAGAGCTGGCTTACGGAGTTTACTCATCAAGGGGTGAAGGGAGGTTCATGCATCGGCATCACGTAGGATTTCCTTCAATAAGAAAGGATTGCTTCTGTGAGTGATCACGCACGATAGAGAATGATGGATCAGCGGACCGATTGATTGACCGAGATGTGATGCTCACTAATCGACCATGCAAAAATATCCAAGCTCCTTTACTATACAAGGGTTCCAAACCTGAAAGCTTTCTGTTCAAGCGGAGCTCGCTGTCTACTTCTCGAGTCCTGCGAGTCTACTAACGGGAACTCTCGTAAAGTCGTATCTTCTCTTAAGAAAGATCGTAAATCAACTAACCTAACCTAAGTAGTAGATAAAACAAAGCGTACTGAAGACTTACTTAAGTGATGCTCCGAAACCTATTCAGCAGTTGATAAAACCAATTCATTCTGAGGCAAACAAAGAGGTATTTCCTTTTGTCGTTCAGTCCTTCTCTCCTTCCATCCCATGTAGGCATATTTATGCTTTATTGCTATTAATATTGAAAAAATAGAAGAAAGGGAAATGAAGACTAGGAAAAACACCTAAAATAGAAAAAATAGAAAAGATCAAACAACTAGATTATTGGGAAGTAGTACACCATAGTTCTAATCCTAGGATTCCATATCGCTCATCGGCTCAGAGCTCCCAACTACGAAGCTCTTTTCTCGAGCGAGTCAGCAATTCGTGGATCCATGGTTTGGATGAAGCTATGTACCCGGTAGAGATAATTTTTCTCAAAGATGTTCCACTCATCCAAGAATCGAATTGATCGGTAATTCGACCGACGACTCTAAGGGCATTAGCGCGGGCCTTCCATCTTACCGTGGCTATCTAGTCATTGACCCATTTGCTTGCGAACCATATCATCGTTTCGTGCTTTTCCCTTATGAATTGATGATTACGGATTCAAATTGCTGCAATAAGCCGCCTCTCCGCTACGAGGTTCGCGAGTACCTTTGTTACCGCGCCCGAGCTAGCACTAGTTCGTACCTCGTTCTACTATTAGATAGTTTGAATATGCATCTTATTAAGCGGTCTTTCTCTTTAAAGTTATATGATCAACCACCGATGAACTCATGTGCAAAGTGAAGTTCATCTGCCATGCCCCCGGCCCCGGCATAGGAATGAATGACCACGGTGGTAGTGCATTCTGGCGTAATCGGAAGGCTTGTGATTTGGCGAGAGTTCTTGATAAGGGATGATCCATTATATAATAGAACAAAGTGAGCAAGTTGCCGAAATTTCAACAGTGAGTTCCCGGGTGATATACGGATTAGAACCTCGACGATCGATGCCTCGAGCCCATGGTTTGTCTTTTTTCGACATGCAAAATGACTCGGAGGCCCTGTCTTTCTTAGCTTAGAAAATTCGAGAGCACCCTATCCTCTCCTCGCTGAGTGACCTGGAATTCTAGTTCAAATATAGGCCGGCTGGCTTGGTTGCTATTAGTAAATAGCGGGTGGCTACAGGCTCAGGTTGCTAGTTGGGTCAGTATTGCATTGAAAGAGGGTAGCTGCTTCTTAACTCTTCAAGTAGCTGAAGCTTCTGTTCAAGCCAGGAATAGGGTTTGATAAAAGGAAAGTCTTTTTTTTTTCTTAGGTTAGTTTTCTAACTTATCCTAAGAAAAAAGTGTCCTCGCCTTAAAAGGGATGCGGAAAATCCTCTCTTGTTTTTGGGGATTTTATCTTCCTCTCCCTTTGGTCGAGTGAGCCTTTAGGCTTCCTCCCTTACTTCAAATGATTTTCCGACAAAATCCCCCTATTCCATGACAAATCCTCCTATTTTCCGGCATTTAGGTAGCCGGATAGCGATGGAGGTCAACAATATGCTGCTATCAGAGATGCAACTTGCAACTGAGGATGATACAGAGGGTGCTTTCTCCGTCTCCCGCCACGAGCCGCCCACTATTTGGATCGGTAGCAGAACTCTTCTCAGCCTGAACTTCAGCCGCAGTCCTTGTTTACTACACGGCCTCCACCATTGATGCAGAACCGAAATCGGCATCTTAGCTGCTGCCAAGGAAGTCTGGCTCACTTATCTATACTACACCTACCGAAGATGTTCGGAAAATGGCCTCCCCATTATCCAAATTAGATTAGGAGGGCGACCTTGCTTGCCTGTTTGCGTGTTTTCGCACCCTTGCTTATGTGCTTTCTCTTTCTTGCTTGGCTTATTAAGGATCAAATAGTCTCTCCTTTGTAGTTGATCATTGAAATCCGTCTATTCTTGTAGTATAGGGAATGATGAAACTGATGCGTTTTCTTCTTCGGATGCCCCTACAGGAAGGTATAGGGCTTCTCTCTTGAATAAGTAAGGCGGTAGACTTCATCACACCAACAAGGCAAAGTTCAAAGTTAAGATTAAGCATGGTGGGAAAGGAATCCCATACGTCATTTAGAATAGCGAGAATAGCAAAGGTCCCAACTGGTAAAGTGAATTCATAGGCCTATCCTTTCCCCTATCGCATGTTGGATGCTTACCGAAGTTGCTTCAAATGGAGGTGGCTCAGTTTCAAGAAAGGTACACGAAGCAGTGCCTTTGATCAGGCCTTCCTTGATTCCTGCAGATTGATTGATAGATTAATTGGCAGTGGGCGTGAACCAATGCTACTACTTGACCTCTATCCTATAACTCTTACAGCATAACGCTCATTGAAGGCTGCACCAGCCCTAAAAGAAGAGAGTGGGGGGCTCTGAGAGAGAGAAAGCGAGAAAAAAAAAAGATTCAAGACAGAAAACTGAAAGAAAAACATTGAACAACCAGTCGGAATAGACTCTCACACTACAGAAAACGGAAGACCGCTATCCCTCAGGTAGCTTGCTCCATAAACCTTGCCCGCTCTACGACTACCAATTAAATAGACATAGCTTCCTAACCTCAACAAAAAAGAACAAGGGAAACCCCATTCATTATTTTCTATCCGTGCTTCCCATCGGGATACTCGGCTCGGAAAGGTAGGCCCTTATCTCATTCCTAGTCTTGAATCTAGGGCCGGGAAAGAAGCCAACCTTAAGAGAAAAAACACGTGGGAAGGTATTACGCTTATTCACTCTGCCTTCTCAAAACCTAGAAATTCTTAAACCTGGCTATAACCCGACAGGCAAGTAGCAAGAAAGAGCAACTCCAACCGATAGCATCAGCTGCATCATCCCCTACAGCTTATCCTCTTAGCATCTGAGAGACGACGACAATAAACAAAACTAGGAGTCCTTCCTTTGGCCTGCCGCTTTCCTTTCGACTTCCTCTTGCCTTGCCCCTTTTCGATGTGGATGCAATGACTCTTTCCTTTATTAACGAATGAAAGCCCGCCCCGAAGGAAACATCGTCTTTGTTCCGATCAGGGAGAGCTCCTCAATGATCCCGGTATGTATAGAAGACTCGTGGGTAGGGTAGACTGCTCTACTTGACTATCACCAAATCGGATCTTGACTCACTCCAAGAGGAAAGACCGAGACTTGTCGCCTTCAGCTTGCCTACTTAACTATCCTATCCATCTTTCAAGAGTAAACAGGCTACGCACCTCTTTCTGCATCTTCTCTTTCCAGGTTCAGGTATCATACTAGAGATAGCTTTGAAATGCAGTATGGTCTTGCTGCTCTCCTATATCTTTTGGTAATACCTACCCAACTCAGCCCTTACCCATCTTTGATCGATATCATAGCCCGGCCCACTGCGACCCTTGACAAAAGATCTCCCTTTGTTGCACCACGAATCTTCGTCTCTTAACCTATAATGATAGGTAGGAGCAAGGTTTTTCCTGTGCATCTACTTAAAAGGACCCTCCCCTTACTTATAGAAAAGTTAAAGCGCGTTGCGTTAAATGTGCGTATATTACCCTTTGTAGAGCATTCTAGAGTTGAGCTGAGCTTGTCCCCTACCTTCGCCTTGAATAAGGGTCTTTCTATATTGCTTCATTCCCGGGAAATGAAATGAAAGCTTTCGTCCATTCAAAGCAACTACATGCGCATTTTTGGAAACCACTATTGCAGCTTTCCATGAGGCCATTCGGGATGACCTTGAAATAGAAGTACTTAGAGCTGAGCTGCACACTTTGGATCAAGCCATTGCTATTGCCCATAAACAGGAAAATCTTAATGTAAAGCTTGGACTGAACACTTTTAAGGGTTGCAAACTCCCAAACCCTAGCCAGAACATTACTTCCAAGAACCTTGTAAATCTTGTCAACCTAACCATTGCTACTGTTAACACCCAAAGATAACCTAAGAGAGTTAAACCTCAAGCTCCGATACCTAATCCTCAGAATGTGCAAAACCCACCTCATAATGACAAAGGTAACTAGGGGGTACAGGCCATTGTGAATACTGTACACCTGCCACCTCAGCAGCCTTAGTCGTAGATTAAGGATCATGTAGAGACCTCCTTATTAGCCTATAGTTAGACCTCAACTTTATAGGTTCCGTTCCGTCAGCAGCCAAACCTAGTCTGTCGACTTGATGATTTGTAAAGTACGAAGAACTTCTACATAAATTATAGGGAACCTTGTTGGTGAGATGTACCAACCACATAATCCTCCTTAATGGGTTGATTATCCTAGATATAACCAAACCCATACTATCCCTAGACACAACCAAAATCTTCCCATCCACCTAATTAGGGGACATGACTTAGACTCTTGCAAAATAGAAAAAGCAAAATAGTTGACTGAAGATGACACCTCTCCCTAGTTGCCTATTCACCCAGACAACCAAAACTTACACATTTACAGGGAACCTTTCCCTAACCATAGCCGTGACACCCCTAGAATCCATTCAAACCTTTCGAGCAACTATGCCCAAGCTAAGTCAGTTGAGAGATCAAGATCCAATAGCCTCAACTCAGGCCCAAACCCCTTAGAGAATGCCACGTAGAGAACCATCGGCCACATACTATATTCCACCCGATGAGACTAATGCTGTCACTTGAAACCAAGATGCTCAAACTAATGCTAGCTAGGTTGTGTTTAAGGGGTAGATAGAAATTCAAGCCCTCAACCAATAGAAATGCTGCAAATAACTTGAGAAGTGCCTAGAGAGTTCCTACGAAAAGATACTACATCATCATCGATAAGCTGAGCTCCACCCGCATAAGCATTTCCATGTTAGAGCTGCTTAAAACTTTGCTTGTGCGTATGGATGCTTTTGTGAGATAAGTGATACTCCCTTATGGTGCTGGTTTGGATCAAAAGAATCTACTGCTGAACCTATTGACTGACTACTTTATGCAACTACTCGCTATAAAGCCTTAAAGCTAGCTCTCACTAACAAAGCCAGTGAAATCTCTATTAGCCCATAGGGTATACTCTCAACCATTACTTTCCCTTTACTAAGTTGTCTGAAACATGTCTTATTGCTTCTTTGTCTTAGTGCTTTACTTGCCTTCTTAATTGTCTCTTAATAACAAAAAAGAAAAGAAGAAGCTGCTAGTACCAGCAATTCTTCAATATTTGTATTAGTTAGAATTCAAGTATCCCCAGTTTTAATGGTAGAATGTCAGTGAAATGCCATAAGGGTAAATACCATACCAGTCTTAGCAGTTTGAAATGCTTAACATCTGCTAGTTGCTCAAGTGCCAATATAAGAAGTTCTTCAATGAGCTTTAGCTCGAATACCAACATCGGCTCTCTTAGAGACCCTGCTTGCAAATAGAGATAAAACTTGTTAGTTAGAGCTAGTAGCAGAGGATAGAGCAGCATATGATCCATCAGTGGCAGAGCCAGATGCCGTAGTTCCTATGGCCTGAACAAGTAGTTTCAGCAACAGTAGACCCAGCATTTAGAGAGCGATACCACCCTTCAAAGGCATGGGGAAAGCTATAGGCATCATCAAAAAGGCAAGCAAAGGCGTAAGTAGCATATCTACCAGCATCACTATCGGTCAACTTCCAGTGCTTAATTAACTGCTCCACCAACATAAATGACTGAAGCGGCTGCAGGAAGGTATGCTGCTTACTTAGATGCTATTGGTGGATCATATGTTCCCACCTATGTCTCAAGTGATGCTTCAACCTTCGTTCCTGCTGCTCCTGCTGGGTATAGAACTTAGAAGGGTACTGATCCTGGATCTACTACTGGCCATACTCGCTTTGTTTATGCTCTTGTGGGGACTGGCTTTCGAACTGACTCGACATCCGCTGAACCAATTACTCCCCGGGTGAATTCGGATACCAAGAAAGTATATCCCTGACTAATAGGAAGACCCCCTCTATGATCCGGAGAACCGACACACTGAC
Source organism: Sambucus nigra (assembly GCA_949130495.1). Classification (NCBI taxonomy): domain Eukaryota; kingdom Viridiplantae; phylum Streptophyta; class Magnoliopsida; order Dipsacales; family Adoxaceae; genus Sambucus; species Sambucus nigra. The sequence continues at coordinate 496,727,106 of OX422214.1, forward strand.
CCTATATCAATCACCGCCCGCATTATCAATGGAATGATTAGCTAACCCTTCAAGGTCTGTGAAGTCTTTCTCCCCAGCTCTTCAATCCTAGTATATGAAAGGTCATGCCCATTCATTCCCGAGGTAGTCCTCTACCAAGCAAGAGGAATCTCTTTCTCCTAGCCTATCACCGACGGACTAAATATGCGACCACCACTCTCTCTTACCGAAAATACAAAAAGAACTGACTTTCCTACCTTATGTTTAGGCGAGTGCCTGCAACGGGAGTATTCTACTCCAAAGTTTTAAAGAGTTTGACGAATAGATTGATTGGATTCCGGATCTCCCAAGAGCTGAACCGCCCAAGCAAGAAAGGAAATATTCTCTAAGCCAATTGCCCTGGAACTGTTTTGTGACTTCCCAAGAAACCAACATCTATATTTTTCAGAAAACAGAGGGGATTTCTTCCATAAGCCTTAAAAAACGGGGCCAAACTGACGAACCTACCTCTTTCTATGAGTGCTGGAACTTGAGTACCGAAACTGAACTACTGGTTTTTCTTCGAGTGCCGGCTCTCTTAGGTGACGCCTACCCGCTACCTGCAATATGAATATTATTTAATGCTATCCCTCCTGCCCCAGTACCATTACTGGCTCTCTTCGGTTCCTTCTCTGGTTCGGGTGCAGGTTCAACTCCGTTGAAACCTTAACTTACAGTTGTTCCTTCTTTCACTTACAGGTTTACCTAGAAGTCAAAGTAATGATCCCGTCCCTTCAACTATCAGTCCATTGACTAAGAAGGGGGCCCCCGGATCAAAGGTTCAAAGTGGAGAATTCTTGGAGTGAGACTTTCTTTCTTTTTGCAAATTCCTGTTTCATTCATTTATACCTAGAATATCCACGCTGGTAGGTCCCCACCCCTTTCAGTGCATACCTTTCAGCTCTTTCCCCCAAGGTCAATCTCTTTTTTAAGGTTCAGTTTCCATTCCGAAGTTTACGTATACGGATCAACTGCTCCCGGCGCTTATAGGAGTAGGGGAGGTTCATGCTTGATCTTAACGCCCTTACGAGTTAGTGGGGTCTAGCCTACCCCTTCCGGTCATCAAGGAAGAACTCGAACAAGAGCTCAAATGCATTCTTCATTTTGTTGGTTCATAGTCCACACGGTGTTCTGGTCTTGTTACTTTATATTCCAGAGTCAATGGAATAGAGGGAATATTGGGATTGGTTTATGTCAATCAGAAGTGCATTCAGTTATCTCTTTTTTCTTTTTCTTCTCGTTAGTTAGCTCTGCAGAATGCCTAAAAGGATTCCATTATTTCTGATGGATCTAGTTCTTATAAGGAAGAGATGGGCCTTTCGCCGTAGGTAATATACAATCTTATGACAAAGGAATAAAGGGAATCTTGAGATTGGTTATCCCACGCTCCGCCCCTCTTAAACTGGATCCAATAAGGGATTTATCGAACCCAAACAAACTATTGGTTTCCTGCCTAGAGTCTTTATTTTAGAAAGACCCCCTGGTTTTGCAATCTAGCTCGGAAACATCCCGCGTGAGCGAGGAGGGCAGCCTTCATGCTCGTATTTCACCACTGGGGATTCTAAGGGGGGGAACTTACAATAAGATTCACTCCACTCTCTCAGCTCAGACACTGGGCAATAGAAGGAATTGAGTCTCTAATCCCCACCTAGGACAGTAACCATAGAACTTCACTTCTTAGCATTAGCAAGGTAGCAAAGCAGCAAAGGAGGAAGCAAGAACTATTAACTAACCCAAAGGCGAGCGAACCCCCAACCAACTTCGAAGACTTTGTTTTGGAGAGAAGAAAATAAGGGGGGAGATGAGATTCATCAACAAAGGCATAAGGAAGCATGAAGGATAAGGAACTTTTAATCCACTCTTCTAATTGGCTATTTTCGATCGGATCTTGCCAGGAGTTAGTGTATTGATGCCGAGAATACGCTCTTTGATAGAATAAGCTCTTGTCTCAATATACGTTGTTTTAGCATTCTCCGAGCAGGAGAACATGAAGCTTGTTTGCTCTTTTTATTGAGTTCACGAAGGCTTTATTGAAAAGAATTTCTGATTTTCAATTGAAAGAAAGTCCGGACCAGCGGCTGGCGCGTCCTCACTTTCTAGGAAGACCAAAAAGGAGGTCTCTCCCAAAGCTGAGGTATCCACAGTTCTATCGGCATTCCTCCACACGGAAGAAGGAAGACAACTGAAGAGAATGAAAGGGCAGTGAAAGATGAAGCGATAGGAGATTCTTCATCACCAGATGAATGGAGTGCTTCGGGGGAACTTCTTCCCAAGTCGGAAGACGATTGAGTCAGACCGGGCTCACTTTTCTAGTTAGTTCTAGACAAAGACTTCAGTGAAGGAATGGAGCTTTGTTGAAGCTATTACTAAGACTCTTTTTCATACTATTAGCAGTGGAAGAAAGATCTTAGAATAAGTATCCGATTCAAAGTCTTCATTGCATATGGTCAGGCTACGGGTCCGGTCTCATGTGGTAATAGATTGGTACCACACGAGACCGAACCCGTAGCCTGACCATATGCAACGAAGACTTTGAATCGGATACTTATTCTAAGATCTTTCTTTAACTGCCAATAGTACGAAAAAGAGTCTTAGTAATAGCTTCAACAAAGCATCCAGATGCATTAATAAGACTTTTGGAGTTCCCTCCTGGGATAGTTAGCCAGAAACAGGAAATTGAACAAGCTATAATATCTTCGGTACGACCCCAGGAACATTCATCCTAAAGAAGGAGCTGTTGAGGAAGCGCTTCAGGGTAAAACCATGTTTGAAGCTGCATCAATTATACTGGGTGCTACAACACTCATTCTAGTGATGGGGAGTTTTGCTTTTGCCGCTTCTTCGGGGATGCAGATACAAACATAAAGCCAAAGACAGAGAACAAAGCTCTAATGATCCATCTTAGTCTAAAATGGATGGGTTTAGAAAGGATACTGACTGTGATTTCTGCCTAGGAAATAAAGAACTGAACACCCCGAACGTACTTACCTCACGTAGGGGTAAGAAAAAGTCACGATTTTCATCAATAGAAGAGGTATAGGAGTATTGTCAGGAGAAAAAAGATATGAAGGTTCCTATCAGTCAGAGAATAGAAAGAAAAGTGTCTATGATGAGTGTAGAACATGTTAGTCTTGAATGGTATAAAAATAAGTTTATAAAACTCTCTTGGATAGATATAGAGAGTTCAGGCTTGCTAAAGAATCGAATTTGAATTATATGAAAAGTGCCCCAATAATAAGGATGCCTGGCGAGATCTACTTCACTTTAATCAAACTGTCCACACCCTGGAGACTACGCTGGGAAACAGGTATAGGAAATCTAATGGATACCCTAAATAAAGAGATAGAGAGAAAAGCAAACTGGGCAAGGCGTTATAGTAGAAAAATACCAGACAGGGGCCTGGCCGATATCTTTTCGTATTGGGTTATGGATCTTATGAACTCTAACTACCAAAGTAGTCTCGACTTAATGCTGAGCTTAGCGTTACTATTAGGAGTAATAGCCTTTTTGGAACTAACCCCACAACTCCTTTTAGAGGTTGAACCAACCCTGATCTTCAATCCTTAAAAGATCAAGTTGCTTAAGGAAATCATAATGCATGAGGGATGCCAATCACTAAATATAGATAAGGGTAACATCTGCACGTGCACCCAAGACCCTGTGAATAACAAGGTAGCCGAGGAATTTCAACTACAAAGTGGTCAAACCACAGAAGCAGAAAGAGAAAAAGGGAGAACCACCACTTTAGATATGCTCTACACTTCCCTTATGATCGGGATTATGCTTAACACCGTGGCCACTTCTCATATAATGGCTTAGGGAAAAAAAAGATGTTAATAAGGGTAAGTGGGAGGGTCCATTATAGGGTAAGAATGAGTAAGATAATGAGGGAAAGAATTACTATAAAATGTGCATATGATCTCCTGATCCGGGTCTAGGGCTAATCAACCGTGCTGAATCAGACCCTATTCCTGCAACGCATCTCGTAACGCAAGAAGTTAGCTGCAGGAAAAGTTGTGGCTGGTTCGAGCATAAGTCAGTATAAAGAACAAGATATGGCTTTGGCCAACGAATGAAGTTCTTTAGTAGGTTATCTGGGCATAGTTGAGTTAGGAGTCATGCTTAACACAAGCATAAATAGGAAATGTAATAATATCAGTCTAGGGCCCAAAAGAGGGGGCCAAGCATTGACAAGCAATCACTTAGGGAAGAATATCTTTCTAAAACAAAGTTCAAATCTGCATGATAAAGTCGAAAGATGTATCCTTGATTAGAGGTGAAGAAAGAGGTAATTCAACACCCTATTCTCACAGAACAGTGCCCTATCAAACCACCAAAACTCTTGGAGAGCGCTTTGAACAATATTTGTGAGATCGTGCCCTTGCCATATACCGTGGAGGAGCTTGGCAAGGTATATGAGGTTTTCGACTGGCTAGCGGATGCTATCGTGTATGGGAGGCCGATAGGAGCTGTTCTATTTTTTAAGACTTTGTTCATCCCACACGAACAAAAGTATTTCTGGGTAGAATTGCTTTCTCCTGTGATCAGGATTCTATTTATGGCAAATCGGAATATCGACCAACTTCAGGAGATCTCAGATGGCCCTTATGCCGACCTGGTGGAGATCTACATTATAGATCGAGATAGGATGAGGCTAATGTAACACCCTGTATTTCTGAATATTCCATTTAATTAGATTGGATAATTAAATGAGAAAATGCCGGCTTAATTTAAATTACGTAAGAGTAGTAATTTAAAGAGTTTTATTTAAAATTGTAATTTTGGTATATTATTCGAAAGATAGATACCGGTGTATATTGCATCATTTTTATTTACTTAGTGCGAGTGGTAAATAGTTACTTAACGCGTGTAGACCGCGTTCGGGTGAGAACGAGTAATATTTTTAAGCGACTCAAATGATAATTTAGAGGTCACCAATGAGTCCGAAAGGGTCAAATTAGTCAAAATAGTATACCCGGGGGTACTCGTTGAGTCCCGGGGTAATTTTGGGCTAAACTGAGACCGTTTGGGGGCGTTTTGGTCTTTTAACATATGAGGGTATGATGACCTACGAAATTGAGAGTTTTATATCAGCCATATGATAGAGGAATTAGGGTTAGAACACCCATGTCAACACCAATACCATTAGAGAGAGGAGAGGCACAACTTTCTAAAGCAAAAAGAAGATTTGGGAAGGATTCAAAAGGATTTCTACCATCATACTTGTTGGGGAAGAAAGATTGAAGGATGAAGATCATCAATCATCAACAAGAACCACAAAATCAGACCCTACTGATCATAAGGCAAGTTGTTTATTGCAAAAATCTTAAAGTTATAATACCCATGTGTAGGGTTTTTGAATAGTTTTGATTAAATCATTATTTTGATTGGAGAAGATGATATTTATGCATGTTGGGATAGGAATCGCATGTAGAATGATTTAAACTATGTAGAGGATTAATATTCAGATTAGACTTGATGATTTTCGGAGTAAAAATTTGGATTTTGAATGTATATATGGGAAGAACACCATAACTAGGGTTTCAAGAAATTTTGGGGTTTAATTCATTATTTCTTTAAAGGAATTGGAGTTTTGATGTATTTGTTACGTTAGAAACTGTTCTAGTATATGTGGAAATATGTTAGGATCATTGGGTCGAAGTTTGGTGGACAATAATGGAGTTTGGGAATTTGTCAATGGAGGAACGGATCAACGAAGAAGACAGACTGCGTCTGTCCCTGTTCGATTGATCGATTGATCGATTGATCTAGAACTATCGATCGATCGACGAAGTCGATCGATCGAACCCAGCCGTCGATCGATTGACGCAAGATGTTTCTCGAAAATTTTGTGGTTAATTCTTCGTTGAGTTCGGGAATGAATGAGTATTCTAGGATTTACATTATACTTATATGGGAGTAAGAATAAGACCAGTAGGTATATGTTGAGGTCCAATAAGGCCATTGGGTGTAGGGCTTGTATTATGGATCGAGGAGGATAATCCGATTTAGTAGAGTATCGGGGACTTCGGAAATTGAGTTACGGGGCGAAGTAAATTCAATTTAAGTATTAGACCAGTAAGGTAAGAAATAAGTACTGAAATTATGTGTAAGGGGTAACTAGGACCCTTAGAGTTGTGTGTATACTCAAATAAATACGATTAATAAGATAAATCATAAAGCGAATATTGTACGGTAAATATATGAGATTAAAATATTACGTACGTATATGATTAATAGGTCGGGCGTGTACCTACTGAATTATGTGATCTTTTAGGTAGAGAGAGTATACCTAAATTAATTATGTTAGGGTCGATGAGACATTCCGAACTAACATAAAGTTATTATAAGTTTGGTGTCGATGAGAAATACCGAACCAAACTTTGAACTGGTGTCGCGATGAGAGAGTCCCGAACCAGGATATGTGTATATATATTTTTAAAAATAATTGGGGTCGATGTATCATGCCGAACCAATTCTTACTTGGGGTCGATGAATCATTCCGAACCAAGAGTCCTTTATGTGTATAAAAGGGGCAAAATAGATGTGACTAATATTTAGTGTATATTGTGTGTGAAATATATATACCTGATGATATTCTACTTCCGTGTATTAGTATATTGATATATTACGTATTTAAAGATACATATTGAATTGGTAAGTTAAGTAGTGAAACTTAATTACGAAATGAACCTTTAGATAGAGAAAATCAATTTAGTAATTCAAGTAGCGAAATTTAATTACATAAGAGGGGAAGTTAACAATTGTGAGAATTGTAGTAATTTTAGTAAGTAAAACTAAATGAGAAGTCTTGGAAAGATAACATAGATTATATGTTACTTGGGAATTAATTAACATACGCGTGATGTTAGAAAAACGGTTGTACTGTATGGGCGGTACTGGAACTTGGGTACAGATAAGTTCAATTTACTACTTTGGTTTAGTTAGCTAGAGAAGTACGACTAGATAAACTAAGTGTAGAACGTTAGGTGTGCACAAAAGATGAGGGGTGAGTTAACTCAAGAGAGTGTACGATAACCTAACATGTGTAATCAATAACTGCATATTATATTGTGATAAACGCTTGCAAAATATTTTCAAAATGTTTTGAGTACTAACTCTTGCTATAAAATATTTTCAAAACCTTTTAGGTGTCCAGCCACAGGGATGCCATGTATGATGATTCCATTCCAGAGACTCGGTGCTGTAGCACAGTGGATGCTTATAGGATTTTGACTAGGCGATATCTCTCATTCAGATCTAGTACATGATCTCACACTATTCTATGTATGGACTTGTTGTCCGGTTTTAGTCTTAGTTTTTGGTTTCAGACTGGTGGTTACTCTATTGTTGTTTGGGTTTTTCTTTAGCCGATGGTTTATTCGGTAATACTTTTATTCTGTTGTACTTTTACTTGTTGTTTGATTTATAGCACATGATTATTTGTACTTTGTTCCGCATGGTTGATTTATCTGTTTTAAGAAAGATAAAATTTGGCACCGGTCTAATTTTACTTAGGGTATTAGTAATTAAAAAGTTTTCGACAGTGATGCTAAGAATGAACCATTTGAGAAACTTGTTTTAATTTAATATAGGCCTGATCACCCGATGTTTAAATTAGGCGGGCTGTCACAGCTAATACATAATTGCTTCATTTTTTTACGTCATAAAGTTCCTTTGCTCCTCCTGGAGACCAAAGAGACACTGGAGGATCACACAGTAATATCAGGCCTAAAGGAGGAACGAGTTCTGGCTTTAATATGGAATTTTATCCAAAAGAAGGTAGTAGCAGGCTACTCGCGTGTTGTCTTAATTCCCAAATACGATCCCCGCGAAGTAGACTTCCCTAATACCTTGGATCCAGAAACCCACTTTCTTGAGGAAGGGGGACAGGGTACAGAAGAAAGAAGTACGTCGAACTCGATTCAATAGCCCTAGTCTTAATAATGCTTATTGGTGCTGGTAAGAGGTAAGTGGTCGGTATGGAGTTCCAACTCCCTTTTGGGAATAGTTCGTAACAGTAAGCTACCTTAAGTAATAGGTATTTGATGTTGGAAGAAAGGCAGCCTCAGGTACGCTTGGGGCTGGATCGAATACTTTGTGCAGTAAGTTTGACAAGAAAGTCTTTGAGTCTATCTATGAATTTCTATATACAATGCACCGTTCATAGCCCTTGCCCAGCCCAGCCATTCCATCATCGAGTTCGGACCTAGTAAGGGATCTCCGTGAAATCGGTTAGTCACTGAATCCCTACCTATAGATCCAGATCCTACGTGGAATCTATCATCAAGATAACTAAACGAATCTTTTCTATACAGAGAAATAGGCAACGAAAAAAAATGACCGTTTCCGTTTCTATGATTGATATTCACCACTATTTTGAGAAAGGGGAGATAGGCTTTCTTGGTTTACCTTACTTAGGGAAGACAACGTTGAGCTGTAAGTACATTAAGGAGACAGAGAAAAACCCTTGCCTTGATAGGGCTCTCTTATTGTCTTGCTAGCTTGCAACCATACCATCTTACAGACCCTACAATCGGGACCTTCTTTCTTACCCTCAGGGTATACCGGATTCCTTTCTTTCCTTGATATCCCATTTTACGTTTATGATTACGTAGGGTTAGTTACAGTTCATTCTTTCCCGCCCTGCTTCCTTTGTTCCTATACTCAGGTGGGGCTTGTTACCCTTCAAGGGTCTGAAGAGTTAGGAAACTAAGTTCTCGGTGGCGCTTGAACTCCACTACTTCCTTATCAAAACTAATAGAAAAGACAAGGAACTCTTAGCTTAAAAGCTACCTACCTTAGTGAGCTTTCAGTCAATAAAGGAGAACAAGAGCACACCTACCTCACTTTGTAAAGAGTGCAGGGGGAGTCACTTTTTGATACCTTCCCACCCCTTACATTCATAAAACACTTTGGCGCTAATAGAAAAGAGGGAAGGGGGAAGCAGGAGCTAGGTACCTCATCTCCTACTCTTTAGACCATGTTGTTATAGTATGCCTCCTGATATGCTTTGCATGGGGCTGTATACAATAAACCCTACTCTTTCCCCTATTCTCAACTAGTCACATTTCATATTGATTGGTGGCTTGACTTGCTTCCGTAACCTCACTTCTTTCCATGGCATGGCTTGCTTGGCTGGCTTCCTGCTTCAACTACTTGCTTACTTCTGGACTTGACGGGTTAAATAGCTAGTTACTTGACTTCATGCTCTAGGCATAGTTCAGTCTGAGTTGTCTCCTAGTAGCTTCCTCTGTCCCTAATTAGCTCACTCTACAATTGATATCATTACATCTTGGAAGTAGTGGCAGCGACCCTTAGTCCATGTATTCCTTTGTTAACGGCCACAAGGACCTATCAGAGTGGTTCTATTAGGAACTTGCTTGTAAAACCCTTCCGAAGCAACCAACTCAACTGATTAACCAGAATTCTCTTTAGCTCTTGACGACCTTCTTCTAAACGGATACCTTTAGTCCATCCGATGACTCAAGGAATGAAGGAAGACGGGAAAAAAGTCATAGATGAGAGAACACCCTAGAGACTAGAGACACTAGCTTACAGATCTATGCTCTTAGGGTACTAGCTACCTAGATGCCTAGCCTGATAGCTACCTGGATACAAACTCCAACATGCCAGAACTTGCACCTTACTGACCTCTATTCATTACGAGATTACTAGCATTTCCCATAGATTGAGAATGAAGACAATCATCTATGCTAGTCATAAGAATTTTATCCTTCACTTCTAATGTAGCATCAACAGTCTTCACAAACATCATACCTCGAGGTACAGGTACAAGTAACCAGTATGAAGCACCTGCCCCTCTTGTTTGTCCATCCATGTACACTGCTCTTCTTAAGTGAGGTTTTCTGATAGTTGACAATTCCTTCTCTCCTTACTTAACTAACAAACTTCTTTTGCATAGATGTGAGTGTGTCATTCCTGTAAAGTCTAAAGAAAGAGGGGTTTCTCAAGAGGCGACTTCGGTTTTCCTTATCTCATTAGTTTAGAGTAGATGATCTGACGATTGGATGAGGGAAATGCTCACTGAGATGCTCTTTTGTTCACCTGAAATATCTTATCTTCCTTCCCGTAGGACCAAGGGCTTCCGTTCTATGTGCTTATTTGGTTCATTCCTAACAGTCTGATCGATCCTAGCCCGCCTCCCTTGTGGTTCGGCTAACTCAATTGTCGGAGACTGAATCAAAACATTCTTGCTATGCTTCGGAGACTACTTAGAAAAGTCTCGCTTCGGATAAAGAGAATATGGTAACATAAGCTAAGGACTTCTGACCTTCGAATTTACCCCTTAAAGCGACATCCAAATCGCTATATGCTTAACACATGAGCTTTGGCAGATCATACACCTTTGAAGCTTCCCAATCCAATTTTCTTGTCTGGTAGTACCATATCTATGGGATTGGGTCTTAAATCAACAGAAATAAATACCCATAGTGGTTTCCCCAAATGAGATGGAAAAGGGGAGCAGTAGCACTTACTTCACCAGACGTCGAATTTCATCTTGTAAGAGAGGTTCCTACAACGTTAGATCTTTGATCTACAAATTGACTTCTCGAGTTGGTGGGGCTAGGGTAATAACATGCATTTCATAAACAGAGCGATAGACCCGGAGAGTGGGACGGGAAAGGCTAAGATTTGGTGCCATCGTTTGTCTAGTGTACTTAGTGTTCCTAGTGTGAAAGGAAGGCTTCGGGCAATGTCACTTCGAAAGAAAATCCTATTGGCTTAGGAGAACTTGGAACTATGGATTCTGGAGAACCTGAATTGCTTCCTTTTTGTGCCTTCACCTACGCATCTCTTCTGCCTTAATTGGGTATATAATCTCATATAGTCTAGTCCCCGCTCTTCCTCTTTCTATTGTTTGGCTTAGGTGTAATAGGGGGATTCTTTTGGAATCAACGTTCTGCTGGAATCTTCCGAGGGATCAGCCCCCTCTGAGGCTGTGCCGCCCGCGAATCCAGCGGGTTCCCCGGAAGCTGGGCCGTCCAACGAAGGCCCCACTCCCTATCCGTATCAACCAGATAAGGTAATAGGGGGTGATAGTGTGGAGGCCATCCAAAGACGGCTATTGTTAAGGCATGAAGGTAATTTGACCTTCGAGGCCTGCGAATTCGCCCGCATAGAGGCGGAAGACCTCTTTGAAACCAAAGTGGATATTCTCAGCGAAATGTCACGCCTCGACCCAGAAGGGCCTTGGATGGAACGCGATGCTCGAGCGCTCGATAACCCCCTGTATAGTAAGGTCATCTATGGGGGAGGAGTCTCTCCATTGAATCTTCACTATATTGAACCAGCTCAAAGAGGGCGGACGCCAGCTTTAATTGAAGTAGGGGCTTTCTCGAACTTGAAAAATTTGTAAAACGTAAGTCACTCAGTGCTCCATACGGGGGAAATGAAAGCGGAATTCGTTCGGATCCTCCCACATGTTCAATATTTTTTTAGAGGTTTCCCCAGAGATCTTTCTCATTAATGCAACCTTCATTTTGCTCATTCATGGAGTTATATTTAGTACCTATAAGAAATTTGATTATCCACCGTTGCTCACTAATGTGGGTTGGCTTGGATTACTTAGTGTTGCGCGCCTAGGAGGGCAGCGCGCTTTGGGATGCGGAGGAACTATTATCGCCCAGCCCCCTAACCTAATATGGCACCGGGTTCGGACCGTATGGAATCGTAGCATGGGGAGACGTCTAATCCTTTTTCCGTCGCAAGGCTGGCTAATCGTACGCAGCAGGATCGAATACCCCTGGTTCTGGAAGGCACATGAGTCCGAACGCTATGTTGAATGTGCGACCGACACTAAGTAGGTACCTGTACAGGTGAGGCGTCGGTCGGTCCTAGAAATGGCGGCAGCAGCGCGAGGATTTAACGACCGAACGTGCTGCAACCTAGGGATCACTAGGCAGCTCTTTCGCTCTATAGGGATTGGGGAAGGGCATAGAACAATTATTCTTGGAGGAGGGTTGGTTTGTCCGGGTGACTGATCCTTCCATAATGTACTCCTACCTATAGCACCGACAACCGAAGTCGAGCATACATACGACGATCTTCATGCGTGAATAGCAGGGAGGAAAGAAAGGGCGGTAGATGATAATGAGAAAGGGCACCACGTCGTGACCGGCGGGCGGAATGGATGAGCTAAAGGTGTCATGCCATGGAGTGGGGAATATCCCGAGTCTTATGTAAGACAACTAAATGCACCTCGAGGCCGAGGAACTAAGGGACCTTCTCGAGCACATGATAGGTAATTGAGAGATAGAGCTAGCCTATTCGTTATGGGGGAATAAATGCTCCGGGATGAATAGAGCTTACCTACGGCACCTGGCTTTCTCCGGCGCATATTAGCTTAGCTGCGCTTAATAGGACGGTTTGACTTCCTCTCTGGTGGGGTTGGGTTTGGTTCCTTACCTTACCCCCGCTACACTCTCACTCCAAGCTATGCCTGCTGAGCAAGATGCATTGTGATTTCCTATTTTTATTGGTAAGGGGACGCACCAGAGTATGACCCGGGACGGGAAGAGAAAGACTTTTTTCTCCGGTAAGCTTTCTCTTGTAAAGCCAAAGACGCCCCAAGACAAGGTACAACTGTTGGGAAGGGGACATGATCAATAGAACTTGGCTGGATCCGGGCTGGGATAGTGGCGCCCATTCCTAACCAGTTCCGAAAAGGTTCGCTCATGATGGAGGGAGCATCCCCACTTCGTGATCGGTCCGCTAGTTCACGCAAATCCGAAGAAGTTATCACGGATGAGCCACATGCAGGGAAACTTGCACGTGTGGTTCTGGCCGGGCTTTCCTGAGGTATCTAATAACCTTGCTTCTGCTCGCCGCTGGCGCACCTCTCCTAACTATTGCCCATTTATTCTGGAATAATCTTTTTAAGAGGGACAATTTTACATATTTCTGCCAAATCCTTCTATTATTAAGTATGGCTGGTACCATTTCGATGTGTTTCGATTCTTCCGAACAAGAGAGGTTTGATGCTTCTGAATCCATTGTATTAATTCCACTTCCTACTCGCATTATGCTCGTTATGATCTCGGCTTATGATTCAATTGCCATGTATTTATCTATTGAGCCTCAAACTTTATGTTTTTATGTGATCGCAGCATCAAAAAGAAAGTCTGAATTTTCCACGGAAGCCGACTCAAAATATTTGATCTTAGGTGCATTTCCCTCTGGAATGTTATTATTTGGGTACGACCGGACAAATACCGATATCTATGAATATCTTTTCTTAGAATGTTGTTGTTAAATATATATCTATCTATCTATATCGTAAACGATCGAATCGGGTATTACTTAGATGTGAAACTTGCAGACCTAATTGGTTGTGATATTGATCTTACGGGGGGAACGAAATCAAAGAATATATAGACTTGTAGAGACCCTCTATGTAGTTTTCTATCTAGGGTGATCGATCTACATCTTTATCCATAGCTTGGGGTTGTGTCTCGATCTCCTATGTGCGAAATCTAAGGGACTAGTTCCTATGGAGATTCCCCACGTTCAAGTGGGCATTATAGGTTCCGTTCCGTCAGGGGTTAGATGCTCCTATTGGGGATTCCTTTCTGCTTGTTCGGATGTGCTTAGAAGCGAAAGGAAGACAACGGGAAGAAGATGGAGATTCGTTCCCGTTAGTTGGGACAGGAGAGGAACGAGAGGTGGAGTCAAGGGAGTCATTCGCCTGCTTCGACGGAGATGCTGCTCGGAAGAGATTATATGGTCCTAGTTCGCCGGGGTCATATTTCCAGCCAGTCGGCCAGTACTTATAAGGGCATGGTTAGCTTTGAATCAAATAGATGGGGAAAGAGACAAGGCATTAGATCCACTCGATAGAGAAGAAGGTTCCGTAGAATTCTTAGTTTTTACCATAACTATAACTATAGTATATTACTTAACTACTTAACGCAATCACTCATATAATGAAAATAATATATCTTAATAATTAGAATACCGAGATTTTAATTGAAAATACGAGGTTTATAGACCTTGTGCAACTTAACCTTCACCCAAGATGTCAATCGAGTTCTTGCCTTTGAATTCAATCCTTCGTAAAGTGTTCGATCTCGTGGAGAGGTACGCCTCTAAAAGAAAAGAGAGTAGATATAGGCTCGAGAATAGGCTTGATGAATAAACTGTCGATACGGAATTTGAGCATTCAAGCCAAGCCCTTGAACTTCACTCCTAGGCCATTCAACAAATCTGGCACGAAAAGTCAATCCGATTTCGGTCAGATGCTAGCTGAAGTGCTAGCTTCAGTAGCTTCCTCTTAGTTAGGTTAGTTGGGCGCCTGGCCGAAGGATGAATGAATGATTCAGGGGAAGGGGACAGCATTCAACCTTTCCTCTATCTATGATTGGGAATTCCTCCAGTGAGTAGAAGTCCCCGGTGATCCCTATCCTTTTTGGGAGTCAGTCTTCCCTCCCTCTCTGTGGCTGTGGTCAATGCTTCCCGGTCCCTTAGGCACACGCATTGGATGGCCCTTATACAATAGTCCATTAAAAATGAAATCATCATCAAACCGCCGGGTCCTGCACCAAAATGCCCCAAAAGCGCATATGGAAGCACACCAAGTAGACAAACGCATGCCAAGCAACTAGTAGTCGAGAAACCAAAAGCATGTCGAATGACCACACACACACACACCAAAGTCAAAAAATCCTATCCTCTCTCTGTGATGGTCCAAGTGAATCCTTTGGATAGTGGGAACATACCTTTTGATTGTATTACCCAAGGTAATATCATGTCCCCTTGGGAAAATATGGAAGGCAAAGAAAAAGCCTTCTCGGATGACAGATAATTGTGAATGATGAGGATCTGAAAGAGAAGATAGACACGTGTGGTTGACAAAGGGACTTATTATATTATATAAATATATCCTCATCTCCAGTAAGCCAAGAATCTATAAGAAGGGAGATGGTTAATGGATCACTAAGGTAAGCCAATGTATGGCCCAATGATCTCAACTCACTTAAGCAGCACCTCTTACCCGGGAGGCAGCTGTAAGCTCGTGCAACCTGGAAGTCTGAGAAATCCCTCACCCTATGGAGGAGGCATACTAGCCTGAATGAGACGTCAAGCGTAAGAAGGGACATATAAAACTCAACCTCAACACTGGCCTATTCTGATAGGCTTATAGGGCACTTCCTTAATACTCTTTGCAAAACGTTACTTAAATTCGGGTGTGACCAACCACTCTAGACGTACTATGTTATGAGAGTAGTCTACGATTGAGAGAGAGACTAACTAACTCACTTTCCAGCGAGTTAACCGAGATAGCTCAAGAAACACACTCCCTTCAAATACAGTGAAAGCTAAGAACTCCCTAGAAACCTGGAGACTTACACTACCGATTATTGAACAGAAAGCGAAGCGAGCAAGGTGAGATGGGAAAGTCTGTCACAATCCTCCTCGAGTCCGCTGAGAATAATAAGCACTTTCTCAAGATCAAAAATGTTGTATATCAGCCAGTTTATCGCAGAGAGCCTTTCATCGATTGATCTCTATCCATCTCGTTAACCGTGAACCAGCCCCAGTCCCCGTTAATCCACCAATAGCACTAGCTTCCGAATCGGCACCATCACTAGCAGCACATCGAGATAGAAATCCCTTGTTGATCCCACTGCAGCTACAGAGGAAGAAGAGATCAATCATATCGAGGCGAAGGGATTCTTAAGCACGAATTCAACGGGATACAAAGAATGAAATGATTTAAATACATGTCTTCGGCTATGACTATGTCTTAAAAATGGAATCATCATAGTATCCTAACCCTAACCTAAGGGAGGGTGGAAGGGAGAAGCGTACAGATGAAAAAGTTGGTGTCACATGTACTCATTGATCGGTCTGTCCATGAAAGTGAGAGAAATGGGAGTGGCTCAACCGACGAGAAACTAGGAGTGGCGCTACTGTTAAGGAGATAAATGGAATTAGAGTGACCACTTTTGCCTATCTTCTTTCCCTCGCATGTTTCCCAAGTGAGGCTGAGAAAAACCAGTTTCAGAGGCATCTTCCATTCATATCGATTTGGGAGCCTACCTTTTCCCTTTCCTATTCCTTTCGGTATACTAGTACATTAGTAATTGATGGAGTTGAAAGAAAGTTATAACTCTTCTTTTGTACCAATGGAATAGTACAATCCAATTTCTTGGAACAGGGTCAGTCTCGCACCCTGCAAAGGCGGCTCCTATAGACTTAATGATCCATAGAACCAACTTAAACCTAAAGACGATTTTATGAAAACCGAACATATCTAAAAGTATAAAAAACCACATTCCACTTTAGTTGACTTTCCTATATCTATAGAATGAGCTCTGTGAACTATCTGCTTCAAAAAGTTAGTTGTCAGAATGAAAATCAACACCTAACTCTTACGATCGGTCGACATCTCCCAATCCTTCTTAACCGCCATAAGGGGATTTACTTGTGACAATAGATCGAACGACCAAGAAGTTGTATTGATCGACGCAGAAAGAACTACAGAAGTCTAGTCTAGCTAAGAGAAATAAGCCCATTAAATGCGGTCCTCCCTGCCTTCTGTTCATAAGCGCTGGGAACTTGACTTCCTTCGTTTCTTCCTGGTTACTGAGTTGGTAAGTCGACCAAGGCACTCTTAAATTGGGAAACTTGTCAGGGTTTGGTTTGATCCTGGCTCACACAAGCCTAGGATAGGGATCTTAGCTATGAGACTCTCTTAGTGCCATCCCTGCGACTCATTTGAGTATCAATCTTGGTTGGTTAGCTCGCCTGCCTTGGTGGACTTGCACGTGTGGAACCTACTGCGCGTATTAGACCTGCCCGAGAAAGGGCAGGGTTAGAGGGGTACCAGCGCAAATGGCAAGAGGGCGTAAGGCTGTATGTTGAACTGAACCTCCGCCCGGCTTATTTGCTTTGTTGGCCACTTGCCTTGCAGATTCTCAGCAGGCAATCCAAGCGAGGAGTGGCATATTCATAATCTATGTCTTCCAAAGCTATGTCTATCGGACTCGGGTGCAGATCTTTCTTGGTCACCAAGACTCCTCCTTGGATCCGGTTCCTAGTTACAGCTAGAGGAAAGAAGTCCAGTGCCACCGCATAGCTCCCTATTGCCTGAAGTCAGACCTCCTACCGAACCCCCTGCAATGATTTGATCAAGAAAGTCAGTTTATTCATTCCATCTTGCATCAAGAAAAAGAAAGAAAGACCGAACAGCTGAAGTAACCAGTGGGGATGGGAGTCTTTCCCGAGAGAAGACCGGAAGTGGTGATCTCGTCTTGCTTGTCAAGATAGACGAAGGTCTAGGAAACTAAGTTGTCGGAGGCTAAGCCTTATCATGATTGTACAGATTCAATTGGGCACCTATTCACTCCGTCATCAAAGAGGAGGAACTCTCAGATTCCACCACCTTGGGAAAGCGCCTACAAGACTTTTGTGTTTACGAGCAGGGGGAGCTACTAAGCCATAAAAGCAATCCATATCAGAGTGGGTGCCAGTGGCTAATACATTGATTGGGCTGGTCCGGTTGATTGGCCAAGCCCCATATAAAGAATATCTCCCTGTCTTGTCTTAGTCGTAGTCGTAGTGTCTTCCTGGCAGATTGATATTCTGCTACTTCTTCCACCACCCTTTTAGCATCAAAGCGAGAGAAGAATGCAAATTCAAAAAAAGCCTTCGTGACCTAAAGAAAAGGACTGAAAGGAAGAACCATGGAGGGAGTCAAACCCATTACAATAGTTCAAAATCTAGTGAACCCGCTAGTTAGTGTGCCCTTCTCAAAGCTGTCGTGCTTGAGGTGAAGATCAGGCCAAAGATTTTCTTGTCGGTCTTACTTACTTAGTTAGTCATGCATGTTAAGTTGTGTTCTCGGTTAGTCTTTATGCGCCCTATGTTTCGATCCCTGGCGCTTCGAAATCTCCAATGCAGGTGTGTGAAGTCGCTTCCATGGACAGTCGGTCTGGAGCAAAGTTGTGTACTTTCTTAACTGCATCTTCTTTCTTTCAGAACCTTCCCTGTGAATCCCTTGCCTTATTCAGGCAAGCCCATTCCAGCCCTCTCCTTTACAGTCGAGCCCCTTTCGGGACCTGAACTTGCAGTCTAGCTTAGGAAATAGTGTAGAGTGATGACTGCACTTCGAGTGAGACAGGAACAGTTGAAGTGGATGTAGTTGGAGCCCTCCGAACGGAGATCAAAATGAGCATACTTCCTTCCGATGGAATCTTTACATCGAAAGTGAACTTTCCTTTCTTGGGCGAGCTAGGTTTGAAGATTCGGTTGGGAAAGTAGTACGCCCAGCGCTGTGGACCAAGACTGCTTCATCAACAGAGGCAGAAGGTGGTAAAGCAAGTGAGGTGGAAAATACAGACGTCCCGATGTTCACTTTGACTAGGATGTCCGCATCCCATTCTGCCAGGGAAGCCAACTTTCGGTGTGACTCATCGGCTGTCCTTTCACTCCAATACTATTAAGATAATATATGTGAAAAAGTCATTTCAATCAGGGGTGGGAACGAACTTCGATGGGAGATCGCGGACGGGAGAGGCTTACACACTGCTCAAGTGAGACTGTTTATAGATTTATGTCCAATTCCTAATGAACCTAGCGCAGACTAGCCACGGAGCTTGGATACGGTATTCCTCGGGCAAAGATTCGCACTCCACCTAAACTCAACAGCTATGAATCAGGTTTGGACAGGGACCCCTCAACAAATCCCATTATAACTAGTGGCATAGTTTTCCCTTTTTTCACGAATGGATACGGCCAGGATCGCCGGCTACACGATCGAAGGAAAAGAGTCACATTCATCAATGCCCGTTGGAAGGAGAAGGCAGAACTTTCTCACTTGAACGAAGAAACTAACAACTTTACTTGCATCTATCTATAGCAGTTTTCCCCTCAAGCAAAAGAGTAGCCATTCTGGCAAGTCATCCATCACTATTCTATCCGCCGGATCAGGTCGAGTAATCGCTCGCTTCTGCCCCACACTTGAGCTCTGAAGTTCAGTTTGCCATTTGCGCTGTACAGATTCAAGATTCTGGTCATAGCAGTTATAGTTGCTGGGAGCAAACCCTTTTTTTCCGAGCTTGGAGAAAGATAGCGAGTGAATTCGTTCGTATCTGAGCTTCATCCCGAAGTATCCTTAGCATAAATATACCCGTAGCATAGACTTTCTCACCCTCCTATGATTGCGAAGCCGATTTCTTTCTAATTGGTTGCGTGTTAAGGGCCGGTACCCTCTCCTCTGGATTAGTGTCCATATTTTTCATTCCTTCTTCATGTGGGTTATTTTATCTACTTACTCTTTGTTACCTATTGTTACCTAATCAGTCATGTCATACGAATCAGTCAGAATCATTCCAAACGAGAGAATCGGAAGCGGTAGCTCGAGTGGAGCGATACCAAATAGAAAAAGAGAAGAAGGCGCTCTATCACTCGGGCCAGGCCAGGTACCCCATGACGTATACAGTGTCACAACTGATTGAAAGGTTTGACGAGGTTGAACTCAACCTCCTATCATAGCATAGCATAAGCAGCTTCTCTCTAATTAGAATATGGTAATGAGGTCGTTCCTGCTTGTCTATCTTGAACCCTCTATCAAGAACCAACAGTATAGGATAATGCGAGGTCGCAAGATTCTACGATTCCTCTTGTCGTAGTAACAGGTGTGTCACACTATCCGGTTTTACCCGTTGTTGGTTTCTGAAAGCCACCCTTATCTCCACACGAGATGGTCAGATGGAGCTTTAGATGCTGCCTAGCCAGGAGAGTCCATGGGGAGAAAGATCTGGCGATTACTTCCTCTCGAGAAGAGATGAGGGTTCCAAACCTGCCTACTTGTATAGATAGATTTCTTTGTCTTGGGGCATGCACCGCCTTTTCTCTTAGTTAGGCTCCTTCATACGTAGAATTGTTTGAGGTTATCGCGACTCCAAAAGGCTTCCAACCCGTTTGAAAAGGAAAATTTCTTTCTTTTATGAAAGATCGTAATGCTTGGTATGAGCTTTAATAGTCCCGAGCTCTTTTCTAGCTATTTCTTTATCCCACCCAACCCGAGCTCTGTTATCTGCCTACTTGGCTCAGGCTCTAACCGCTTCCCCTTCTATTAGCTCCGTAGGATGGAGTACTTATTTCCTTGAGTTCATCCCTCTCTGTTGGGAAGATTCTTCGGATAAACCTCCTTAATTCTACCTCTTTCCTGGGTCTTTTATGTACCTTGTTTAGCTTCCTATTCAGCGAGTATGCCTCTTTGCACACCTTCCCTCCCATCCAATTCGGTGCCTAGCCTCTTTCCTCGATGCAGCAAGCTGAGATAGTTGAATTAGATGTCATGTCAGTTCCTCTAGCAGACGATAAGGCCTTCTTCTCAAACCCCTTCTCTTCCTCAACAGGGCATTCGTGCAGAACCCCTTCTTTCAATGTCTTGCCATTCTTCATGTGCAGCTCCTTTTGTGCATCTGATCTTTCCTCTCATCAAAATCGAAGAGGGACAACTAGTTAGCTTTCAATTGGCATTGTCCTACTTACTTCTACACTTTTCGGCCTAATGACTGCTACCTTTTTTGACTGCTTTCATTCCTTTCTTAGTGTTATACCGTTCGTGCCCTACGACGAGTAGGCCACTTACTCCCTTTAGAGTTGGTTTAACACTAATATAATAAGGGCGCCAAATTGCGAGTGCTTTCGTATAATAAAATAAGATAAAGGCTGCACATGAAGCTGTGGGACTTGAGCTAGTGGCATGATACAAATCATCCGCTGTAAATGCAATCGCCCGCTTGAACGCAAAGCGTAGAATCAGACGCTGTTGATGCAAGGAATCGTCTGTTAAAATGAGTCAATCGAATCCTCTCTTTCAAGAGATGCGGAAGAGATTTCTTTTCTTTTTTTATATAGTTTGTGTTCACTTCTCTCTTTTCTTTTGGTTGTGGATTGCGTGCAGCTTGACTTCTTTCTTCCACATAGGCAAGCAAGGAAGGAAGTTCGTCTCCAACGGGAAAAGAAGATTCAGTCCAAGAAGATGAAGTAATAAAGGAAAGAATAGAAGGGAGAATCAGTACGGGTAAGAGGAAAGAAGGGAAGCAGAAAGAGATGACTACCAGTAAGTACGGGTATTAATAAGTAGATTCGGGATGTAAGAGAGAGTAGAGCCAGTAGCTCACAGAGCTCATTATCTCTATCCCACTTCGAACTCGATGTGTTAAGCAAAGTTATGCCTGAAACTATAAAGAGCAAAAGAGACTCGGATGAAAGGTTATCACAAGGTTTCTTCTGCCATTGATTGAACTAGGCAAGATAGCGTACATTGAACCAGATGCCATTTCACTTCTTGCTATTGTCGACTCTGAACTAATGCTTGATTCAGTTTCATTAAGAAGGGCGAAAAAGACCAGGCAAGCTTAGAAAGGAGAAGAGAAGCCCCCTCTAAAGATCCGCTGCTATTGATGCATCAGCTGCCATTGAATTTGCTGCTGTCTCTGACAGAAAAGATGTGACCGACTGCATTAGCACTTGTTGAATTGGTCTTTTGTAAGTGCAATAACTTTGGAGTAGTTCAAATAGAAGTAATAAACTGAAAAAACTTCTCCGCTCCACCTTTTCTTTTCAACTAGTGAAAATAGTCCCTGATCGACAGTGTGCGAGGAAGGAATGACAGATCAAGGTGTGTTCCTCTCGGCGTAACCAGTCTTATCTCTTACCTGTCCTATCTACAATAAAATAAGAAATAGCTGGCTTCTATTTTCATCGATCTTGGCATGGGCGTCTTGCTTTGTCTTGATTACAGAATCGACATCCCAGGAAATCCATCGCCCTACTCTTTCTAAAGAGAACTGCCATTGACCATTGAAACTAAAGAGGGAAAAGAAGATACAAAGGACTAGACTAAGCAAGAGATGAGATGCAAAAATAAAGAAGGTCCAAGTAAAGCCTAACCACTGTTTTCAGGTGCAGATGAAAAGGAGGTGCCAGTCTTTGAGGTCTAGGAAAAACTGATGCGACCTTTAATAAATATAGGGAACCCTTTTCCATACAAGTTCTCGTCTAACAGTTTGAATTGAAAGAAAGATTCCCTCATAGCCTTCTTAACGGTTACGCCCCTTAGATTCCTCGATCTTGTAAACATGACTTTTTCCATAAAGCATTTATGAAAGACTTGATATTCGTTCTGCAAACAGCCTGCTTTTTTTATTCCATCCGAAAAGAGAGTGTGAAATGCCTTGTGTAATTTCTTTATGGCTATACACTTAACACTAAGCAACTCACGCCAAAAAAGGTCTCGATTAAGGCACCGGCCTTCTCGTGCCACAGCTCTAATCCGAATGGCATGTTCTTCCACTATTCACGCAATTTCCAGTTCGAGCAAGAGCGGTTTTTAGAGAAAATAAAGAAAGACGAAAATAGATATGTCGTTAAGTCCGGCTTGCAGAACCGTATTTTGGATAACTGTTAGTGTTAGTCGGTTAGCTCCTTTTTTCAGTTGTTGTAGTTGGTAGTAGCGATAAACACTCCTATATTTATTAAAGAAAGACTTAATGAAGTGAGCTTGGTACCGCGAAAAGCCAGTTCAAGGGGGTGGAGGAGAGAAGAGACTCCCCTAAGAGAGGCCCGAGCACAACGTCTTCATGAGTGAAGTGTTCCCACCTTGGGAGCTAGGTAAGATAGTAAGTCCTGCTTTGTTGAATATCCTTTACCGCCTTCCTTTATCAGACAACTATTCGAGTTCCACTTTTTCTACCGGGAAGAGCTGTAAAAGTGGCTTCACCCTCTTTGCCCACCCTAAAAAGATCTTCAGAGAGGCCAGAAGAGGTAGGGCCGGGAGGGAACGATTTTTGGGATTTTTATCTATCCATCAATAAAGGGAACGGAGGCAGCCAAAACCAACTCCTCCTGATAGGGCATCTATTCAATTCGATATAGAGCTTCTATTCGAGGAAGAACAAACAGACGAGTACGGTTCATAGCTTTTGGTTGATAGATTGAGGTATCCTGATAGCTTGTTAGCGATTACACCAGATCAAAGAGATAGCTTAGAGCTTTCACTTCATTGTTCAAGCTCTTGAACATAGGTTGAGTTCATACATTGAATGCTTTCCTATTCAAGACATACTACCAATTCCTTTGAATCTACTAACACTACCGAAGCTGGCTTATTTGTTTTGGTTACCAGTTGGGGAAACCAGAGAAAGAAGGGGACTATCCTAACTGCTCCTACTCCGAAAAGGACTAGCTGCGCTTTTTTTTCCGCATCAACAGAAAGCATCTATAACAGGAAAAGCAATGATTGAATAGCTATGATTCACATCAAGAAAGAAGTCATAATAACAGTTAGATCTAGATCTTCTTAAAATCAATCCCCTCGTCACTAGGCCCTTGCCAAATAGCTTGGCTTGATCTTTCCGAACATAAGAAAATAGGATTCCCGGGAGATTGAATATGACTCTCAATTCCTTATTAAAAGGAGATGGGATCCTCTTCTTTATATTATATTACAGCACCAAAGGAAAGAAAGGCAAGTCTTTCACTCGGGTACGAAACAAACTACGCTATTCCTCCCATCTCATAAGAGTGAAAATCAATCGAATACTGTTCCTGACCCATACCCATGAGTCATTCTCTCCCTAAAGAGATTGGATAAGTGTCACTAAGATATGAATTATGTCTTACGATATGATTTAACGAAAAGAGGTTTATAGTCAGTGTGCTGCTAATTGGCATATCTCTTTATTGTCGATTAGAGACCTTCCTTTCCCTGCTTAGGGCTATGTGATAGCACCCAAAGTTATTCTATTTGGACCACAGGAACCATAGTCACATGGTCAAGCGAACCAAAGCCAAAGAGAAATCTCTTTTCGGCCTTTGAAGGCAAGGAAAGGAGCTCTATACCCAATTCCTACTGCTAAGTTCAAATCTTATTTTCTATAGACTATGCAGCCAGGTATGAATTCTTTGAAGCCTTTTGCCTCTTAAAGACCACTCCTCGCTTAGGCGGACAAGACATCAAATCAAGAGGAATCGAGAAGACTAAGTGGCACTTTCTTTCACTCAAAGAAGAGCCTAGAAACTTGACTCCCAGGAACCCTAGCTAGATTACCAAATCCCATGAAATCTACTCCTAATGCCCAACCCACCAAGACCGGTTATGTCAACCCAACCAAAGTCAAGGTAAACCGAAGCAATGCCTTAGCCAAGACCTCTTGCCAATTCCCATACCAGTGTAGGCATGCTTAGCATAGGCTACACAAGCTAGGTTCACGCTTTCAAGCCAGAGCTAGTCTAATAACTACCGATTCTTCTCACCTTGGGGTTACTGAACTTACCTTAACCTAGGAAAGTGACGTCGATAGGCCTCCTTCCCCCTTTGCTGCTTGAAACTAAGGGTCTGGCAGACAAAGCAAAATGTGCGATTTTGAGCTGTCGTCCCAGGACCTCTTGCTTATGAATACCTGCTTCTTTGACTCTTAAAGCCCAAACCAAGTCATAGCGGATGGTACTTGGTTATTCCCTAAAGAATTTCCCGTTCGCCCCTTATAGAACTGGGGCTTCGTTCAATCAAAAAGCATTTCTCGCCCCAGGCCCTTACTATCAAGGGATCGAGCCATTCTATGGCAAATTCGGTATTAAGTCATAGATGCGCCTTTCGACTGGCATTCACTGCTCCAACAGGAATTGATTCAATGTCATTTGGGATCGGATCCTTACTAAATGCATTTCCACCAGAGCAGGTCCCTCTGAAATCAATGATTCTTGGCTACTTGATTAGGCATTTCCATATCTCAAACTAGAACTTTAGCTTAGGAAAGTTCCTAACTTATTTTTATACCGCGAGTGACGAACTATAGCCATTCGCGGTCACCGCTGTCCTACTTTAATTTTTTATGAAACCTCACCCAAGGCAAATCTCGCCCCATCAAGAATTTTCACTCGAGCGAAAATAGCTGACCAAGAGACAAGACTCACCAAACTCCATTGCTCCTAAGGCTTCTAGACAGTCTGACTAATGGCATACTTCTTCAGTCGAATGCTCCTCGGCAAAAGGAAGATGACATAGACTATGCCGTTTATTCAAAAGAGCCGTCACAGCTTATGAAAGAGCAGCTTGGAGGCGTCATTGGCCCAATGCATCAGAAGGTTCGGTTCGAAAACTCCATTTTTCTGCTAGATAAAGAAAAAATGACTTTATTGGGAAAAAATCCAAGCCTTACGGGAGCCGCTTCCCGGTGATATATACAGTTAGATCGATCCCACATTCGCAAGTGGAAGGACTTGGCTTTAGCCTTCCTCAAGAAGTACAAGCATAACATTGATATGGCCCAGATCGCATGGATCTCTAAAACATGGGGAAAAAGGGGCTTACTCATAAAGGGGGCTAAGGCAAGGCATTACTTCGAAGAAGTAGTGCTTTCTTCTTTCAAAAAGACTCTTTTAATATTCCCCAGTTTCAAAGGCCTGAAAGATATATTATTTAGAGATGCGAAAAATACAATACGTTGGATGCTAAGAATACAATCTTTGATGGACCCACGGGGAAGGGCTTAGAAGAGATTTGTGCTTTGGTTAACAGTAGAAATTTTCCCTCGTAAGACCAAATTTATTAACAAGCCACCATACTAAAAGAGTCTCTTTTGGGGGAGCCCAGGAAGTTCATTCCCAATAAGGATATCCCCATAGGCAATCTATTAACTATGAAAGTTACCCCAATAGGAAAAGCACCAGTGAGAAAGGGCGAATCACCCACCAAAGCTTTGGAAGTAGGGACGAAGAATAGCCCTAGTCTGATAGCGGAGTCTTCTATCTATTACGTATAACCTAAGTGTGGGGATCTGAAGGACACTTTGATAGTCAACTACAAAAGGCTGACTTTAGTCCATATGAAAAGAAAAAGTGGAACGAAGAGTTAGCGTTCATATAATCACCATTCAGTCAATTTGGTCTTGGGGGCGTGATGGAGTCACTTCTCCTTATTCGATAAGGAGGGGAAATGGGACAAAGCTATCATGCTTTCTATTTGGCGAGGGGCCTAAAAAAACAACAAACTCACTCAGGTCTATCAGCCTAGTTGATCCCACGATAAGAACCCGAGAGTGAGAGTGAAAAGAAAAAGAAAAAGGTGGCTGCAAGGCTGCTCTCTTTAATAGGTCTATCGAGACTGAGTTTGGGCTGTAATAAGAAAGGGGTGTAAAAGGTCGGGCATCTGATCTTTATTGTTCAATTTAATTGCCTTGAATTCTCTTTCTTAAGCAAGCTGAACCTTCATTCCCTCAGGTTAGGCTCAAGGTTGGGTTGGTCTTCCTTCTATCGAAAAAGGAAAGGTAAGTGCTTATCCCCTCCACTTGTAGATAGAGTGAAAACTCACTGAGCTTTCCAACTCCACTACTACCCTCTCGTTGGTCGTCTTGAATAAAATCCCCATACACTGGTCAATTGAGTGGAAAACTTCCATTAGTCAGTAAAGCTACATGTGTTCGGTACCCTACCCTTACAGTCTAGCGGCAATCTCTCCGCTACGCCCCTCGGACTATCGGTCGAGGTCTTTCATATCTGATATATCTAGACTAACTTATCTTTCTGATTCATCGGATCACTAAGAAATTAAACTACCCTAGGTCTTTCTTTGTTCATTGTCTTTTTTCTTTTTATTCCATTGTTCTATATACGGTACATATACCTAAAATCAGATCCATGGAATGACAGAACTATCGAGAAAGTCTATCTCTATACATATACCGGAAGGGAATAATTCTACTTCTAAACGAGATCGGCCTCTTTCTTTATGTATATGGTCTCACGATGTGCTAGAATATTTTTACAATCAATCACATGTTCCTAGAGGTGGACCACTAATTTGATCGATATCCCCTTTTGGGCTCACTCTTGGCACCTTTCTCAAGGAAACTTCCTAAAGAAAGAAGAGACAACTGCCTTTAGGAAGAAACTTTCCCTTCGGTTGTAGCTCTATCTGCTCCTTAGTTGTTGCAGTTAGGGTAGCGGCTCTTGATAGTTCAATCTATTAGTAGCTCGATTAGTAGCTTCAGTTAGAGATCTCCTTTTAGTCGACCCTCTCCCTTCGGTTAGAGCTGTCTGTTAGTTCCGACCCTCTCTTTCCGGTGTATCCTATTAAGATAGCCTCTAGGTAGGTAGACAGGTTGCGAAGACTCGGGATCTGCACTATGCTTTTCTTCAAAAGGTTTACTCCACCAAGAGAAACCCTATGATAAGACCATGCTACCATAGAGAAGGGAAAACCCACTTCGGAAGCCATTTGACCATGAGTTCACAGCTTAAGATCAAAAAGAAAGAAAGATTCCATCCCGTCTTTAAAGCAATGGTCTAAGACTCCGCAGCTTGCTTAGGTTAGGAGAGATCCTTTGTGATTTTTGTTCTATCGAGAAGGATCACAAGCCCTAGTCCTAAGCTAAACAGCATATTCATCTGCACCTGGAAGGGATGAAGTGACTCGACTGAAAGGAGAGGGATGAAGTGAGCAAGAGCTTATTTAATCAACAAAAGCAATTCTCTCTCCTGCGAATCTTCCTCCAACAGAATCAATGGCATCGGATCTAACTCAACTCTCTCCCTTTCCGGCTTAGCCTACCGCTCCGTGGGCTTCTATCCCCCTGGTCTCAAAGGATCTCTCAAGAGTGAAAATCTCTCTCCCGATATCATAACCTATTATATTCTCTACTCTCTACCAGCTTCTAAAATAAGTTCTACTGCCAAGCTAGTGGGATCGATCTCTTCTACTATTGTCTTTCCTTTGAATCTTGATAACCTTACCTCGAAACAATGTCATTAAGCTTCCCTGGTCCCGACATGACTGACTGGGCGAGGAAGAACAGCGGAGGCAACCTCCACTCGGATCAACTACCTTTACTTTAGAGATGGGAAAGGAGTAAGAACTGATAGCCATTTCCCCTGAGCCAGGCGAGGATGAAATTCAAACCTTTAGAATACCCTACCCACCAAAACCTATTGCCCTTACTCCAACATATTCAAAGCTGGTAGACCTTTAGATTAGACAATTCCTACTGCTGTGCTAAAGACTAGAGAGGTAAGAAGAAGGCCATCTCTTCCTTC